>CAWUFW010006470.1:600000-1148828 GCA_963921515.1 Calotriton arnoldi | reverse complement strand
TAGACTCTGAAACACCAGCCCCAGCAAGACCCCTACACTGCCCGAACACCACTGCACTGCCCTAAACCCTGAAACACCAGCCCCAGCATGACCCCTACACTGCCCGAACACCACTGCACTGCCCTAAACCCTGAAACACCAGCCCCAGCACGACCCCCTACACTGCCCGAACACCACTGCACTACCCTAAACCCTGAAACATCAGCCCCAGCACGACCCCCTACACTGCCTGAACACCACTGCACTGCCCTAAACCCTGAAACACCAGTCCCAGCACCACCCCCTACAATGCCCGAACACCACTGTACTGCCCTAAACCCTGAAACACCACACCCCTGCACCGCCCCCTACACTGCCCAAACACCACTGCACTGCCCTAAACCCTGAAACACCATCCCCTGCACGACCCCCTACACTGCCCGAACACCACTGCACTGCCCTAAACCCTGAAACACCACCCCTGCACCGCCCCCTACACTTCCCGAACACCACTGCACTGCCCTAAACCCTGAAACACCACCCCCAGCATGACCCCTTTACTGCTCAAACACCACTGCACTGCCCCAAACCCTGAAACACCACCCCAGCATGACCCCTACACTGCCCGAACACCACTGCCCTAAACCCTGAAACACCACCCCTGCACGACCCCCTACACTGCCTGAACATCACTGCACTGCCCTAAACCCTGAAACACCACCCCCAGCACGACCCCCTACACTGCTCGAACACCACTGCACTGCCCTAAACCCTAAAACACCGTCCCCAGCACGACCCCCTACACTGCCCGAACACCACTGCACTGCCCTAAACCCTAGAACACTACCCCCAGCATGACCCCCTACACTACCCGAACACCACTGCACTACCCTAAACCCTAAAATACTCCCCCAGCACGACCCCTACACTACCCGAACACGACTGCACTGCCCTAAACCCTAAAACACTCCCCCCAGCACAACCACCTACCCTACCCGAACACCACTGCACTGCCCTAAACCCTAAAACACTTCCCCCAGCACGACCCCCTACACTACCTAAACACCACTGCACTGCCCTAAACCCTAAAACACTACTCCTGCATGACCCCTACACTACCCAAATACCAATGCACTACCCTAATCCCTAAAACACTACCCCCAGCATAACCCCTACACTACCCAAAGACCAATGCACTACCCTAAACCCTAAAACACGACCTCCTACACTACACAAACACCACTGCACTACCCTAAACCCTAAAAACTACCCCAGCACGAACCCTACACTACCCAAACACCCCTGCACTACCCTTAAACCATAAAACACTACCCTCAGCAGTACCCCCTACGCTACCCAAACACCACTGCACTACCTCTAAACCCTAAAACACTACCCCCAGCAGTACTCCTACACTACCCAAACACCATTGCACTACCTCTAAACCCTAAAACACTACCCCCAGCAGTATCCCCTACACTACCCAAACACCACTGCACTACCCTAAACCCTAAAACCCTAAAACACTAACCCCAGCACGACCCCCTACACTACCCAAACACCACTGTACTCACCCTAAACCCTAAAACACTCCCCAGCACAACTCCCTACACTACCCAAACACCACTGCACTACCCTAAACCCTAAATCTACCCCCAGCATGACCCCCTACACTACACAAACACCACTGCACTACCCTAAACCCTAAAACACTACCCCCAGCACGACCCTCTTCACTACCTAAACACAACTGCACAATTTGTTACAGGCGTTGCAACGCAGGCCTGTGGTGCTTACTGGAAGTACCTGGTGGGCTAGTTGGGCCCCAGGGACTCTCAGGATTCAAGGTGACCTAATCCCCCAACTTAAAACGCGCCACGGGGCGCGTTTGCACAGTGATGAAAGGAGGGGCGGGGCCTCAGGTGACATGTGCGCAAACACGCCCTGTGGTGCGTTTTAAGTTGGGGAGTTAATTCCCTTTGAATCCTGGGGGCCAACTAGCCCACCAGGTACCTTCAGTAAGCACAACAGAGTTGCGTTGCAGAGAGGTGAAAAAGGTGCGTGGCCTCGGAACGCCTCTCTGCAACTCAGCTCTGTGGTCCTAACTGTAGGTACCTGGGGGGCTAGTTGGGCCCCAGGGACCCTCAGGATTCAAGGGGACTTAATCCCGTAACTTAAAACGCGCCACGGGCGCGTTTGCACACATGTCACCTCAGGCCCCCTCCCTTCACCACTGTGCAAACGCGCACTGGCTCTGGTTAGTCAGAGTCATTTACCACCAGTACCCGTCTGAAAAGTTGTGGGCACAGGATGATTTTGCAACAAGGCCTCTTTCTGCTCCTCTGTTGGTTCTTTCTGCACATCTTTTGCTTCTTTCTGTGCGTTTTTCTTCTTTCTTCACATGTCCTACCTCTGTTGGCATAGTTAGAAACTAGCATTTAAAAAACCTTTGAAATTCACTTAAAAAATCATAGGTTTCAGGCACGTTATAGTTAGAAATTAGCATTTAAAAACCTTTGAAATTCACTGAAAAAACCATAGGTTTCAGGCACGTTATAGTTAGAAATTAGCATTTAAAAAACCTTTGAAATTCACTGAAAAAACCATAGGTTTCAGGCACGTTATAGTTAGAAATTAGCATTTAAAAACCTTTGAAATTCACTGAAAAAACCATAGGTTTCAGACAAGTTATAGTTAGAAATTAGCATTTAAAAAACCTTTGAAATTCACTGAAAAAACCATAGGTTTTAGGGACAGTTATAGTTAGTTGGACATTGCACTCGTACAAAACCCGTGAAATTCCCCTGTTATAGTTAGTTCAGCTAACTATAACTCGCGCTCCCGCAATGCACTGCTGATGACGTCACATATTACATCACTCATGACATGGTCAGTGACATCACTGATGACATCACTGATGACATCTCAAATGACATCACTGATGACATCATCCATGTGATAATTTCATGCATCTTCTCACACCCTAATATAACTTTTGATACACCCACTCTAAATTACAGACTGCCATTCCAACACCAAAAACTACCTACCCACTCACTGATTCTTAGGTCTACACACACATCCACTCACTCACCTGTACAGTCACTCATACTTACAGTCACTCAGTACAGGACTATCATATGCACTCATACACCTATATAAATACTCACACACCGCCACTCATCCATAGAGGTACTCACACACCTAGTCAGTCATGCAAAAAATTAATCACACACCCATTTACTCACCTATAAATTATACACACACCAGCTCACTTACTCATACAAATACTAGCACATTCTTACGCTCTTATACAATAACTGATACAAGCACACACGCATCCATACAGCCACTCTCACAATAACACACTCTCACTTATAGCCATTTAAATACTCTAACACACATATATACTGCTTTTTACATATGTAGTTACTCGCACATGTACCACTGAGATATACATTCACTCACTAACACACCCATACACACACTCACCCACCCAAGCAGTCCATCACAGATGCACTCTTGAAATCATGCACCCAGTGAATCACCCACTCACACATCTATGTATAGAGTCACACACACCCCACCCACACAAACACTCAGGCAGCCATACAGATACTCAGAGAACCAATCAATAATCCATATAGACACTCATGTAGCTATTCGCAAATCCATGCATCCACTTACACACCAACAAACAGACGGATACAGACATTCACACAGTTTAGTCACTAACCCATGCATTCAGTAAGATACGTTTAATCACTCACTTGTAGAGTCAGTCACTCACGTACTAAATCATCCATTCAGACACTTATACACCCACTCATTCTTCAATACGCCTTTCCCTATATATATTAAACATATTTAAACTTTACAGAAACACACAGTCACTGGATGATGTCATCAGTGATGTCATCAGTGATGTCATTTGAGATGTCATCAGTGATGTCATCAGTGATGTCACTGACCATGTCATGAGTGATGTAATATGTGACGTCATCAGCAGTGCATTGCGAGGCGCGAGTTATAGTTAGCTGAACTAACTATAACAGGGGAATTTCACGGGTTTTGTACGAGTGCAATGTTCAACTAACTATAACTGTCCTAAAACCTATGGTTTTTTTCAGTGAATATATATATATATATATATATATATATTCACTGAAAAAACCATAGGTTTCAGAAACGTTATAGTTAGAAATTAGCATTTAAAAAACCTTTGAAATTCACTGAAAAAACCATAGGTTTTAGGGACAGTTATAGTTAGTTGGACATTTCACTCGTACAAAACCATAGAAATTCCCCGTTATAGTTAGTTCAGCTAACTATAACTCGCGCCCCGCAATGCACTGCTGATGACGTCACATATTACATCACTCATGACATGGTCAGTGACATCACTGATGACATCATTGATGACATCTCAAATGACATCACTGATGACATCATCCAGTGACTGTGTGTTTCTGTAAAGTTTAAATATGTTTAATATATATAGGGAAAGGCGTATTGAAGAATGAGTGGGTGTATAAGTGTCTGAATGGATGATTTAGTACGTGAGTGACTGACTCTACAAGTGAGTGATTAAATGTATCTTACTGAATGCATGGGTTAGTGACTAATCTGTGTGAATGTCTGTATCCGTCTGTCTGTTGGTTTGTAAGCGGCTGCATGGCTTTCTAAATAGCTACATGAGTGTCTACATGGGTTATTGATTGATTGTCTGAGTATCTGTATGGGTGCCTGAGTGTTTGTGTGGGTGGGGTGTGTGTGACTCTGTGCATAGATGTGTGAGTTGGTGATTCACTGGGTGCATGGTTTCAAGAGTGCATCGGTGATGGACTGTATGGGTGGGTGAGTGTGTGTATGGGTGTGTTAGTGATTGAATGTATATCTCAGTGGTACATGTGTGAGTAACTACATATGTGAAAGGCAGTATATATGTGTGTTGGAGTATATAAATGGCTATAAGTGAGAGTGTGTGATTCTGAGAGTGGCTGTATGGATGAGTGTGTACTTGTATCAGTGATTGTATAAGAGCGTAAGAATGTGCTAGTATTTGTATGAGTAAGTGAGCTGGTGTGTGTATAACTGTATAGGTGAGTAAATGGGTGTGTGATTAAGTTTTTTGCATGACTGACTAGGTGTGTGAGTACCTCTATGGATGAGTGGTGGTGTGTGAGTGTTTATATAGGTGTATGAGTGCATATGATAGTCCTGTACTGAGTGACTAAGTATGAGTGACTGTACGGGTGAGTGAGTGGATGTGTGTGTAGACCTAAGAATCAGTGAGTGGGTATGTAGTTTTTGGTGTTGGAGTGTCTATGGTTTTGAGAATGGCAGTCTGTAATTTAGAGTGGGTGTATCAAAAGTTATATTAGGGTGTGAGAAGATGCATGAAATTATCACATGGATGATGTCATCAGTGATGTCATTTGAGATGTCATCAGTGATGTCATCAGTGATGTCACTGACCATGTCATGAGTGATGTAATATGTGACGTCATCAGCAGTGCATTGTGAGGCGCGAGTTATAGTTAGCTGAACTAACTATAACGGGGGAATTTCTATGGTTTTGTACGAGTGAAATGTCCAACTAACTATAACTGTCCCTAAAACCTATGGTTTTTTCAGTGAATTTCAAAGGTTTTTTAAATGCTAATTTCTAACTATAACGTGTCTGAAACCTATGGTTTTTTCAGTGAATTTCAAAGGTTTTTTAAATGATAATTTCTAACTATAACGTGCCTGAAACCTATGATTTTTTAAGTGAATTTCAAAGGTTTTTTAAATGCTAGTTTCTAACTATGCCTACAGAGGTAGGACATGTGAAGAAAGAAGAAAAAATGCACAGAAAGAAGCAAAAGATGTGCAGAAAGAACCAACAGAGGAGCAGAAAGAGGCCTTGTTGCAAAATCATCCTGTGCCCACAACTTTTTCAGACGGGTACTGGTGGTAACTGACTCTGACTAACCAGAGCCAGTGCTATGCTAAAAGACACTTAGAATACAGTGAAAACACCTACATACACTAGGGAACACTATGCGTTGGGGTACCCTGTGATTAGCATGACCTCCTCTGCAAGTCCCTAGTACATAATAGGGCAGGGGGATTAAAACTACCTCTTAAAACGCGCTACAGGGCGCGTTTGCACAGTGGTGAAGGGAGGGGAGGCCTGAGGTGACATGTGTGCAAACGCACCCCGTGGCGCGTTTTAGGTTGCGGGATTAAGTCCCCTTGAATTCTGAGGGTCCCTGGGGCCCAACTAGCCCCCAGGTAACTACAGTTAGGACCACAGAGCTGAGTTGCAGAGAGGCGTTCCGAGGCCACGCACCTTTTTTCACCTCTCTGCAACGCAACTCTGTTGTGCTTACTGAAGGTACCTGGTGGGCTAGTTGGCCTCCAGGGTCCCTCAGGATTCAAAGGGAATTAATTCCCCAACTTAAAACGCACCACAGGGCGTGTTTGCGCACATGTCACCTGAGGCCCCGCCCTCCCTTCACCACTGTGCAAACGCGCCCGTGGTGCGTTTTAAGTTGGTGGATTAGGTCACCTTGAATCCTGAGGGTCCCTGGGGCCCAACTAGCCCACTAGGTACTTCCAGTAAGCACCACAGGCCTGCGTTGCAACGCCTGTAACAAATTGTGCAGTTGTGTTTAGGTAGTGAAGAGGGTCGTGCTGGGGGTAGTGTTTTAGGGTTTAGGGTAGTGCAGTGGTGTTTGTGTAGTGTAGGGGGTCATGCTGGGGGTAGATTTAGGGTTTAGGGTAGTGCAGTGGTGTTTGGGTAGTGTAGGGAGTCGAACTGGGGGAGGGTTTTAGGGTTTAGGGTAGTGCAGTGGTGTTTGGGTAGTGTAGGGGGTCGTGCTGGGGGAAGTGATTTAGGGTAGTGCAGTGGTGTTTGGGTAGTGTAGGGGGTACTGCTGGGGGTAGTGTTTTAGGGTTTAAGGTAGTGCAGTGGTGTTTGGGTAGTGTAGGGGTACTGCTGGGGGTAGTTTTTTAGGGTTTAGGATAGTGCAGTGGTGTTTGGGTAGTGTAGTGGTTCGTGCTGGGGGTAGTTTTTTAGGGTTTAGGGTAGTGCAGTGGTGTTTGTGTAGTGTAGGGGGTAGTGTTTTAGGGTTTAGGGTAGTGCAGTGGTCTTTGTGTAGTGTAGGAGGTCGTGTTTTAGGGTTTAGGTAGTGCAGTGGTCTTTGGGTAGTGTAGGGAGTCATGCGGGGGTAGTGTTTTAGGGTTTAGGGTAGTGTAGGGGGTCATGCGGGGGTAGTGTTTTAGGAATTAGGGTAGTGCATTGGTGTTTGGGTAGTGTAGGGGGTCATGCGGGGGTAGTGTTTTAGGGTTTAGGGCAGTGCAGTGGTGCTTGGGTAGTGTAGGGGTCGTGCTGGGGGAGTGTTTTAGGGTTTAGGGCAGTGCAGTGCTGTTCGGGTAGTGTAGGGGTCGTGCTGGGGGATTGTTTTAGGGTTTAGAGCAGTGCAGTGGTGCTCGGTAGTGTAGGGGGTCATGCTGTGGGGAGTGTTTGAGGGTTTAGGGCAGTGCAGTTGTGTTCGGGTAGTGTAGGGGGTTGTGCTGGGGGTAGTATTTTAGGGTTTAGGGTAGTGCAGTGGTGTTCGGGTAGTGTAGGGGGTCGTGCTGGGGGTAGTGTTCTAGGGTTTAGGGCAGTGCAGTGGTGTTTGGGCAGTGTAGGGGGTAATGCTGGGGGTGGTGTTTTAGGGTTTAGGGCAGTGCAGTGGTGTTCGGGCAGTGTAGGGGGTCGTGCTGGGGGTGGTGTTTCAGGGTTTAGGGCAGTGCAGTGGTGTTCGGGCAGTGTAGGGGGTGGTGTTTCAGGGTTTAGGGCAGTGCAGTGGTGTTCGGGCAGTGTAGGGGGTCGTGCAGGGGTGGTGTTTCAGGGTTTAGGGCAGTGGTGTTCGGGCAGTGTAGGGGGTCGTGCTGGGGGTGGTGTTTCAGGGTTTGGGGCAGTGCAGTGGTGTTCGGACAGTAAAGGGGGTCGTGCTGGGGGTTGTGTTTCAGGGTTTACGGCAGTGCAGTGGTGTTCGGGCAGTGTAGGGGGCGGTGCAGGGGGTGGTGTTTCAGGGTTTAAGGCAGTGCAGTGGTGTTCGGGCAGTGTAGGGGTGCATGCAGGGGGTGGTGTTTCAGGGTTTAGGGCAGTGCAGTGGTGTTCGGGCAGTGTAGGGGGTCGTGCTGGGGCTGGTGTTTCAGGGTTTAGGGCAGTACAGTGGTGTTCGGGCAGTGTAGGGGGTCGTGCTGGGGCTGGTGTTTCAGGGTTTAGGGCAGTGCAGTGGTGTTCGGGCAGTGTAGGGGGTTGGGGTTGGGCTGGGGCTGGTGTTTCAGGGTTTAGGGCAGTGCAGTGGTGTTCGGGCAGTGTAGGGGGTCATGCTGGGGCTGGTGTTTCAGGGTTTAGGGCAGTGCAGTGGTGTTCGGGCAGTGTAGGGGGTCTTGCTGGGGCTGGTGTTTCAGAGTCTAGGGCAGTGCAGTGGTGTTCGGGCAGTGTAGGGGTCTTGCTGGGCCTGGTGTTTCAGAGTCTAGGGCAGTGCAGTGGTGTTCGGGCAGTGTAGGGGGTCTTGCTGGGGCTGGTGGTTTAGGGCAGTGCAGTGGTGTTCGGGCAGTGTAGGGGGTCGTGCTGGGGGTGGTGTTTCAGGGTTTAGGGCAGTGCAGTGGTGTTTGGGCAGTGTAGGGGGTCGTGCTGGGGCTAGTGTTTCAGGATTTAGGGCAGAGCAATGGTGTTCAGGCAGTGTAGGTGGTTTTGCTGGAGGTGGTGTTTCAGGGTTTAGGGCAGTGCAGTGGTGTTCGGTGCAGTGTAGGGGGTGGTGTTTCAGGGTTTAGGGCAGTGGTGTTCAGGCAGTGTAGGGGGTCTTGTTGGGGTTGATATTTCAGGGTTTAGGGCAGTGCAGTGGTGTTCGGGCAGTGTAGGGGGTCGTGCTGGGGGTGGTGTTTCAGGGTTTAGGGCAGTGCAGTGGTGTTCTGGCAGTGTAGGAGGTCGTGCAGGGGGTGGTGTTTCAGAGTTTAGGGCAGTGCAGTGGTGTTTGGGCAGTGTAGGGGGTCGTGCTGGGGGTGGTGTTTCATGGTTTAGGGCAGTGCAGTGGTGTTCGGCCAGTGTAGGTGGTCTTGCTGGGGGTGGTGTTTCAGGCTTTAGTGCAGTGGTGTTCGGGCAGTGTAAGGGGTCTTGCTGGGGGTGGTGTTTCAGGGTTTAGGGCAGTGCAGTGGTGTTCGGGCAGTGTAGGGGGTCTTGCTGGGGCTGGTGTTTCAGGGTTTAGGGCAGTGCAGTGGTGTTCGGGCAGTGTAGGGGGTCGTGCTGGGGCTGGTGTTTGAGGGTTTAGGGTAGTGCAGTAGTGTTCGGGCAGTGTAGGGGGTCATGTAGGGCTGGTGTTTCAGGGTTTAGGGCAGTGCAGTGGTTTTCGGGCAGTGTAGGCGGTCGTGCTGGGGCTGGTGTTTCAGGGTTTAGGGCAGTGCAGTGGTGTTCGGGCAGGTGTTTCAGGGTTTAGGGCAGTGCAGTGGTGTTCGGGCAGTGTACGGGGTTGTGCTGGGGCTGGTGTTTCAGGGTTTAGGGCAGTGCAGTTGTGTTCGGGCAGTGTAGGGGTCGTGCTGGGGGTGGTGTTTCAGGGTTTAGGGCAGTGCAGTGGTGTTCGGGCAGTGTAGGGGTCGTGCTGTGGCTGGTGTTTCATGGTTTAGGGCAGTGCAGTGGTGTTCGGGCAGTGTAGGGGTCGTGCTGGGGGTGGTGTTTCAGGGTTTAGGGCAGTGCAGTGGTGTTCGGGCAGTGTAGGGGATCATGCTGGGGGTGGTGTTTCAGGGTTTAGGGCAGTGCAGTGGTGTACGGTCAGTATAGGGGTCTTGCTGGGGGTGGTGTTTCAGGGTTTAGGGCAGTGGTGTTCGGGCAGTGTAGGGTGTCTTGCTGGGGGTGGTGTTTCAGGGTTTAGGGCAGTGCAGTGGTGTTCGTGCAGTGTAGGGGGTCGTGCTGGGGGTGGTGTTTCAGGGTTTAGGGCAGTGCAGTAGTGTTCGGGCAGTGTAGGGGATCGTGCAGGGGGTGGTGTTTCAGGGTTTAGGGCAGTGCAGTGGTGTTCGGGCAGTGTAGGGGGTCGTGCTGGGGGTGGTGTTTCAGGGTTTAGGGCAGTGCAGTGGTGTTCAGGCAGTGTAGGGGGTCATGCAGGGGGTGGTGTTTCAGGGTTTAGGGCAGGGCAGTGGTGTTCGGGCAGTGTAGGGGTTGTGCTGGGGCTGGTGTTTCAGGGTTTAGGGCAGTGCAGTGGTGTTCGGGCAGTGTAGGGGGTCTGCTGGGGGTGGTGTTTCAGGGTTTAGGGCAGTGGTGTTTGGGCAGTGTAGGGGGTCTTGCTGGGGGTGGTGTTTCAGGGTTTAGGGCAGTGCAGTGGTGTTCGGGCAGTGTAGGTGGTCTTGCTGGGGGTAGTGTTTCAGGGTTTAGGGCAGTGCAGTGGTGTTCGTGCAGTGTAGGGGGTCGTGCTGGGGGTGGTGTTTCAGGGTTTAGAGCAGTGCAGTAGTGTTCGGGCAGTGTAGGGGGTCGTGCAGAGGGTGGTGTTTCAGGGTTTAGGGCAGTGCAGTGGTGTTCGGGCAGTGTATGGGGTCGTGCTGGGGTGGTGCTTCAGGGTTTAGGGCAGTGCAGTGGTGTTCGGGCAGTGTAGGGGTTCGTGCTGGGGTGGTGTTTCAGGGTTTAGGGCAGTGGTGTTCGGGCAGTGTAGGGGGTCTTGCTGGGGTGGTGTTTCAGGGTTTAGGGCAGTGTAGTGGTGTTCGGGCAGTGTAGGGGTCATGAAGGGGGTGGTGTTTCAGGGTTTAGGGCAGTGCAGTGGTGTTCGGGCAGTGTATGGGGTCGTGCTAGGGTATGTGTTTCAGGGTTTAGGGCAGTGCAGTGGTGTTCGGGCAGTGTAGGGGGTCGTGCAGGGGCTGGTGTTTCAGGGTTTAGGGCAGTGCAGTGGTGTTCGGGCAGTGTAGGGGGTGGGGTAGTGTTTTAGGGTTTAGGGTAGTGCAGTGGTGCTTGTGTAGTGTAGGGGTCATGCTGGGGGTAGTGTTTTAGGGTTTAGGGTAGTGCAGTGGTGTTTGTGTAGTGTAAGGGGTCATGTTTTAGGGTAGTGCAGTGGTGTTTGGGTAGTGTAGGGGTCGTGCTGGGGGTAGTGTTTTAGGATTTAGGTTAGTGCAGGGTGTTTGGGTAGTGTAGGGGGTCGTGCTCGGGGTAGTGTTTTAGGGTTTAAGGTAGTGCAGTGGTGTTTGTGTAGTGTAGGGGGTCGTGCTGGGGGTAGTGTTTTAGGGTTTAGGGTAGTGCAGTGGTGCTTGTGTAGTGTAGGGGGTCGTGCTGGGGGTAGTGTTTTAGGGTTTAGGGTAGTGCAGTGGTGTTTGGGTAGTGTAGGGGGTCCTGCTGGGGGTAGTGTTTTAGGATTTAGGTTAGTGCAGTGGTGTTGGGGTAGTATTTTAGGGTTTAGGGTAGTGCAGTGGTGTTTGTGTAGTGTAGGGGGTCATGCTGGGGGTAGTGTTTTAGGGTTTAGTATAGTGCAGTGGTGCTTGTGTGGTGTAGGGGGTCGTGCTGGGGTAGTGTTTTAGGGTTTAGGGTAGTGCAGTGGTGTTTTTGTAGTGTAGGGGTCATGTTTTAAGATGCAACGCTCCAATACCTGACGAGTCTGCACTACATAAAACTGCAAAAAAACTAAAAATAAAAAGTGTTTTGCACACTTTTGTCATTGGGCTATATGTGGGCTACATCTGGGTAATATCTGTGCTACATTTGGGCTCTTTTTTCACTGGTGGCCATCTTGGAAGACTTCTTTGCTATGAAGTTTCCTAATTTCCTCATTTACTGCAGTCTCCTCAGTAGGAAATGCTTTCAGTTTTTTACTTTGATTCCATCAAGAAGGCATTCAGATGTGTCACACATTTGCCATAAATTCAGAATGTTAGCACTCTAGTTGTTCATTAGATAACTGTAGTAAAGCTACTGCTCACCAAGGAGTTAACTGGAAGTCTACTGCTGGTATTGAAAGTGATTGTTTCAGTCTGCATGTCAGAATTTTCTAATGAAATAGAAGAGGATTTGAGATCTCACTTAAAACATGCACTAAATTTTCTTTTTGCAGCACTAACCATAATTTCTACGGCAAAATGAACCCCTCATTTTGTTCCTTTTTAAATTAAATGTTTTAAGTGCTACCAGTTTATTCCAATCAAGATGGCTTCAGGTGTGCCATACTTTTGTCATAAGTAAGGCTGTTAGCGCTCTAGTTGTTCTTTAGAACACTCTGGGAAGCTGCAGTAGAACACAAAGGCATCAACTGACAGGCTGCTCCTGTTGAAATATAACAGGAAGATATTTGAGATCTCACTTAAAACATGTCCTAATTTTTCTTTCTACAGCACTAACCATAATTTCTATGGCAAAATGAACCCCTCATTTTGTTCCTTTTTAAATTAAATGTTTTAAGTGTTACCAGTTTATTCCAATCAAGATGGCTTCAGGTGTGCCATACTTTTGTCATATGTAAGGCTGTTAGCGCTCTAGTTGTTCTTTAGAACACTCTGGGAAGCTGCAGTAGAACACAAAGGCATCAACTGACAGGCTGCTCCTGTTGAAATATAACAGGAAGAAATTTGAGATCACACTTTAAACATGCCCTAATTTTTCTTTCTACAGCACTAACCATAATTTCTATGACAAAATGAACCCCATTATTTTGTTCCTTTTTAAATTAAATGTTTTAAGTGTTACCAGTTTATTCCAATCAAGATGGCTTCAGGTGTGCCATACTTTTGTCATAAGTAAGACTGTTAGCGCTCTAGTTGTTCTTTAGAACACTCTGGGAAGCTGCAGTAGAACACAAAGGCATCAACTGACAGACTGCTCCTGTTGAAATATAACAGGAAGATATTTGAGATCACACTTGAAACATGTCCTAATTTTTCTTTCCAGAGCACTAACCATAATTTCTATGACAAGATGAACCCCATCATTTTGTTCCTTTTTAAATTAAATGTTTTAAGTGTTACCAGTTTATTCCAATCAAGATGGCTTCAGGTGTGCCATACTTTTGTCATAAGTAAGGCTGTTAGCACTCTAGTTGTTCTTTAGAACACTCTGGGAAGCTGCAGTAGAACACAAAGGCATCAACTGACAGGCTGCTCCTGTTGAAATATAACAGGAAGATATTTGAGATCACACTTGAAACATGTCCTAATTTTTCTTTCCAGAGCACTAACCATAATTTCTATGACAAGATGAACCCCATAATTTTGTTCCTTTTTAAATTAAATGTTTTAAGTGTTACCAGTTTATTCCAATCAAGATGGCTTCAGGTGTGCCATACTTTTGTCATAAGTAAGGCTGTTAGCACTCTAGTTGTTCTTTAGAACACTCTGGGAAGCTGCAGTAGAACACAAAGGAATCAACTGACAGTCTCTGCCCTTGTTGGATGTACATGTTTTACTGAGAATGTCAGACTTCATTCTCACATGACTGAGAAAGATAATGTGAATTTACAGAAAATATGCTCTCATTTTAGCTTCTGGAGCACCTTCCAAAACTGTATGGGACAAGCATGTGAAAATAGTTTTCTCTCAAACATGATTCATGATATCCCAGCAGAAGGTTTTTCACAGGGTAAAATCACCTTAGAACACACCACAATTCCTGAAATTAGTATGGTACCATCAACAAATGAATTCTAATGTAACTAAAGTCTGTTATCACCCTTTATAGTTCTCCTTTTGGTAACCCTCAAAATCTTCGATTCACTACAATGCATTTCAATGGGGTACTATCATTTATATTGGTCCCAAGATGGCTGCCAGCAATTCCAGGATGAAGTGCTGACAGCCAATCAGATCTCACGATGACATGTGTGGTTAGGCTCCGCCCAGATATATTTGTGTTTTTACTTTTGATTTTCTCAGCAACTACTGAACGGATTTACACAATTTAACAAAAAGGGTTATTTTTGAACCAAGAACTACCTCTTTGCCAAATTTGGTGTAATTCCGTTCAGCAGTTCGGGCTGTAGCCTTGCATAAAGTTTCCTATGGGAAATTGATTTTTTGACTCTTATTTTTTAATTTCTCCGTAACTACTGAACGGATTTACACCATTTAACAAAAGGGTTCTTTCTGAACCAAGAACTACCTCTTTGCCAAATTTGGTGTAATTCCGTTCAGCAGTTCGGGCTGTAGCCGTGTCTAAAGTTTCCTATGGGAAAATGAATGGGAAAACACGTTTTGGGACCCCCTTTTTCTCGGCCCCCGCTTGACGAATCACCCTGAGACTTTCAGGGTAGGAGCGGGCCGGAGCGGGCCATAAAGTTTGAAAATTTCGCGAAGATTCGTCAACCGACGCAAGAGTTATTTCAAATAGAATGTCGCGGATTTCCTATGGAAAATAGGTCCTAACTATAACTATCTACTGGCGACCGCCAGTAGATAATATATATATAACCTACTGGCAGTCACCAGTAGGTAGGTATAGTTAGAACCTTGTTTCTATTCAAAAAGCGTTATTTCTTTTGTCAATATCTTTGCCGCCATTTGACGAATTTCGTGAAATTTTCAAAACTAATGGGGCGCTTCGGTCAGCCCCTGTCTTGAAAGTATCGGTGTGATTCATCAAGCAGGGCAGAGGAAAAAGGGGAGTCCCAAAACGCGCCTTCTCTATGATAATTTCCATAGGAAACTTTTGTCGCGGCTACAGCCCGAACTGCTGAACGTAATTACACCACATTTGGCAGAAAAATAGCTCTTGGTCCAGAGTGCACTCTTTGCTTTAAATGGAGTAAATCCGTTCAGTAGTTCCTGAGAAAATTATATATAAAAATATTAGTATCTGGTGACCGCGGTAGTTCCGCGAACCCTTCCGATCATGAGCTGACTTGTGATTGGCTGCCAACACTTCAAACCAGGAAGTGTTGGCAGCCACCTTGTGACTCGGTTCAACCGAGTCACAAGAAAAAAGGTTAAAAAAACAGAAAAGGGGGCAGGGTAGAAACACCCTGACCCCCTAGGCCTGCTCAGGGAGGGGGCCCCCCTCCAGGAGCCTTCTATGGCCCTAGGGACCACCACCCCTCAGGGCCGGCTAAAGCAATGTCCCGGGGTGCCCACCCCCGGGAAAAACTGCTCTTGCTTCCATGAAACAAAGCAGAATTGCTTTTGGGCAAAGGGAGCTGCATGTTAGCAGCTCCCTTTGTCCAAAAGCAATGCCTGCTCCCGCAGGAGGCAGGGAGCAGGCAGGGTCTGTGAGGGCATTGGGGCTCCCTCCGTGGTCCCCAACGTGAGGCCATGCCCCGGGGGATGGGGTCCCCGGGGCCAAAAATGGCCTGGGAGGGGGGCCACTAGGCCCCCCTCCCTTTAAAAAAATAAAAAGAGGATTTGCCATGCCCCGGGGGATGGGGTCCCCGGGGCTACAACGGCTCCCGCCCTGCCATAGCAAACTTCTGCTTCGATTCATGAAAGCGAGAGCAGAAAAACTGCTCTCGCTTCTATGAAGCAAAGCAGATTTGCTTTTGGGCAAAGGGAGCGGCATGTTAGCAGCTCCCTCTGTCCAAAATCAATGCCGGCTCCCACAGGAGGCGGGGTGCCGGTAGGGACTGCGGGGGCATTGGGGCTCCCCCCTCAGTCCCCAATGTGAGGCCATACCTCGGGGGATGGGGTCCCCTGGGCCATAAATGGCCTGGGAGGGGAGCCACTAGGCCCCCTCCCTTTAAAAAAGGATTGTCCATACCCCAGGGGATTGGGTCCCTGGGGCTACATCGGCCTCAGGATGGGGTCCCCTGGGCCCAAAAGGGTTAGGGGAAGGGGGGCCACACCCCTCCGTCCTAAAATTTAAAAAAAAAACGGCAACTCGACGGAGGCCCCGCCCCCTCCCTGCACAACTCTGCAAATGCTCCTCCTGGCGCATTCTGGGTTTGGGGATTAAGTCCCCTTGAATCCTAAGGGTCCTTAGGGGCCAACTAGCCCACTAGGTACCTCCAGTAAGCCCCACACAGTGGGATTGCTGAGAGGTGGTCCGAGGTCACGCCAAGAGGCGGTTTGCAGAGTGGTGCCTCTGACTACTCTCAGCAATCCAGCTGTGTGGGGCTTACTGGAGGTAACAGGAGGGCTAGTTGGCCCCCAGGGACCCTCAATAGCCACGGGGACTTCATCCCCCAACGAAGAGCTCACCAGGAAGTGCATTTGTGGAGTGTTGGAGAAAGGGGCGTGGCCTGTGTCCACCTCTCAGCAATCCCACTGTGTGGGGCTTACTGGAGATAACAGGTAGGCTAGTTGGCCCCCAAGGACCCCCAGCAGCGAAGGGGACTTCAATCCCCATCCATTATTGTGCCAGGGAGCACGTTTGCAGAGTCGTGGGCAAAAGGGGCATGGCTTGCTATGAGAACTTAGCAATCCTGCTGTGTGGGACTTACTGGAGGTAATAGACGGGGTAGTTGGCCCACAAGGATGTCCTTGGGGGCCAACTACCCCTACTGTTACCTCCAGTAAGTCCCACACAGTGGGATTGCTAAGAGGTGTTTGGAGGCCACGCCCCCCTTTCACCACCACTCAGCAAACGCGCCCCCTGGCACACTACTGGTTCGGGGATGAAGACCACTTTACTCCTGAGTGACTTTGAGGGCCAAGAAGCCCTCCTGGTACCTCCTGTAAGTCCTAAGCAGCGGAATTCCTAAGCGCTGGTGGGAGGCCCAGCCCCCTTTCTCCAGCACTCTGCAAACACGACTAGTAGTTAAAGAAGCATTTGCAATGCAATAGGTCTCGCATTTGCGAGAGTTAGAGCTATTGGCATTGAAAATGTAAAAGTTTTTTACTAATGTTCTTTGGACTGAAGTGGATGTACGTTGTGTTTAGCGAAATTATGTGGTATGTTGTGCAGTGAAATTATGTGGATAGGAAGTAAGTAGTATTTAGTGTAAAGGAATTATGTAGACTGGGATTATGTGTTAAGGAGAGTAATTATGTGGTATGGTAGTCTGTGTTGTGGAGTGGTAACCTCATGTTTAGTCTTCCTCTTTTCCATAGAAGCTAAACTATAAACTCAATGAGACAAAAAAAAGAAGGAACCACTGAGGAGCACTTCTGGACCTAGTCAGAGGTATGAGCAGGGCCACTGGAATTATGCAACTGTTCAGCTGCACTGATTTTTGCATAATTATACATTTACCACATTTGCCATATAATCCATCATCTGCTGCATAATCTGCAGATTTGAACAAAAAAACCTGGATTCTAGCTCAAACGGCTCAAACGTTACCAAAAATGCAGCGACCAGTGTTACAGCGTGGTGGAAGGCCCATGGCAAAGCTGGAATGGCCACCTGTAACTTATTGCTAAATGTGGGTGTTAAATTTGTACTAATGGTGCGCAAACCACTCTTGCTTCTTTCTGCGCCTCTCTCTGCATTTCTTTTGCTTCCTTCTGCACCTTTCTTCCTTTTTTCTGTACTTCTCTTGCCTCTTTCTGCACATCTTTTCCACTTTCTGCACCTCCCTTCTTTTTGCACCTCTCTTGCTTCTTTCTTCTGCACCTCTTGCCTCTTTAAGCACATCTGTTGCTTCTTTCTGCACTTCTCTTCCCTCTTTCTGCACCCCCTCCCCTCTTTTTGCACCTCGCTTGCCTCTTTTTGCACCTCGCTTGCTTCTTTCTGCACCTCGCTTGCTTCTTTCTGCACCTCGCTTGCTTCTTTCTGCACCTCGCTTGCTTCTCTCTGCACCCCTTTTGCCTCTTTTTGCACCTCTGTTGCTTCTATCTGCAGTTGTTTTGCTTCTTTCGTCACCTCTCTTGCTTCTTTCTGCACCCCTCTTCCCTCTTTCTGCACCTCTGTTTCCTGTTTCTGCACCTCTTTTTGCCTATTTCTGCACTTCCCTTGCCTCTTTCTGCATTTCTGTTGCTTTTTTCTGCACTTCGCTTGCCTCTTTCTGTACCCCTCTTGCCTCTTTCTGCACCTCTGTTGCTTCTTTCTTCACTTCTGTTGCTTCTTTCTCTACCTCTATTGCTTCTTTCTGCAACCCTCTTGCCTCTTTCGGCAACCCTCTTGCCTCTTTCGGCAACCCTCTTGCCTATTTCTGCAACCCTCTTGCCTCTTTCTGCAAATCTCTTGCCTCTTTCTGTACCTCTTTCCTCTTTCTGCAACCCTTTCCCTCTTTCTGCACCTTTCTTGCCTTTTTCTGCACTTCCCTTTCCTTTTTCTGCACCTCTGTTGCTTCTTTCTACATGTCTCTTGCCTCTTACTGCACCCCTCTTGCCTCTTTCTGCACCTCTGTTGCTTCTTTCAGCACTTCTCTTGTTTATTTCTGCACCTCTCTTGTTTATTTCTGCACCTCTCTTGCCACTTTCTGCACCTCTCTTGCCACTTTCTGCACCTCTGTTGCTTCTTTCTGCACCTCTGCTGCTTCTTTCTGCACCTCTGCTGCTTCTTTCTGCACTTCTCTTGCTTCTTTCTGTACCTCTCTTGCTTCTTTCTGCACCCCTCTTGCCTCTTTCTGCACCTCTCTTGCTTCTTTCTACATTTCTGTTGCTTCTTTCTCTACTTCTCTGGCCTCTTTCTGCACCCCTGATGCCTCTTTCAGCACCTCTCTTGCCTCTTTCTGCACTTCTCTTGCCTCTTTCTACACCTCTGTTGCTTCTTTCTGCACTTCTGTTGCTTCTTTCTGCACCTCTCTTGCATCTTCCTGCACCCCTTTTCCCTCTTTCTGTACCTCTCTTGCCTCTTTCTGCACTTCTCTTGCCTCTTTCTGCACCTCTGTTGCTTCTTTCTGCAATTAACTTGCCTCTTACTGCAACCCTCTTGCCTCTTTCTGCACCTCTGATGCGTCTTTCTGCACCCCTTTTACCTCTTTCTCTACCCCTCTTGCCTCTTTCTGCACTGCTCTTGCCTCTTTCTGTACCCCTTTTACCTCTTTCTGCACCTCTCTTGCTTGTTTCTGCACCTCTTGCCTCTTTCTGCACTTCTCTTGCTTGTTTCTGCACCTCTCTTGCCTCTTTCTGCACTTCTCTTGCCTCTTTTTGAACGTCTATTGCCTCTTTCTGCACCTCAGTTGCCTCTTTCTGCACTTTTCTTGCATCTTTGTGCACCTCACTCTCTTCTTTCTGTACTTCTCTTGCCTCTTTCTTCACTTCTCTTGCATCTTTCTTCACTTCTCTTGCTTCTTTCTGCACTTTGCTTGCCTCCTTCTGCACCTCTCTTGCCTCCTTCTGCACCTCTCTTGCCTCTTTCTGCACCTCACAGGCCTTTTTCTGCGCATCTCTTGCTCTTTCTGCACTTCTCTTGCCTCTTCCGGTATTTCTCCTCCTTCTTTCTGCACTTCTCTTGCCTCTTTCTGCACTTATCTTGCCTCTTTCTGCACTTCTCTTGACCCTTTCCGCCCTTCTCTTGCTTCTTTCTTCACTTCTCTTGCCTCTTTTTGAACGTCTATTGCCTCCTTCTGCACCTCAGTTGCCTCCTTCTGCACTTCTCTTGCCCCTTTCTGCACTACTCGTGCTTCTTTCTGCACATCAATTGACTTTTTCTACACCTCTGTTGCTTCTTTCTCCACCTCTCCTACCTCTTTCTGCACCTCTCCTGCCTCTTTCTGCACCTCTCTTGCCTCCTTCTGCACTTCTCTTGCCTCTTTCTGCACCTCTCTTGCCTCTTTCTACACCTCTCTTGCCTCTTTCTACACCTCTCTTGCCTCTTTCTGCACCTCTCTTGCCTCTTTCTGCACCTCTCTTGCCTCTTTCTGCGCCTCTCTTGCCTCTTTCTGCGCTTCTCTTGCCCCTTTCTGCGCTTCTCTTGCCCCTTTCTGCGCTTCTCTTGCCCCTTTCTGCGCTTCTCTTGCCCTTTTCTTCACTTCTCTTGCCCCTTTCCGCAGCTCTCTTGCCTTTTTCTGTGCTTCTCTTGCCTTTCTGTGCTTCTCTTGCTTCTTTCTGCACTTCTCTTGCCTCTTTCTGCGCTTCTCTTGCCTCTTTCTGCGCTTCTCTTGCCTCTTTCTGCACCTCTCTTGCCTCTTTCTGCACCTCTCTTGCCTCTTTCTGCAGCTCTCTTGCCTCTTTCTGCAGCTCTCTTGCTTCTTTCCGCAGCTCTCTTGCTTCTTTCTGCAGCTCTCTTGCTTCTTTCCGTCCTTCTCTTGCTTCTTTCTGCGCTTCTCTTGCTTCTTTCCGCGCTTCTCTTGCTTCTTTCCATGCTTCTCTTGCCTCTTTCTGCACTTCTCTTGCCTCTTTCTGCACCTCTCTTGCCTCTTTCTGCAACTCTTTTGCCTCTTTCTGCAGCTCTCTTGCTTCTTTCTGCAGCTCTCTTGCTTCTTTCTGCAGCTCTTGCTTCTTTCTGCGCTTCTCTTGCTTCTTTCTGCGCTTCTCTTGCTTCTTTCTGCACCTCTCTTGCCTCTTTCTGCACCTCTGTTGCCTCTTTCTGCACTTCACTTGCCTCAGTCTGGACTTCTCTTGCCTCATTCTGCACCTCCCTATCTTCTTTCTGCACCTCTCTTGCCTCTTTGCGTACCTCACTCTCTTCTTTCTGCATCTCTTTTGCCTCTTTCTTCACTTCTCTTGCTTCTTTCTGCTCTTCACTTCTCTTGCTTCTTTCTGCACCTCACTAGTCTCTTTCTGCAGCTCTCTTGCCTCTTTCTGCAGCTCTCTTGCCTCTTTCTGCACCTCTCTTGCCTCTTTGCGTACCTCACTCTCTTCTTTCTGCATCTCTTTTGCCTCTTTCTTCACTTCTCTTGCTTCTTTCTGCTCTTCACTTCTCTTGCTTCTTTCTGCACCTCACTAGTCTCTTTCTGCAGCTCTCTTGCCTCTTTCTGCAGCTCTCTTGCCTCTTTCTGCAGCTCTCTTGCCTCTTTCTGCACCTCTCTTGCCTCTTTCTGCACCTCTCTTGCCTCTTTCTGCACTTCTCTTGCCTCTTTTTGCACTTCTCTTGCCTCTTTTTGCACTTCTCTTGCCTCATTCTGCACTTCTCTTGCCTCTCTCTGCACCTCACTTGCCTTTTTCTACACCTTTCTTTCCTCTTTCTGCACTTCTCTTGCCTCTTTCTGCACCTCTCTTGCCTCTTTGTGCACATCACTTGCCTCTTTTTCAGCACTTCTGGTGCCTGTTTCTGCACTTCTCTTGACTCTTTCTGCTCCTCTCTTGCTTGTTTCTTCACCTCGCTTGCCTCTTTCTGTACTTCTCTTACATCTTTCTGCACCTCTGTTGCCTCTTTCTTCACTTCTCTTGCCTCTTTGTGCACCTCACTCTCTTCTTTCTGCATCTCTTTTGCCTCTTTCTGTACCTCTCTTGCCTCTTTCTGCACCTCTCTTGCCTCTTTCTGCACCTCTCTTGCCTCTTTCTGCACCTCTCTTGCCTCTTTCTGTGCTTCTCTAGCCTTTCTGTGCTTCTTTCTGTACCTCTCCTGCCTCTTTCTGCACCTCTCCTGCCTCTTTCTGCACCTCTCCTGCCTCTTTCTGCACCTCTCTTGCTTCTTTCTGCACCCCTCTTGCCTCTTTCTACACCTCTTTTCCTTCTTTCTGCTCCCCTCTTGCTTGTTTCTTCACCTCGCTTGCCTCTTTCTGTACTTCTCTTGCATCTTTCTGCACCTCTGTTGCTTATTTCTGCACTTCTTTGCTTCTTTCTGCGCCACTCTTGCTTCTTTCTGTACCTCTGTTGCCTCTCTCTGTACCTCTATTGCCTCTTTGTGCACCTCACTCCCTTCTTTCTGCATCTCTCTTGCCTCTTTCTACACCACTCTTACCTCTTTCTGCACCTCTCTTACCTCTTTCTGCACCTCTCTTGACCCCTTTCTTCACTACTCTTGTCTCTTTTTGCACTTTTCTTGCTTCTTTCTGCGCTTCTCGTGCTTCTTTCCGCAGCTCTCTTGCGTTTTTCTGTGCTTCTCTTGCTTCTTTCTGCGCTTCTCTTGCTTCTTTCTGCGCTTCTCTTGCTTCTTTCTGCACTCCTCTTGCTTCTTTCTGCACTCCTCTTGCCTCTTTCTGCACTCCTCTTGCCTCTTTCTGCACCTCTCTTGCCTCTTTTCTGCACCTCTCTTGCCTCTTTTCTGCACCTCTCTTGCCTCTTTCTGCACTCCTCTTGCCTCTTTCTGTACTCCTCTTGCCTCTTTCTGCACCTCTCTTGCCTCTTTTCTGCACCTCTCTTGCCTCTTTTCTGCACCTCTCTTGCCTCTTTCTGCACTTCTCTTGCCTCTTTCTGCACTTCTCTTGCCTCTTTCTGCACTTCTCTTGCCTCTTTCTGCACTCCTCTTGCCTCTTTTCTGCACCTCTTGCCTCTTTTCTGCACCTCTCTTGCCTCTTTTCTGCACCTCTCTTGCCTCTTTTCTGCACCTCTCTTGCCTCTTTTCTGCACCCCTCTTGCCTCTTTCTGCACCTCTCTTGCCTCTTTTCTGCACCTCTCTTGCCTCTTTTCTGCACCTCTCTTGCCTCTTTTCTGCACCTCTCTTGCCTCTTTTCTGCGCCTCTCTTGCCTCTATTTGCGCTTCTCTTGCCTCTATTTGCGCTTCTCTTGCCTCTATTTGCGCTTCTCTTGCCTCTTTCTGCGCTTCTCTTGTCCCTTTCTGTGCTTCTCTTGTCCCTTTCTGTGCTTCTCTTGTCCCTTTCTGCACTTCTCTAGCCTCTTTCTGCGCCTCTCTTGCCTCTATTTGCGCCTCTCTTGCCTCTATTTGCACTTCTCTTGCCTCTATTTGCGCTTCTCTTGCCTCTATTTGCGCTTCTCTTGCCTCTATTTGCGCTTCTCTTGCCCCTTTCTGCACTTCTCTTGTCCCTTTCTGTGCTTCTCTTGTCCCTTTCTGCGCTTCTCTAGCCTCTTTCTGCACCTCTCCTGCCTCTTTCTGCACCTCTGTTGGTTCTTTCTGCATTTGTCTTGCTTCTTTCTGCACCCCTCTTGCCTCTTTCTGTACCTCTGTTGGTTCTTTCTGCACCTCTCTTGCCTCTTTCTGTACCTCTCTTGCCTCTTTCTGTACCTCTCTTGCCTCTTTCTGCACCTCTCTTGCCTCTTTCTGCAGCTCTCTTGCCTCTTTCTGCAGCTCTCTTGCTTCTTTCCGCAGCTCTCTTGCTTCTTTCCGCAGCTCTCTTGCTTCTTTCCGTCCTTCTCTTGCTTCTTTCTGCGCTTCTCTTGCTTCTTTCCGCGCTTCTCTTGCTTCTTTCCATGCTTCTCTTGCCTCTTTCTGCACTTCTCTTGCCTCTTTCTGCACCTCTCTTGCCTCTTTCTGCACCTCTTTTGCCTCTTTCTGCAGCTCTCTTGCTTCTTTCTGCAGCTCTCTTGCTTCTTTCTGCGCCTCTCTTGCTTCTTTCTGTGCTTCTCTTGCTTCTTTCTGCGCTTCTCTTGCTTCTTTCTGCACCTCTCTTGCCTCTTTCTGCACCTGTTGCCTCTTTCTGCACTTCACTTGCCTCAGTCTGGACTTCTCTTGCCTCATTCTGCACCTCCCTATCTTCTTTCTGCACCTCTGTTGCCTCTTTGCGTACCTCACTCTCTTCTTTCTGCATCTCTTTTGCCTCTTTCTTCACTTCTCTTGCTTCTTTCTGCTCTTCACTTCTCTTGCTTCTTTCTGCACTTCACTAGCCTCTTTCTGCACCTCACTAGTCTCTTTCTGCAGCTCTCTTGCCTCTTTCTGCAGCTCTCTTGCCTCTTTCTGCAGCTCTCTTGCCTCTTTCTGCACCTCTCTTGCCTCTTTCTGCACCTCTCTTGCCTCTTTCTGCACTTCTCTTGCCTCTTTTTGCACTTCTCTTGCCTCTTTTTGCACTTCTCTTGCCTCATTCTGCACTTCTCTTGCCTCTCTCTCCACCTCACTTGCCTTTTTCTACACCTTTCTTTCCTCTTTCTGTACTTCTCTTGCCTCTTTCTGCACCTCTCTTGCCTCTTTGTGCACATCACTTGCCTCTTTTTCAGCACTTCTGGTGCCTGTTTCTGCACTTCTCTTGACTCTTTCTGCTCCTCTCTTGCTTGTTTCTTCACCTCGCTTGCCTCTTTCTGTACTTCTCTTACATCTTTCTGCACCTCTGTTGCCTCTTTCTTCACTTCTCTTGCCTCTTTGTGCACCTCACTCTCTTCTTTCTGCATCTCTTTTGCCTCTTTCTGTACCTCTTTTGCCTCTTTCTGCACCTCTCTTGCCTCTTTCTGCACCTCTCTTGCCTCTTTCTGCACCTCTCTTGCCTCTTTCTGTGCTTCTCTAGCCTTTCTGTGCTTCTTTCTGTACCTCTCCTGCCTCTTTCTGCACCTCTCCTGCCTCTTTCTGCACCTCTCCTGCCTCTTTCTGCACCTCTCCTGCCTCTTTCTGCACCTCTCTTGCTTCTTTCTGCACCCCTCTTGCCTCTTTCTACACCTCTTTTCCTTCTTTCTGCTCCCCTCTTGCTTGTTTCTTCACCTCGCTTGCCTCTTTTTGTACTTCTCTTGCATCTTTCTGCACCTCTGTTGCTTATTTCTGCACTTCTTTGCTTCTTTCTGCGCCACTCTTGCTTCTTTCTGTACCTCTGTTGCCTCTCTCTGTACCTCTATTGCCTCTTTGTGCACCTCACTCCCTTCTTTCTGCATCTCTTTTGCCTCTTTCTGCACCACTCTTACCTCTTTCTGCACCTCTCTTACCTCTTTCTGCACCTCTCTTGACCCCTTTCTTCACTACTCTTGTCTCTTTTTGCACTTTTCTTGCTTCTTTCTGCGCTTCTCGTGCTTCTTTCCGCAGCTCTCTTGCGTTTTTCTGTGCTTCTCTTGCTTCTTTCTGCGCTTCTCTTGCTTCTTTCTGCACTTCTCTTGCTTCTTTCTGCACTCCTCTTGCCTCTTTCTGCACTCCTCTTGCCTCTTTCTGCACTCCTCTTGCCTCTTTCTGCACCTCTCTTGCCTCTTTTCTGCACCTCTCTTGCCTCTTTTCTGCACCTCTCTTGCCTCTTTTCTGCACTCCTCTTGCCTCTTTCTGTACTCCTCTTGCCTCTTTCTGCACCTCTCTTGCCTCTTTTCTGCACCTCTCTTGCCTCTTTCTGCACTTCTCTTGCCTCTTTCTGCACTTCTCTTGCCTCTTTCTGCACTCCTCTTGCCTCTTTCTGCACTCCTCTTGCCTCTTTTCTGCACTCCTCTTGCCTCTTTTCTGCACCTCTCTTGCCTCTTTTCTGCACCTCTCTTGCCTCTTTTCTGCACCTCTCTTGCCTCTTTTCTGCACCTCTCTTGCCTCTTTTCTGCGCCTCTCTTGCCTCTATTTGCGCTTCTCTTGCCTCTATTTGCGCTTCTCTTGCCTCTTTCTGCGCTTCTCTTGTCCCTTTCTGTGCTTCTCTTGTCCCTTTCTGCGCTTCTCTAGCCTCTTTCTGCGCCTCTCTTGCCTCTATTTGCGCCTCTCTTGCCTCTATTTGCGCTTCTCTTGCCTCTATTTGCGCTTCTCTTGCCTCTATTTGCGCTTCTCTTGTCCCTTTCTGTGCTTCTCTTGTCCCTTTCTGTGCTTCTCTAGCCTCTTTCTGCACCTCTCCTGCCTCTTTCTGCACCTCTGTTGGTTCTTTCTGCATTTGTCTTGCTTCTTTCTGCATTTGTCTTGCTTCTTTCTGCACCCCTCTTGTCCCTTTCTGTGCTTCTCTAGCCTCTTTCTGCACCTCTCCTGCCTCTTTCTGCACCTCTGTTGGTTCTTTCTGCATTTGTCTTGCTTCTTTCTGCATTTGTCTTGCTTCTTTCTGCACCCCTCTTGCCTCTTTCTGTACCTCTGTTGGTTCTTTCTGCACCTCTCTTGCCTCTTTCTGTACCTCTCTTGCCTCTTTCTGTACCTCTCTTGCCTCTTTCTGTACCTCTCTTGCCTCTTTCTGCACCTCTCTTGCCTTTTTCTGCACCCCGGTTCCCTCTTTCTTCACTACTCTCCGGTACAGCATCTGCTTGGTAATCCAACTCAAGAAGTTCATTTTAATCATCATCAGTATCTAAACATTTTGAGGCGAGAGACTGGCTGGTCCTTCTGACTATGATAACTGCACCAACTGCATTGAAAACATGCTCAGAGGGAACTCTGGCCTCTGGACATGCAAGAATCTTTATTGCAAGCCTGCTGATTTCAGGCTACTGTGCCTTCTTGCCATACCAAGAGATCAAGAGATCAATGGGTCTTGATCAAGCTACTCCTCTTTTTGATCATGCAGATATTCTTGGACCATTTTCTAGTTGTCATTGGCGATTCCACTTGCTGTGTTTGCACCTCTACACTTGACTAAAATCCTGCTGAATAAGAAGAACCCATTTTAGACGTTGACGGTGAACCTTAAAGCAGTTGTTGCTGTGGGTTTTGGAGTAGCTGCTGATGCTGCTGGCTGCTGCCACAGAGACATCAAGCCATCAACACCCTCCTTAATAGAGATTGAAGGATGCACTTCCAAACATCTGCTACAGCCTCAAATTTGCAGTTGCTCTTCTTCTAGATCACTCACGTTACTAACAGTACAAGTTTTATAAACTAAGGCATCCATTTTAGTAAAAATAATTAAATTGGCAAGTGCCTTTATTTATCTTGGACCTAGTGTTGTGGCACATATGTAGTCTGTGGAGGTCACTAGCTCTTTCTGTGTTTTAGTGCTTAAGTGAAGGATTAGGCTATCCATCATAGAAGCTGCTTCTTAATTGCTATTTGTGAACGTTTGTTCCACCTTTTTCAATGGCATCTATAGCATATGCAACAATGGGATTGCTTGGCTCTTGGTACTATTTTCCTTGTTGACTTCCCATGTCATAATCTCAAAGAAGTTGCATTTGTACCAGGCACTCCATTATCCCCCATTTGTCTACCTCTATTGTCATGGCCTGGCAATTGCATGCCCTCTCCTTTAAATTACATAATCGCTGAGAGAGTTGTACTTCTCAAGTAGGCGTCCCAGCATATGGTAGGTTGAGTTCAAATATGTTGGCACCTCCTGTACAAGGTCTTTTACAGGTAGTTTATTAGCCCACTGAAGGATCCTCAACTGCTTCTGTGCTTTGAATGAATGACTGAAATGAGTGCACATTCTTCAGGAGGTGACCAGTATATTGTTGACTATGTCTTCTTTTTTGAGAAAGTGTTGCACAGTTAGGTTGATGTAATGTGCTAAACACAGGGCTCTGAAATATCCACCATCAGCCATGGCTTTTGCTACATTACTGCCAATGTCAGTGGCAACAAATCAAATTATGAGACCTCTGGGGTTAACCCATTCGTAGACCTTCATATTAAATTCTTCTTAGACTTTTGTAGCTGTATGTGATTTCTCCATGGCAAACATTGCAACTGTTGCAAGCTGCTGAATGCCCTGAAAAGCATCATTAGCAGTGAGACCAGCAGCTAGAGTTTGCTTAACCCTTGTCAAGAAATCTAGTGTGCAGTGATGTACGTGTTGTGTGACAATTGGTCCACATGTTCTTCGTGAGGTGGATGGACTGAACAGCGTCTGCCTCAGAGGGTGCCAACCAATTGCCGCACTTGCAACGTTGGCACAGCTACTCAGACAAAATATCTCCTGCTGTGAACCTTCCATTGTTGGCAGAGGGCTCCACAGATTCCAGGAAGCCCATGGCTTCCACAAAAAAGGATGGACGTCAAGCACTAACATTTTAGCCAGCTTCCCATTTTAGAAAAGTGCTTTTTTGTGGTTCCGATGGTATGGTGACTCCTTGGTAAACATAGCCTTAATAGTAAGCTGTTTTTCTTGTGGTACTACTGCCACAAGTGTCCTATGTGTACCAGCAGCAGGTATGGTGCCTGTGCACTTTGTGGTGGAAGTTGCTATATCCTGCTGTGCCATGTGCCATGCAGAGGGTGCTGCAGATGAGGATTGTATACTTCTGGGAAAGTCTGCAGGGCTGCTTTGTGTGATGCTGGTTCTGGAATCCTCTTCTTCCTCCAGACCACCTTATTCTATCACTTCAGCTGCTGATTCTCTCTCACCATCAGCGGCTATGTTTATAAGGTGCACTTCCTACACGACTGTGTGTTATTTCTTCAATGGGACAGTTGGCCCACCAGGCTTACCACAACAAACTTTCTTGTGGCAAATGGGGCATTTTGTGATGTTATCCTCATTTTGGCTAAGAGTAAAGAAGTCCCAAACTGGGGAGGGGAGCTTTCTTACTGTGCCAAAGTCTGAAGAACTGAAGCAAAAGCTAGGTGATTATGTTGTTATTTGCCTTTCTGAGGCATGCTGCGATTGAGCTAGGGGTGGTGGTGGCTGGAGGTTTCTGGGGTCTTGAAAATATGGGAGTCGCCAATGTTAGTGGACTCACATGCCTCTGAGCAGGTTGAATAAAGGTGATCTGTACCTCCTCCATGCCACTTTCCATACTGTTGATCACTGGCTCCTCATTATCATCACCACCTTCCTCACTTGCAAGGCTTTCAGGAACCTACCTTTTATCTCAGACTCAACAGGGTTCCAATCCATGTCCAGATCATCAGAAGCAGGGCTTGGACAAGGTAGGGGAGTACACTTTCTTTTCTTGATGGAGATTGTGATGCTGATGGGGAAAAAGCAGTCTTCTCAACAACATCTTGCTCAGCAAGAAAACTCAACCTCCTATTCTGATCCGACTCCTGGAAGAGCTGTTGCTGACAGTGGCTCCTGTTTTAGACTTTCCTGCGATGATTCAGTTTGTGGCTGACACAATTCCACTTCAGATTCACTGCTATCCATGACTGCAGTCAATGCAGTGCTGCAAAATATGGACTTAGGTTTTGGTGATGTGGTGCCATTGATGAAGGAGTGATCCTCTCCGCCTCTTTCTGCCCAGAGGAGGGTGCAGAAGGAACAGCGTGTTTCCTGAAAAAGAATGAGGGCTTGATGCCAGTGGTGGCAACTGGCTTCTTCTCCTCCCCACTGGTCACTTTCTTGGCAAGAAACCCCTTCTTTGGGCTATTTTTCAAGCACTAACAGTTAGCACTTAGTACAAGGAGCAGAAGCACTTAGAAGTAGAGGACTCAAATATCACTGTCAGCTAATTCC
The DNA here is from genome assembly GCA_963921515.1 of Calotriton arnoldi. Taxonomy (NCBI): domain Eukaryota; kingdom Metazoa; phylum Chordata; class Amphibia; order Caudata; family Salamandridae; genus Calotriton; species Calotriton arnoldi. The sequence continues at coordinate 1,120,002 of CAWUFW010006470.1, read as the reverse complement.
TTCTCGGATTTCTCTCCATATCAGTGTGATGCCTTCTGCAGAACCTGCAAGCAAAGCAACAAGTCAGTGAAATGTGGGCAATCCGAAGAATTCAGGCAATGCAACACAACTGAAGTTTTCATCACCACCATGATCATCATTCCCAATGCTTAACAATAATGTACGCGAAATATCCATAAACTATGTTTTCACATGAGAACTTTACCTAGTAAAGTTTTGCTTGTTTTCCTCCAGAGACCTGTGACCCCTATAGAAAACAGGTGGTGCAGGGAAAAAATATAATAAATACATTTAATAATAGTTGGTGCCCCATTAAGGCTGAGGTGGACCCTGTGGGAAGCAGGGGGAGGCAAGCAAAAAAAAACATTAAATAACTACTGGTGCACCACCAGGTCCCATGGGGACTCTATGGGAGACAGGGGGAGGGAAGCAAAATTTGAAAGAAAACATTAAATAATTGCTGGTGCCACACCAGGGCTAATGGTGACTCTAAGAGAGGTAGGGGGGAGGCAGGCAAAAATTAATAAAAACAACAGCACTGTAATAAAATCAGCCACAAGCAGAAAAAAAATCTGAAATTAGAAAAAAAAGAAATATCATAGACCTCTTCTATCGATGTTCCTGGAAAATGGTTTTTAAAAGTGGGATAAAGGGATTCAAGCACACATTGGCTGCACAAAATGGAAGAAGGTAACTTATCCACCACATGGCCAGCAAGGATGGAGACATAGAGGACAAAGACAAAATGACCACCACACACACACGCACACACACACACACACACACACACACAAGCACCCACTGGCTACATAAAATGGCTACACAAAATGGCCACTGGCTCATGGCCAGCAAAGAAGGAGGCCTAGAGCACAGAGAACACATGGAAGCCTACATCAAACCCACACACTGGCACAAATAAAAAAAATTAACTTTACATAATTTCTGGTTATACATCATGACCCATGGGGACTCTTTGGGAAGCAGACAAAAATAAAAAACAAATTTAAAAAACGACACTGTACTACAGTCAGACACAAGCACAAATAAATATATCAGGCAAAAAGAAAAAATGAACAACAATGTCATAGGGCGCTTCTATCAATGCTCCTAGAAAATGACTTTTAAAAGTCAAATAAAGGGATTGAAGCACACACTGGCTGCACCAAAGCGAGCTCATCCGTCACATGGCCCTCGAAGAAGGAGGTATGGAAAATATAGACAAAGTGGCCACCAAACACACACACACACACGCACACGCACACACACACACACACACACTAACTATCTCCACAAAATGGTGGTTAGTGGGTGGCCAGCAAATAAGGAGGCATACAGAACAAAGACAAAATGGCCACCGTGACCACACACACACACACTGGCTACACAAAACGGCCTTCAAAGAAGACCCATGAAGAACAAAGAACACAGGCCCACCTATGGCAAACACACACACTGGCTACACAATATGATCACTGCCGCATGGCGAGCAAAGAAAGATGCATGGAAAACAAAGAAGAGTTGCCCTGACCTGCTTGGTGCACCTTCCAACTCGGAAAAAACATTTTGTGGCATTGCAGGTAAAGGACTGCGAAGCTCTTATTTACCAAATGTGCCTGGGCCACACATGCAACTTCCCTTTTTCCGCTCACATAAAATCAGCAATGTCAAAAATTAAAATTACGTTAATTTAAAAAAAAAAAAAAAAATCCCAACCACAATATAAACCTTGTAACACATACACAAATTCATAAAAAATGGTGGGCAAGGAGAAGGTAGTACAAGTTCAAGTTTCTTTTATTTGATTTAGTTCTCTACTGAGAACAACAAATATTTGTACAAAAGAGTAAAAATACATCTGTTATTTAAAAAAATTGGTTAGTTACTAGGAAATCGTTCTAATACAATTTTAAAAAGGTTTTAAAAATTTAAACAGATTGTAACACAAATTCATTAGGAGGTGACTTAAAAAGCAGATGTGATATTACATTTTGTTTGAATTGGTTTTAAAAATCGCTTTCTCGCATCTACAAGTGTCGAGTTAGGGCAAACAAATAATACATGTTTCAAGTCTTGCACACCTCTGTTGCAGAGCTCACATGAACTGCTGGCATTTTCATTAGAAGTCCATTTAGAGGTAAAAGATTTAAGAGGGAGAATCCCGAGCCGAAGTGATATTATGCAACGCGTCACTCCATGCTTTAAATTAAAACGAATATACTGTTGCAATTTCTTATATTCTATTGTCTCAGCATAAAGTTTGTAATGATTCAATTTGGTACAATGTTGAATATCGAATTCAAAACTTATCCTTGGTGTTAAATGTTTTAGGAAGAGCCTCAGATGTGCAGGAGTCCAGGATTGCAGCAGATCAATTGTAACCTTCGATACTTTGAATGCACTGGATAAGTTTTGACTGAAAACGTACTTCGATGATCCTTGATCGAAAGTCTCTGCTTTTAGTAAAGATCTTAAAGTGCCTTGTTCTGCGTGTACTAGGTTGTATGCCCATCTTATGATGTTGGTAATTCCTCTGGCATATGAACTGACTAAGGAGAGCTCTAGGCGTAGAGCTTGTACAGGAACTGCTTGATGCATTTTCAACAGTTTACGGAGGATTTTCCCTTCTTTAAGTTGCATTTGTTGCCATTGTCTTATTGGAATATATTCAAGAGCGTACAATAAGATTGGTGGGATCTTAGAACTGAAAACCTGGAGAAGAGAAGAAAAGTGCCTTTTGCCCGGTGGAGGAATATAATCTCCGGAGTGCCCCAACGTGAACATCTGCTTTGTGACTCAGGTGGTGCAAATGAGGGGAGTTTTGTAAAGATTGTGTAAAAATTCGCCCTAAGTAGGAATATTCCTTTACGACTTCTAGCGGTTTTCCCCCCAGTGTCCAGTTATATTTTGTGTATCGTTTCCTTCCTCTAAACGGAACGATTTTCGTTTTCGTTATGTTTGGCACTAGAAAGTTTTCTTCTGTATATTTTGTAAGTGTTTGTAGATTCCTTTGAAGGCTGAAAGGTGTAAGGTCTAAGATGACCACGTCATCGGCATACATCATGTTATGAATTTTGTGTGATAATATTTTTGGAGGAAAATTGATGACGTGTAGAAAACGCTCCGGAAGATCGCTGAGATATAAAGAGAACAAGAGGGGAGCTAAAAGGCACCCTTGCCTGAGACCATTTGGTGTGTCGATTGGGCGAGTAACACCTTTCTCTTTCCCCATTTGAACTTGACACCAAGTTTCCGAATAGAGTGATGTAATTATGTGCAGCAAGTTGTCTGGGATTCCCAATTTTCTGAGCTTACTCCAGAGAGTTGGTCTATCCATTCTGTCGAATGCTGTCGTGAAATGGACAAAGATCGAATAGACGACCTGTGATTTTGAGACCACGTATTTATCTATTATTGTCTGCAACACTGCTATGTTGTCGATTACAGAGTGCTTTGGTCTGAACCCAGCTTGGTTTAGCGGTATTAATCCTGTTGTAAAAGCCCAATCTTTAAGATGTTCGAGTATACTTGCCGCAAAGATCTTCCCTGTTGCGTCCAGCAGGGTGATCTGACGGTAATTACAGGGAAGCAACCGAGAGCCCTTCTTATAGATTGGGATCACAATGCTTCCCTTCCAAGATTTTGGAATTTCACCAGTGGAAAAGCAAGGTAAGAACAGAGGGGCTAAAAACGTGCTCCACTCTTTTGGATTGCTTTGCAGAACCTTTATCGGGATCTGATCCGGGCCCATTGCAGCGGATGATCTTGCCGTTTTTATAAAGTGTTCGATTTGCTGAGGAGATGGAGCACCATTGTCTAGAGTTTTTTCTCCAAACTTGCTTGAAACTTGGATCGCATTTTCTTTCCTCAGGTTTAATTTGTATAGGTTACTTAAATATGATTCCCATTCGGTTGGGGGAACTGGCGAGGCTTATAACGATTTTTTTGTGCCTGTTTCTTTAGCAATTAGACTCCAGTAATCGCGTTTATTTTTTTGGTTGGCTGCAATCTGAATGTCCACCCATTTTTGGTCCTGCATAGTTTTTATGATTTTTTCTTTTTCCCTCCTACAACGATTTTTTAAAATATTGATTTCATGTTGTCTGGTTTCTGAGAATTGAATGAATTGCGCCTGTATTAGTTTATTTAATTTGGTTGCTCTTTTATCTAAGTACCTTCTTTTATGTTTTCCTGAGTGTGAACTTCAGTGTTTTAAGGTATCCTGCAGGGAGTGCACCATTTTGTTTAGAACAACTTCAAAGTTTATTATTGGGTCTATAGAATGAATAATCTGTAATGCTTGTGCGGTGACAATTACAGAAATTAGTTTGTTGAATGTTCTCGAGTTCCATGTCAGTCCCCCTTGGGCCTGGTTCACCATAACTGTACTGTGCGAATGCATGATATACCCTGAAGATGTAGATTGCATTCTTAGACCTGTTGCGAGATGTAATATTGCGTGGTCGCTTCCCTGTGTAAATTTGATGCTTAAATGTGAAACTTTCCCAAACAGGTCCTGGCTGCACATCATATAGTCTAATATTGAAGTATTGAAGTTTCCTATTCTTGTACCCGTTGCCGGTATATCTCCTTCTATGCTTCCGTTAAGAATAACTCTGTTTATTACTGGAAGTGAGGATAGTAGAATTTTCCCTCTTTTGTCTGCTTTTATCCCTGAGGGAAATATTGGTGTTGGGATTGACAAGGCTTCCTCTTGTTCGCCATACTCCCATTTTTCTATAAGTTCATTAGAAATTTTCCCATTAAAATCTCCTGTTAGGAAAACTGAGGGGAATCTTAAACCTTCTACCACCTTTTCCATTTCCTCAAATAATTTGATCGCGAGTGTATCCATTTTGGAGCCAGGTGAATATAAATGTTGAAAATGAGTAGATCGTTTGAGGTTTCCAGGAGGTCATTCCAGCACTTAACCTTAATGCATTGAATGTTCGTTGGGTGCATTGGGATGATTTCCTGATCCCAGAAGAAGTCTTCGTTTAGGAGTATTGCTATTCCTCCTTTCGCATGACCCCGACCAACAGGTTCTGCTGGTATATCATATACAAAATAATTGATTTGGTCAAAGGTTGTTATTGACCAAGTTTCCTGTAAAGCCACGATCCCCGGACGGTCTTCCATGATCCGTGCAAGTTTCTCCTGACTTTTCCCAGCTATATTCCAGGAGGAAATGCTCAAACTGATGTTAAAAAGGTAGTTTGTTTTCCCTTCCCTGTTTGTTGCAGTTTAAATTCTCCGCGATCCATGACCAATGATTTTCTTTAGTTGTACTTTCCTTCTTGGGTGTATTTTTGTTCCAGATCCTTCTCCCTCCATTCGTAATCTGGATGGTTAGATTTTCGTCGGGGATATCGGCGAGATTATTTATGCCTCTGTTTGTTTGTAAAAGTTGCTGCTTTTTCATTTTATTGGGTTTATCGTATATTTGGCTATTGTTGTTGTTTACCACTGCCACGTCGTATCCGTTTTTATGGAGAGTCTCACTTTCTTTTAGAATTATTCCCGGTATCACCTGTGACCAAAATTCAACGATGGCCACCGTGGACTTGGACCTTAGCGGGAAAACTACTAGTTTTATTTCCGAGCTTGTTATTGACTGTAGCGGGTGGATCTTTCGTATGAGATTCATTATTCTCTCACGGTTGAGCGGATCATTGCCCAAGGGAAATAAATCAGTAATTTCTAGGAAACATTATTGAGACTTCTGATCCTGAAGAATCGAGGCCCCCAAGGACTGCTCCCTTGGATGGGTGGCCAATATATCAGATGACTCATTGCCGTTTACTGCTGTTGAGAAGCTTGGGGCCCAAGGATTTAAATGCATGAATTTCTCTATTGGTTTTGCAATTAAGTGGATCTGCCCCTTATCAATCGGATTTGATGCCGTTTTTACAGTTTGCTCTTTTTCTGGAGTTCAAGTTCAGAAGGTTGAAGGTTCGGAAACTTTACCTTCCGAGATTTCTGTTTCTTGAATTTTCTTATTCCTTTCTTTTGCCTTTTCCACTTGTTCTTATTTGGCGATGTTGTGTCTGGAGAGGCTAAAGCTGAGATTTCTGTAGTTTTTATTTCTCTTTTATCTATCAAGGGATTATTGTATGGTTGAGGTAGGCCATTAGATTTGTGCTGGTTGAATATTGGGTAATAGGGAATGGCCTTGCGTTGATCTTTGTCATTATTTGGTTCCTTAAATAATTTTCTAAGAGAGAAGATTTGAATAATCTCAGCCTTTTTCTGGTTTTCTTTTTGTGTGAGCCGACCCGTTTGAGTCGCCATTTCTTTCTTCGACGGGGGTGGATCACCAGTTGATGTGGAGATTTTCGGTTTAAGAGGCTTTTCTTCAGTTGTTTCTTCTCCATTCCTGAGTAGTAGTTCTAATTTTAGTTGTTGTTTCCTTTTTTTCTCTACTAAATACGGTAGCATACCTTTTTGCGTATCCAGCATCTGATCGGGGTTTTCCAATATGTTCCCTAAATGGGAAAGAACTGCTTCCAAAATTCTTTGTAAAGTAAATAAAGAATTGGCCACCGGAGTATATCCGTTGTAAGATTCCGTATTCTTTATAGATAGAAAATCTGGTGATTTAGAAAGAGACCTTCCTAAGGTAGGTGTTTTTTGAGGGGTACTGTTATAAATGTTTGGCGACTCATTTGGAGCCTTTGAACCCTGGCGAAAGACAATATCGTTTATGTCTGGTAGGGTAAAATCTGCTTCAGAAATCTGATGTATCTTGTGCTCAACTAGACCTAGGGATAGATTAGAGCATCCTTGATGTACTTCTGTTTTTACTGGTTCTGAACTTGTGATGTCGCTGATTAATTCTCCCGGAAGGCCTTTCTGACTTTGATTAAGTGTACCGGAATCCACTACTTTTTTTCCTTCTCCTGCTTTCTGTGGATTTTCCTGTTCGTTTTCTGTCTTCACACATTCTATTGTACTTGATTTTGTAAATTTTTTTGTAATTTCTGTATTTCCTGCAGAAGTCCCTACACGGGCCGTCTTACCGGGGCTCTTTCGAATTGCTTGTAATTTTCCGAGTCTTTTCATAAAGATTGTACGTGATCTTAATTTTTTGTACGCCATTATGAGGTACGGGTTTTCGCGTTTGTTCTATTATGCGTCTTACGGTCTTTGTACTTGTTGTTACATTAGAATATTGATGTTATGTCTAGTACCAGCTGTTCTCTTGGCTCGTGGCTTCCGAGCTGAACTCTGAATTCTGTTATTCTCAATACCTTGTTCTTGACTTGTCCCAACCCTTACGTAATGCCACTATGGCCTATTGCCTTCATTTGCCCTTTTTTGAGCCTTATTAAGCCTTTCAATCTTTTGGCTTTAGCTTTTTCTTTTTTTCTTTATTCCTTTGTTCGAGCAGCGACACGCCGTAGAAACAGGCTGGACCTGGCTGCGCTACGCTGCGCTGAAGAGGGCTCATTCACTGAGTTGGATGCAAATGAGGGTTGTTCTTAGGACATAAAGGAAGTTCCAAAAAGGAGGTGGGTGCTCCAAAGGAATGTTTTATACAATGCTTAGAAGGTATTGAATCTGGAATTTACCTCACATAAAAACCTTATAAATAAGGCGTCAGTTCATATTTTAATCCTCAGTCTGATATGTGGCCTCTATAGTTCCTTGTGGGTGACTGAGATTTAATCAGACTTACTAACAATCTTTTTTTTTTTTAATAAAGGCGGGCCGTGTCTAGCGGCGTGAGAGTGCAGCGGTGAAATGTGGCCGATTCAAACACTGCCGCTGACAACAGATGGCGGCTGAGGCTGGGGCAGAGGCCAAAACAACAGCAATGACTAGCAACAACCAGCAACAACCAGCAGCAGTCAGCATAGTCCAGTCAAGCCCTGGGGATGGCAAGAGGTGTGTGAGGAGAGGCTTATACCCGGGATGAAGGCGGCGGTTAACGCGGCCGTATTTTGATTCCCCTGGGAGTTCCCCTGGGGTGAAGCACTGAAGATAACGGGGGACCGGTGGCCGGAGGCCGGGGGCAGGAAGACCCGAGAGCAGGGCACACTAGGAGCACCGCAAGCCGCACCCAACCTAGTTGGGCCGCTTCCGCGGGCTTGCCTGGGCTCCACTAAAGGCAGCCGCGCTCTCAGTCTTTCCTCTCCTACCTCAGCTTTGCAGATCAGGCCGGGCCCCGACACTCTTGCCTCGCTCGGCGCACTCCACGCTAACCGCTGACCGCGCACTCCACGTTGACCGCTGCAGACCTCCGCAGTCCGCCACAATTAGCCGCGGACACAGCTCCTGCGGACACAGCTCCCACTCCTCGCTCCTCGCTCCTCAGTCCGCTCTCGCGCCTCAGTCCACTCTCTCTCTCAGTGGCTCCAGAAGAAGGTAGTTGAAAACAAGGGAAGATCTCTGGCAATAAGGGCTGGACTTCAGGGCCCAACCCTAGCCAGCAACAGGCACATGCAGGCAAAAAAAAGAACCTACCTTTGGCATTTAATCCAAAGCCATCCAGGACCCTCTAGATTTTTATTTTTTAAGCATGTAGAACAGTAGCTGTGAGAATGTGAAAAATACATCAAAAATACACCCAAGGCTTAGTGAAGGGCAGATTGATCCCCAAATAGTAAAACATCACAGTGAAATGGTAAACAAATCAATCTACAATCAAAAATCCCATACAAGAAAATGGAGGAAAAGGTATATTTTACCCTGGGCCTCCACCTTCATAAAAGTGCAAACATTTCCCTCAAAAAAACGTTAATGTCACATGGATCCCCACTTCAGCCCAAGCTCTAGGCCATTGAACAACAAATAAATAAAAAACGAGAAGGTAAAAAAAATACTTTTGCATGCCTCCCTCAAACAACAAACTATTTCCAGAGTGCTGCATTGAAATTAATTTCTCCCAAGAAGTTAAGGCTCCAATGGTGTGGAGAGATCCTAGATTGCAGACAAAAAGAGAGAATGATGCTTTCTCATCAAATTTCAAAGTGACCAACTGCTGGACAAACCTAGGGAGGATTTTTCAGGATGGAAAGAGAAGTTGCTACTGTATGTAGCGTAGGATCCCAGTCTCTACAACACTTCCCTCTTGTTTAAAAATAAAAATAAAAAGTGCATTTTGCACTATAAAAATACCCAAATCATCCATTCAGGTAAAATATCAACTCAAAAATACATTCCGATTTGATTTTACAGCAGCTCAAGTAAAAACTACTTATAATGCTGACCGGCAACTGCCTGTATTAAAGTTCTACTGCTCGCTTTGGAAACAGCCGCTTAATGTTTTGATCACATTCGCCGAAAAGAGAATACGAGCGGTCACACTCTTGCCTTATTTCAGTGCTTCTTGCAATCAGATTTTCCCCAAATGGTAACATTGGTTATGCAATGTGCCATCATAGTGTTAAATTTGGCAATTATGCCTCGTACTATTAATGCAGAATTACCAAATTACTCCAATTACTCCAGAGGGAGGCAAATATTTTGCCCCAGACCTTCTGGACAAAAGAGTGCCCCATATTGTATGGAAGAAAGTGCCTTCATCTATTCTACATCTGTTACACATCATGGAAGCAGCACAGGGTCTAACAGGAGTTATAAATCCTGTGAAAGTGGTTAGGCTGGATGAGGGGGTAGTATAAAGGGATAGCACCCCCTAAAGAACATAACATTCTCCTGCTAATCCTATTCAGGCAATAATCCCAGGTCACATTGTAATGCTTCTCATAGTTTATGAAAAGTATTGGACAGATTAATGACCAGAACTTTATATAGTTGAGGATCTTTTTCCCATTGTGGATGTGGTCCATGGTTAGCTTGACTTTCAATGAGCTAAAGTCTGCTTTGTCATCTTGGTCTTTGATGTGCGAGGTAAAACGTGACAAAATTGGAGCTAATGTTACATGGTCATCTTTGGAGATGGCACAAAGTCTGGAGATCTTCAAATGAGCCCAACTGTGACTGCGATGTCTCATCCTTAAGCTGAGCTATTCCAGTGGAGTCCCATCCATCGAAATATTTCAGTGGTGAGACATCTCCCAGCTGGGTCCCTATTCATAGGGGCTTTTCTCAGGTTAGTTTGTTTTGCTATTGAATAATAAGTAAGTCGTCACACCAGAAACTGATTACTAGTTTAGTGGCAGGAGGTAAGGTTGAACGGGGGCAGCCCCCATACAGGCAGTTCAAGGGGGAGCTGTCGCCCATCGCTCACCTTCCAATGGCATATGCTGGATCAATCTGTGGGTTATAGAGCCAATAAGGATAAGGTGCAAAGCGCTATAATATATGATGATGTATAGTATTGTGAGGTTTTCATCAAATGGGTTTTTACACCATTTCAATATGGACACTTTTGGAAAATGGCCATCTCTGAAGAGTCACTCCAAACCTTTTGCCTACCTCCTCTTTTCCTGACCTTTCTTTTTGTTGGCTTTAGGACTCTGAGAAGTTTACCACTGCTGACCAGTGCTAAAATGCATGTGCCTCTCCTCTAAACATGGTGACATTGGTGTATATCCAATTAACATATTTAGTTGACTTGTAAGTCCCTTATAAAGTGGTATACCATATACTCAGTGCCAGTAACCTAAATGCTACTTGTGGGCCTTCAGCACTGCTTGTGCCACCCACACAAGTAGCCTTTCAAACGTGTCTCAGGACTGCCTTTGTAAGGTCTGTATGTGCAGTTTACTGCCACTTCAACTTGGCATTTAAAAGCACTTTCCAAGCCATGAACTCCCCTGTTATTGCACATAAGTTACCCCTAAGGTAGGCCCTAGGTAGCCCTAAGGGCAGGGTGCTGTGTAAGTAAGCAAGGTGGACATGTCCTTGTAAGTTTTACATGTACTGGTAAAGACAAACAGCTACATTCGTTTTAACTACTGGGAGGCCTACTCCTCTCATAGGCTAGCATTGGAAATTCCTTAAAACACTTTAAAGCTAATTCCTGATTAGAAAGGAGTCGCTGCATGATGTTTCATATCTTTGGAACTTTACTGGTAAACTTGGATTTAACATTACTGTTTTAGAAATGCCACTTTTAAAAAGTGGACATTTCTCTGCTTTTACTGCTCTGTGTGCCTTGCAGCCTGTCGCCAATACACATCTGGGATGGGTGACAGCTACACTTTGTGCCTTCCCTCTAGACAGCCACAAACACAGGAAGGGTGTGTGTGAGACAGAGAACCCATCTGCATTCATCTACATTCTGATAGCTCTTCCTGGGCAGGAAGAGGGAAGGGTAGCTGACACTTACATCTGAATAGAGAGTGTCGGGAAACAGGGTTTACCACGCAGACAGAACTATGCAGTGCCGTTACAATGCAGGCACTACAACGAATGTGTCATTACCACGTGTTCCATTACAATGCAAGTCTTTACAACACCTTGCTTTAGGGAATGCATTGGTGGATTTTAAATCCAACACCTTCCCTACTGTTGCACAGACTGGAGTTGGAATAGTAAAATATACTATTCCAAAGTCCAACGCTTCCCTAAGGCAAGTCATTGTAACAAATTGCGTTGTAATGGAACACGTGGTAATGACGCGTTCATTGTTTTGCCCGCATTATAAAGGCATACATTGTAAAAGCATGCATGAATACTTTATACATCTGGCAGTGTCCACCACACAGAGCTGCTTACCCCCTACTGGCAGTCTGGAGCCAGGGCTGGAATAAAAGGGGGCCTGTGCACTTCAAGGGCTTGCTTTAAAGTCACTCCCACTTCAAAGGCAAATTTGGGTATTAGTACTGGGACTCTGACCCGACCAAGACAGTACACTACTGGACCTGTAAAGTACTCTGCCTGGATTAAGGAATGCTGTGCTACAAGGATTGCCACTCTGTCTGACTACTGCTGAAGGACCTGCTTTCTGCTTTGCTGAGGTGTCCTGCTGCCTGATGATCTCTGCCCTGCTGAGGACAAGGACTGGACCCGTCTCACTTGAGCCTAGAGTGACTTCAAGGGCTGCTGGATTGCCCCCTCTTCTGAAGTCTCAGGGCCTTCAACTCTGTAACAGCACCTGGACCCTGCCACCTGTGAGTCCTGCCCTGCCAAGTGGTGCCAATCCAGTCCTGGGCCTTTGAAAGGTGATTTCTGCTGTCCAGAAGCATCAACATTGACGCAGTGACGACTTTGCACCGATCAAAACCAACCCATTGTCCTTCGAAGCTGATGCCAATTGATGACATCGCCTCGGTAGAATGCACTGCTCTTCAATGACGAACAGCGCGGCTTGACGATGATGCAGTGCCTGCATTGTAAAGGTGTTTGACGCCGAAGCCTTTATCGAATCCATGCCAATGCTTTGCCTCCATACACTGGATCAACGATGATGAGATACCTCCTTGACTCCTCGCATCGAGTCTTCAATATTGACGCTTGCTCATCCAAGGTACTTTCTCAGCGGGACCTATGTGAGCCTGCCCTCTATTGCGGTTGCCCTGAACTTTCAATTTGCCCTGGTACAGCGCGCCCTCAAGTAACCCCTAAGCACTATTGACTTCTAAACTCCAGTTCTACATATTGAATTCTTGTAAGTTTGGTCTTGTTTTACTCATAAAAGTATTCTTTATTTTCTAAACCTGTGTAGAGTATTTTTGTGGTGTCTTCATTGTGCTCCTGTGTATGTGTTGCACAAATACTTTACACATTGCCTCTTTAGATAAGACTGACTGCTCTGTGCCAAGCTACAGTGGGTGAGTACAGGTTATCTTTTAGTGTGTATCTAGCTTACCCTGACTAGGATTGTGGTCCCTACTTGGACAGGGTGCATACCTCTGCCAACTAGAGACCCAATTTCTAACAGACTCTCTGGGATTTATTCTGACACTGAAGGTTCCAGCTTTTTTATCTTTAGAAAAAAAGATTATGAGTTGTTGAGGGGGTAGTTTTTGAAATGCATGTAGAAGTTTGGTTGGGATATTATCCTATTAATAGCTGCTTCTCCCATGATAGATAATGGTAGTGAGGTCCTGTAATTGAAATCTCTATGGAATGCCGCTAAGAGCAATGGGATGTTGTACTGCCAGCAATTGGTTACCTACGCCAACAGATAGACTCCCATTATGAGAAGCCACCTGAGGATGCCACTTGTTCCAGATCCCACACTGCCATTTCTGTTGGGTCACATAGCTGGTTTAGGATCTACATTGATCAGTTAGCGTTAAGGCCAGATATCTGCCCAAATTAGTCAAGGATTCTAAAAACCTTTGGGCCTGAGCTCTGAGGACTGGGGAGTGCAAAGATAGATTAGTAGGTCATCAGTAGAAAGGGAAACCCAATTTAGAGTGCCATCTCCCCAATGGAAAGTCTGTATTATTTGGTTTACTCCCAGGGGCCCAACCAGGAATTTAATGGTAGAGAGTAGCCAACCTGTTGATTCCACTTCCCTATCAGTAAATGATTGGACAAGACTCAGTTCACTCAAGCCCTGGCCATGAGACAGGTGTATTCAATGTGGGTTTGAGCTATAAAGGTAGAGCCAAAACCTATCATTTTGCCTATGGGAATAGTTCCACAGAATTAAATGCTTTCTCAAAATCAATCGATTAAGTGAAGAGTGATTGGTCCACTCAGGTGGGATGAAAGAGCTTTTGCCTTCTGTAGGCATATGATATTATCTCAGGTGGACAGTCTTAGCATGAATTCTTTTTGGTCAGCATTGATCCGAGAACAGATATCAGAGACTTTTTTGAGTATTTTAGTTTTGGTGTACATCTGGGAAATAGGCCTTCAGGACTTACATTGATCCAGGGGCTTGCCAGATTTTAGTATATAGTTAGGATTGTTTTATGAGGATCTGGCAGCTCCTCCAAAGCCCCACAAAACACATCTACCAAAAGTGCTTCCATTTTAGAGGAAAGACTTTTAGATAATTTGATGGAGAAACCATTGCGGATTGAGGTTTTCAGTGAAGTAGTTGGGAAATTGCATCTACTACCTTGTCTGTCACAATTTCATTGTTCAATTCACTTGCTTCCAAAGAGGTGAGCTGTGTTATTAGGGCCTCTGCTAGCTACTGTTCCACTGTACTCAATGGTAGTTGTGTACTACTGCTATAGAGACATGCATAATAGGAGGCAAACACATTAGTGATCTATCTTTTTGGCCACCAAAACACCTGAGCCATTTCTAATCTTGTTGGTCTGTCTCAAAGGGATATCCCTATTACTGAGTCTGTCCAACAGTTTTCTAATGCTCTACCCATGTTTGTATCATCACAGTTGGTATGCAACCGAAATGTACTTGGTTTCTTAGTTAGGTGTTGTTTCAGAAGTATTTGGGCCACGTCTATCGCCATCCTCACTTTTGTCCAAATCGATGTTCAAAATATTCTAGGCATTTCTCAAGCATGGCGACTGCCTCATATTTCACTTTTTAAAGTCAGGATTAAGGAGGCACAACCTCGGATTGCTGGCTTGAAGGCCTCTCGAGTCATAACCTGGCCTCTGAGCTGACTGAGTTCTAGTTCAGTTGGAAGTAGGATACAGTTTCCTCCTCAAGGTAGATAATAAGGTCCTTATCTGTTAGCCATCAGGCACTGGGCCTTTAGGTACCATTGCACAACTAGTTCAGAGTGCCATAATACTGATGTGGTCTGAGATGCCTCTGTGTAAAATCTCAACTTCAGTAGACAGTGGACATCTGAGTGTGGAATGAAGAAGTGCTCCAACCAGGAGCAGTGGGAACATGAGTATGGTGTGTTTTAGGGAATGGAGCATGCCATTCATTTAATGAACCCAAGGAATATGCAAAATTAAATAGGGATGCTGTTCCCATATAAGGGAACAGTACTTGTTAGTTCTCAATCTATGACTGTATACAAAGTGCTTGTAACCAATAGGACAGCTGGAGCTCTCTCACTTAGACTGCCAAAAGTATGCACCATAAAGAATATGAAACAAAGTTAATCATATAGACCCCAATACTTCCAAATAGAAGCATCTGCCGCCCTTTACTCACACATAGTTTGAGACGCCTCTTGAAGAGATGGAACTAAGGAAATCAGGGAACAATGTTTAGAACACAGAGCAGCTTCCCTACAAATATATTTATGAACAAAAATAAAAGAGAAAGGAGCAAATGGGCACCTTGTTGATGTCCCTCTGGAAAGACAAGCATGATGGAGACCATCACCATTGATTGCTTCTAATGGGTTATGCTCAGCAACATCCATGATTGGGTCTAATATCTCAGTAATACTCCATGTACCTTTAACCATAAACATGTTATCGACCATGCAGATGTGGGAGTCTGGGATGTGTCTGATGACCCATTGGTAATGGATCATGTGGGCTGTAGATCTGCATGGCATGAGGTATGGCTAGTTCTTCATGGGATTTATGAGGGGAACCACCCGGAAGAGAGGTTAAGCCTGAAGAGGCAGAACAAGGCATACATTCCCTATGTTCACTTCCCAGCAGGCAAACCCTTCAGTGTCTCAAATTGACCAAGTACACCTATACTGATGATCCTGACACCCTCAACAAGATCATTACAATGCTGCTTTGAATTTAACAGCATTATCAAAGATCAGGCCTTGGTTTTTATAGCTAGTCAACAAGTATAACTTGGTTTCAGCAAAAAGACCACCCTTAAAATTATTTGACTTTCAAAATCCCAGGGAACAGATTTATCTATCTTTACACATCGCAAAGCAGCAAGACAACTTGCTGTGCTACCCTGTGCCAAATGAAAAGGGCAGGAATGGGCCATATTTACTAACATTTGGAACATTCCTGCTCTCTCACTGCGCTGGCGCACAATGTCCAGACTAGCGCCAACTAAGGCACCCTTGCACCATGGTGCAAGGGTGCCTGCGTTGCAGGCAGGATTGTTTTTGTGCAGGAAAGGACACCTTCCTGAACAAAAACAATCCTTAGAGGCTTTTTCCTGTTTCTAAGTGTGCTGCAGAATGTGTGTAAGAGGAAACAATGAGGAGAAATAAAAATACTTGTCTTTATTGCACCTCTATCGGGAAGGCGTACATTTTTGATGCATTCTCAGGATTACTACTCTTGAGAAATCTGGGAATGTGGCAAAAGGCATTGGTGGATGCGTGGGGCCACCCACTCTCCACCCATGTAATTTCTTCCCAGCGCAGAGTAACACAGGTTGCACTGCCTTGTGTTACTCCAGTTTTACCAAGCCACACTGGGCCCACGCAAGGTGGCTTTGCGTGGCTTGGTAAATATGACTTAAAGATTGCGTTGCCATCGCGTCACCCTGCGTGACACAAGGGCAAGGCAATCTTTTTCAAATCTGGGCCTAGGTTTTTGGATTGTACTACTGAATATCAAGACTATCAATATGGTGATACAAGAATATTATGAGCAAAATACTGAAAACCAAAATATTGAAAAGTAAGTGCATGTAGAGAAGAATAGATTTACTATTCCTCACTCCGCATTTAAATTCTATAAAGATATATATCGCAAGGTACATATATGTGACGTTAGGTATAGAAAATCTAAACTTACCTTTCAATATTTTGTACTCAATATTTTGTCCTTGATATTTGTATACCTCAATATTCTACTTTTGATATTCAGGGGCATGCCAAACACCAGGACTTTCTTGTGTTGCTGTCAGAATGTTATTGGTTGAATAAGTTGCCAAGTAGTCCAAGCTTCTCTGGATGCTAATCTGGATATAAAAACATCATAGTATGTCTGTCAGAATTTTTTGTGGAGCCTTAGCAAATTGATGAAGGCCCACTAAACTTCCTTCCATTTTTGCCAGGTTCCAAAAGTCCCTATTCGTAGTGTTGAACATTCAAGCTGTTTGGGTAAAAAGTAAACATGGTAGCTTTGGTGTCTGTCACAATCCAGTGTTATGGCGAGGTAAGTTGCCTCTTTTTAAATAATGGCATAAGGCTTTGCTTTAATTACCTGTTTGAATCGGGCCCTTTGTGTTTCAAAGAGATCAACTTATGAGATTATTATGAAATGTATTGCTTCAAGAGACATTCTGTAATTCTATTAAGCCCTACTTCCCATGCTCAACACTATCGGCCTATAAATCGCCTTCATACTCATTTTTCTCAGAATTAGCAAACACAGTTTAAAGATCATCTTGCATGTACGTTTTCTCAACGATAACCTGTTGGAAAGCGGGCTATTGGTGGGGGTAAGTATACACCTACCACTAGCAATAAGTCCACTAACCCAGTATAGGATCCAGTAAAGGTCTCAATAAATGAGCCTCTTGCTCAACCTTGGGAGCTGTAACTGGGCAGCCAGGCCTAACTTAGGAGACAGGTATGTAAAGCATTTAAAAACACCAATACATCAAATAAGTAAGACACAACACACAATAAAAATCCCACACCAATTTATAAAAATACAAAATATTTATATGATCTAATATATAGCAAAATGACAAAAATCCAATGTAGGAATCCGGAGATATGATTTTGTAAAGATTAACCACTTAATAGTGCTTAAAAACCTGTACCGCACTTGACTGGGACAAAGTCAAAGTTTCAGGCTGGCCGCAATGGAGCCCTGGTCAGATACACTAAGCGGGAGGCCCCGGTCAAAATTTTACCTTCACATTTAGAAATGATTCTGGGGCTTTTTCTTCCGATGACCCTTGCTGCTCTGCACCAGCCTGGATTCAGAGAGGGTTCACCAGCTTGAGTTTCCACAAGGCCCCAATCAAAATCTGTAAGTTGGAGCTCCTAAGCTGTTCAGTGGGACGAACCTGAAATCCAGGCCGGGTTGCAGTTGAAGGAGGCCGGCTTGACACTCCCGGCGGGTCGGTCACCTTATGGAGCTTTTTCCTGAAAGTTCTCCAAACGTCTTCAAACTTCAGGAGGTGCTTCCTTGAGTTCTTCTTGTGGGTTCAAAGTGTCCAAAACACAAATGCAAAGGTCTGGAATCTCCTGGATGGTCTCTGGAAGGTCTGGACCACAATTCCTACAATGCACCTGGCCAAATCTTTAAAAGTCCACTGGACACACTCCAGGCTGGGGACTCTTGGAGGAGATGATGCAGGTGGGCTCTGTTAGCCTCTCGCTGCAGGGAGTCCACTCCTTAATTCTTTTTGAAGCAAGGCACAGTCCCCAGGGCTGTAGTACCAAATGGTGCAGCAGGCGCAGCCATTCAGAGCGCAGGGCCTTTGGGTGCAAATTCAGATTCCAGCAGGACAGTCGTTCTTTTCCTTGTAGTTTTAGGCAGCAGAACTGAGAGGCTATGCACCTCTCACATATTTATTCTCAGCTTCTGAGCATCAAGAGGGGGGGGGACCCCTGACCAATGGGATGCAGGGTGCTACCCAGACGCACAACCACTTCCTCCAAAGTGTGGCATCTTCTTGTCCCAGAAAGCACTATTCTTCCAAAATCCATGATGGCTGACTATTCAACAGAGAAGTAAGAGCTAACGAAACCATCTCCCAGTGTGGCTCTTTTCCATAGCTCTCCTCACCCAACCATCTGCAAATTACTCCCTTAATCCTGCTATCTGCCTGAGGCACAGGGGATGGGAGGTATGTTGGCCTGGTATTCCCTGCCTGTCCTGTCCTCCTTTCGATGCTTTATAAACCCTCCCCCTGCTCGGCATTCCTGTGTAGCTATAGAACTCTCTCCAGCTGATAGCCTCTCCCCTGGATAGCCACTTATCACCTAATCAAGGCACCCTGGCTAATCCTATTAGCAGTGACCAATCGGGAAGAATGCAGGAAGGTTGGGTCTTGGCTTACAGATAAGGAAGTCTTATAACTTCTTTTCTGTACAAGTTATGATACATTCAACGAGGGCAATCTGTTGGATTTATCAATACCATTCTTCTAAGTCTTTGAATGATATTTTTTTCCCTGCCTAGCAATAATTATGTGTGCATAAAATATTGCAATATAAGCCTGTGGGCTAATTGTCTACAATGGGGAAAACATAGAATGGACAGATTTCCCTATCCAGGGTTTATAACACAACTTTATATAAGGACCCTACTTATTGTTACATGACCCCCACCCATGGGACACCTAGGGGAGACCTGGGGGGTACCTAATCTGTTAAAATAATGTAGATTATCACTTCTAAAGTACCCATGACACCAAAATCGAGTTTGCAGTGAATTTACTTTTAAAAGCAGTGCTGCTGAGCAGGGCTGCTTTTTAAATGACCGAAGGCACTCAGCAGTGCACACATGCATGTGCAAACAAAGCTGCTGGCCTCTAAACCTCCATGCCCTATTATACACTAGGGCAGTGGTTCCCAAACTTTTCCAAACTGCGGCTCCCTTTACTAATTGACTGATGGCCGCGGCTCCCCATTACGTTACCTCCCACCTCCACCTTGCATTGAAATATCCTCATCTCCCTGCTGTCCTGATACTAGACACCTTGAAAGTGAGGTTGCACTGCCCTCCTATGGCCCAGGGCAACCACTGCAGGCCTCACCACACGACACGGAGCAGTGTTGAATTTAGATGCACATAAGTGCAACATACTATTTTATTACCGATTCCCAAACTGTGTGCTCATCTGTTCGTGGCGCCCCTGGCTAGTTTTCACGGCGCACCAGGGAGCCGCGGCGCACAGTTTGGGAACCGCTGCACTAGGGTCTTATAAGTAGTTTTAATCCCCCTGCCCTATTATTTACTAGGGGCTTAAAGGGTAGGTCATGCCAATTGTAAGAATTTACTTTCAAAGGCAGTCTGCAAGGCAAGTCTTCAATTAAAATGACAGACAGCCACTCAGCAGTGCACACATACAAAGTGCATAAAATCTGCTGGACTTCTAAACCTCCATGCCCTATTATCTACTAGGGGCTTATAGGTAGATTAATCCCTCTTGCCCTATTACCTTCTAGGGCCTTCTAGGGTCTGTCAGGCCAATTGTAAGTGTACCCAATTCAAAATATGCTTTATTTGATTTCTACAATGGAAACCACAAAAGCAAAATACATGCATAAAAACACAATTACTATTTACAAAACTAAAAGTCATGTACAAATTGATTAGGTAAATGACAGTCTAATTTAAAAATTTAAGAACCTTCAGCAGCAATCTCTACTGGTAAAACAGTTTATCATAAAATACAATAATGTTTACATCATCTGCATCTAATTACGTTCTTAAAAAACATTGCCATAGACCACATGGTGTATTCATTGTCTTACAGCTGAAGGGATAATAATGCTGGGCGACATTGCCCAAGGCCAAGCAGCCTTAAAATCAGTAAGATACAGATCTTTCTCTGATTTTCATCAAATGTACAAAGGAGCACTACATGAATTGTTGTCTGCTGTGACATTCCATCACATGGGCATTTACAAAGCAAGCATGACCAATCATTAGTTACGGGAAAGCTTGTTAGGCAATGGAAAATGCCTAACCTAAAGCAAGTTAAAACAAATCTGCCCTGTATGCCCTCCATGATTTGTAAATAGGGCTGTATGTCATAATTGGTCAATATCATTTGGTTATTACATACACTCGGCCTCAATATTTCCTTGGATAATCTAAATGACTCCAATAGTATCATGCACTCTCTTTTAAGGTCTTTTCTGCTGATGTCATCTAGGGATTCCGGCTGTTCATAATATTCCAGATGGCCTAGGCCGCTCATGAAGCCTTTGATATACTTCATCCAGGGAATGTTAAGTACCCGTTGTAATTTAAGACAGTCCCTTATATTATACCTATTAAGAGTGGTTTTCTCCGAGGACCAAATCTTATGCCATAGGAAAATTGGCTGTATTTTAATTAAATCTGTCAAGTAGGGTAACCCCAGCTCCGCATGGCATACGTAGGTGAAACAGCCACCCCGAACAGCTAGTACAAATCTTGAAAAAGGCGTTCTCCACTAGTTGTAGGGGGTGGCAATCATAATAGCCCCATACCCCTGCACCATATAAGGTGGTAGTTATGCACTTAGCCTTGTATATATTTATTAGTTCTATGGGCGCTGTATTTGCCCAGCTTCCTTGAGAAGTTAGCCAAGGCTGCCGTAGCTTTCAGAAACAGCAGCTTTCTACATTTAATTGCCTGAGACCATGAGCCGTTCTGGTCAAACAGAATACCCAAGTAGGGAAATGTCTTGGTAAATTCAATCTTCTTATTATCTATGAAGATGTCCCTACACTTTGAGCTCCCTTTTCCACACTTCTCTATAAAAGTCTTCGATTTATTAACTTGCAACCCCAGATTCTCCATGTAAGTAGTAAAACTTATCAATAAACACAGCCCCAACTAAGTGCGTGCCATCAGCACTGCATCATCAGCGTAGAGGAGGGCGGGTATTGGGCGATGTGCAATTTGTGGTAAATCCCGGCACTGATCAAACAGTGTCTGTCCCAAACTGTTAATATATAATGTGAAAAGAAAGGGAGCCAAGACGTCTGTCTTACCCTTCTCTCTATGCTGAATGATGCAGTGCACTCGCCCTTAACCCCATAACGGACTGTTGTTTTGAAGCCAGAGTACAATTCCCTCAAAAAGTCTAAGAGCGGTGGTTCGATGCCTAAATTGGCCATTATAATCGATAGTTTGTCATTTTCTACACAATCAAAGGTGGAGGTTAAATCCACGAATGCCAAAAACAGTCTACCTTGTTTGGCCAGGATGTATTTCCCAATAAATAGGTTCAAATTCAGTCCCTGCTCAACTGTACTAAGACCTGGTCGAAAGCCAAATTGCAACTCAGATAAAATATCATTGGCTTCAGCCCAATCCTGGAGTTTATTTAGTACATTGCGTCCAGCCACCTTGACCAGAGAATCAAGTAGTTAGATTGGTCAATAGCGGGCGGGGATTTGGCGGTCGCCTTTCTTGAATATTGGAACTAAAAGTGATTCTGACCAGGTCTCAATAAAACCCATGGTGCAGCAAGCTGCTATGACTTGTCAGTAGTGGGCCAACCAGGGCGATATTGGCTTTAAAGAGGTCTACTGGTAAGCCATCAGGGACAGGGGCATTCCCCCACTTACTAGCTTCAAGAGCTAGGTTAACCTCTTCTAGGGTGAAATGAAGATTTATTGGCCCATTTACGGGGGGAAATGGCCCCCATAGACGTTGGAGCACTATCAGTTTCTATCTTTTCTACTAGAAGTTTGTACACATTATCGTAGTGGTTCACCCATTTCCTCTTCACTGATCGAAATCTCTATGGTATATCCTGGGGGCTCAAGAAGGGGGCATTTACTGCCCACCAGAACGCATTATTATCTCTAACCAAGGTTGCTTCGTGCAGGGCCATCCATGCATCCTCTCTCCTGTCCTTCTTGCGTTCTCTAAGTGCTTATTTATAATCCAATCTACATGCTTTGATTTCTTGCCTAACTTTTAAAGGCTTGCATAGTGCGTGTTTTCAGTTCTTATATGCCTTTGTACATAAAGGGGCCGATTCCGATCTCGGCCGGTAGGGCTCCGAATCGGATTCGGCTTTACCGGATCCAATTCGGAGCCCTGTTTCCCGACCGAATCGTACATGCGTCCGGGCGAGCGAGTACGATGCGTGCGCTCGCGAAATCTCCGACCGACTCGTTCGCAGGACCCGACCGCTCCGACCGACTCGCACGGGGACGACTCGCACCGCGCAATGGAGACGTTCCCCGGCCGGGTAAGTACGATGCGCATCGCGACCGCTCCGACCGACTCGCGCAGTCCGGCTCCAAGGAGCTGTCGGAGCCTCACTTTGGGGGTCCGTGTCGGACCCCCTGGAAGCGTAGGCATGCGAGTCGCACACAGGGGGAGCCATGGGTCCCCCTACATGTGCATGTACGGTGCGACCCGCACCGACGCGAACCACGCTGTAGGGGCGCCCTTGTTCGCGTCGTGCCCATTGAGTCAATGGGAGCCCGTGTACGCGTCGTACGACTGGCTCCCATTGACTTCAATGGGAGTCCGACCGAATCGAGTCCGATGGCATACGTGCGCATCGTACTCATTCGGTCGGACTGCCAGAGTCCGATTCGGTCGGAAATCTCTCCAGGTCCGGCTCGGTCGGAGAGATTTCCGGCCCGAATCGGAATCGGCCCTGTTGAACCAACCGTGATTTTTCTTGTACCCTGTTCTATTCTCGGCCGATAAGCCTTCCTTAATCACATGAGTGATTAATTGGAAGGATTCTAAAATTTTGCCATGATCCACGCTCTCATCTAGACAAGCTAAAAAAGCTTTGTAGTGTTTACCCACAAGCTGCTTGGTGAAGTTAACAGGGTCAACTTTGTACCACCATAAAGAGTAACCATTATTTTATTAAGGGAAATATCATTAACTGCATGTGAGCACTTTACCTTTCTTTTTATTACTTTGCTAGACAGTTTAAAGATTACGCTCTGCGGAAGGTGATCACTTAAAGAATTATTATGTGTTTTAAAACCATTGACTCTAGGTGAATGTCTGTTTGCTGTTATCACGTAATCTATAATCGTGTTCGCATCTCTCCCATTAAAGGTGCAATCGAATGGTACTGGTGGGGTGCATAATTCGTTGACAAAGCCTAGATCAAACTTGAACAAAATATAATTCAGATTATCCCCTTAAAGCGAATGAGGAAAATGGGTATAGCCTATAGCACCATCTACTGTTAACCCACAATTTTTGTCCGCATAACACGGACCCAGACTAATATTAAAATCCCCGCCCCAAAGTACAAATGTATCTTTTACTGTGTCATTTTGTATATACTAAAGATCATTACACAGTTGTATAAGGGCCACGCAAATCTGCTCAGGCGGAGCGTTATTATAATAATTTATCACAGCTAATGAACAGTGCTTATTGCACCCTCGATTTCAATGGTGGTAATTTTATAGTAAATTTCAAAGGCCAGCAGCTTTATCTTGGTCGCATTCATGTAATTAGAAATATATGTACATAACCCTCCTTTAGATTTCCCATGCACAGACGGTATGGCTGAAGTGTGGAAGGTCTAACACCAGTCGATGTGAATTGGATCCTCTACCCAGGTTTCTTGGAAACAGAGAATGTTAAAGTTGGTAACAAAATCCGTCCATTCTGGAATTGCGGCTTCCGCTCGTAAGCATGCAACATTCCAGAATAGTGCGGTGCATTGATCATCTCTTATATTATCTATGTCTCTAATTCCGTTTACATTTAGAGGGGGATAGGGTGTCAAAGTTGGAGTATCTGTGATTAGTGTATTTCCTGAATTTTCCCCTTTGTCAGTTCTTTGCATAACTAGGGGGAGACTCATGTGTGGGCTGTGTCTGTTGTGTTAAATCTTTATAGAGTGTTCTGCAGTGAGTCAATATACACCATCTAACATTGGTAGACCATCAAAATGGTTGCTGACTGGAATGTTATACAAGACCTTGTGACGGCCTCCCTCATTTGCATCCCCTCTAGTCTTTGTCATCTCAGCATTACCCGACGGCTAGTAAAAATAGCCTAGCGGCAATAGGTTAACACTATGGGGCATATTCTCAAGGACTTATCGCCGACTTATCGGCACTTTAGCGCCGCAAAAGTGGTGATAGATTTATCGCCCTATTCTCAAGCTGGTGCAAACTGCCGATATCGCCAGTTTTCCAGCGATAGCTGCCGCAAAAAACATCGCCATGGATGAGTGCGACAACTAACGCTAATGATATGCAGAGTAGGCATTCCCATGCAAAAACACACGAAAACACCACTTTGCGAGATTCACAACGACCAGTCAGATCTGCGATGCGACCCAAAAACAGGCGATAAGGCGCGTTAGCAGCAGGGATTTAACACCTGCCTTTAACTGGGGGTGAGTGCTTGCAATGTTCAACACTCCGTCCATCATCCCCTTTGGTTTTGCTATGTTCGCCCTAAGTTGGCAGGGTATGCCCAGACGTGGGTCCCTTGCTCACTTTGCCACTGGATTCAAGATAGCCTGGCTGATGACGGCTGTAAGCCAGAAACCGGTCCCAGGATGCTTGTTTCCGGTCCAGGAAAGACATGGCTTGGCAGTTCGGGCTGGACTGTTCCCATAAGGCACAGGGTCAGACTGATTTGCATATGGCCAAGTCTGAACTGGGGTGGCGGAGTGAGCTAAAGAATGATGATGGATTAAAACCAGATCAGTTGACTGGGGGTGAGTGCTTGCAATGTTCAACACCCCGTCCATCATCCCCTTTGGTTTTGCTATGTTCGCCCTAAGTTGGCAGGGTATGCCCAGACGTGGGTCCCTTGCTCACTTTGCCACTGGATTCAAGATAGCCTGGCTGATGACGGCTGTAAGCCAGAAACCGGTCCCAGGATGCTTGTTTCCGGTCCAGGAAAGACATGGCTTGGCAGTTCGGGCTGGACTGTTCCCATAAGGCACAGGGTCAGACTGATTTGCATATGGCCAAGTCTGAACTGGGGTGGCGGAGTGAGCTAAAGAATGATGATGGATTAAACCCAGATCAGTTGACAGGGGGTGAGTGCTTGCAATGTTCAACACTCCGTCCATCATCCCCTTTGGTTTAACTGGTGTAAAGCAGGACGACAACCTGCAGCATGAAAGGGCGCCCAGCCCAGAGCCACATCTGAAGACCAACACAAGTCATGGAGACACTGATAATGCAGCTCGGAGACCCAAGAGGGCCACAACACCCACTGCTACCACCCCCAGGCACACCCCCGGACCCTCCCCCCAAGGTCATGAAGTCCAGTAGTCAACGGTAGTGGAAAAACAGAACTTTATTACAAATACATAAATCAACAAAACGAAAAGCTCAGCCAACGCGTTCCATTCCCAACGGGGAACTCCAACAGGGCAATGTGTCTTCAGAAACCTGTGGGAGAAATGGTGAAAATGGTCAAACTTCTGTATAGTCACATGCCTAATGTGGTACAGTGTACTGCACTTGGACAAACCGGAATGCCCACAGGCCATATAAAACATGCATGAGAAGACCGTAACAGAACTACGTGTGGCCGTAACCGTCGTAGGAATGAAGAGGAAGGCAACGACCACACGAACTGCTGCTACGGTCACATCATGCAGGACTCATCACACCTGAAAGCATCACGGTGTGTGTCAGCCCGATACCACTGCCCCTCACACCCCCCACACTGCGCAGGAACATCTTGAGACCACGCAAGGGAACTAAGCCATAGATGGCGTCACGCACGTGTTGGGGCAATTCACAGCACACGTGTATGACTTGTGCCCCCTGCCGACACTGCATACAATCGCCGCAACAGCAACCACACGCATGCCATCACTGTGCATACAAAAGTGGACCACCGTTGCTTGTCCACCAATGTCGTCGCAAATACCCCAGGCAGTGTGCATGATCCCCACATGTCTGCAAGTCCGCCGCCAACCAGCGCTTTGAGGATGGCCCCCATGGAAATGCACTGCCCATCGGCAAGTACCAACTGAACACACCACACACCTCAACTCCACAATCCCCCAACTCACAAATGTGGGAATGCACACGTCACCAATCCACCACCAAAGTGACTACTGCTTGTGTCTCAGTCTCCGCCACAACCTGCCCATAGGCCTACACACACGTGGCCGACCACCTTCAATGGGCGCATTCACACTGGAGACGAGGTGGCTACGTCACAAACCAACCCGCGCACATCACGAACATCGCATGCAGGGCTGTGTCAGCAAGGGCGGCGCCCCCCACCCAGCCACGAGTCCGTCGCCATGACCGGTGGTGCCTGCGCGATCCTGTGCACCTGATGCACCCCAGCCTAGGTCCCCAGACCGGTCCTCCGCCCAGCAATGACTGGCCGCCCCTGCGCACCCAGGCCTCAATGCTCACCTGCCGCCACTGGCGTGTCTCCAAGAGGCCCCCCACGTGCCGGTGCATCCTCCTCAGCCGAGCACTGGATTCCACGCCACAGGCCCCCAGCGCACCCTGCGGCACCGCACCGCGGAGTCATGTGTGTGCTGACTGCTGCCTGCACGTACACTGCGGTCCAGCAGGGCACACTGTTCAATTTGAGTCTTGATTCGCTGTAACCCGTATCGAGGCCAATGCATCATTGCAGGCTGCACACCCGCTCAGCTCTTCAGGTGCCACTAACTCTGTGCAACGCAAGTCATCGTCACGTGGCGGTAGGCCCCTGCCAGCCGCAGTGCAGCGGGTGCCACTGACCCTGTGCAACACAAGTCATCGTCACGTGGCGGTAGGCCCGTGCGGGCAGCAGTGCAGCGGGTGCAACTATCTCAGTGCACCACAGGTCATGGCCCCTTCATGATTGAGTCTCGTGGTGCGGACGCATCATGTAACCTCCGGCAGTGGGTGATGTGATGTGGTAGGCCCCTTTTATTGGCAGGGTCACATGTCCTGTGATGCCGGTGCTGGATGGGTGTGGTGTGGGTGTACACCAGCCCTCAGGGAGTGGCTGTTGCATGCTGACATTTAGACCAGTGATCAGCAGATCACTACAGGGAAGACCTGGGACATGTAGCTTTGACGTCCCCCCTGTAAGCGTAAGCAGAGTGGGCTGGGCTGGCGTATGCCAGTCCAGCATAGGGCTGTGAACAATAAGCCTGGGGCTCTGGGCGTGGTTCAGTTCTGGGCTGGACAAGGCAGTAACTGATGCGTGTGTATCTGTTGTAGTGTCGGCGCCACCCGGACCGCAATCGGCAATGTTGCACCCTGTGACTCAAGTTCCACTACATGGGCAACATGGACGTAAGGGGGAATCATGGACCCTACATTCATCCTTACTTTCATACTTGAATGATCATAGACATGACACATCTGTGTGAATCTGAATGTTTAAAACACATCCAGTGGAGTGTTGCAGCTGGAGCAGTACAGGGCCATGCAAACCCCACTTCACATTATTGGCCCGTGGAGGGCCAGCCAGAGTCCTTCAGGGAATGACAAGTACATCGGAAGGGGAAGAGTTCAGTCCACAGTCTGATCGCTGTGTCATTGGTAACCAAACAGAAAATGGCAGTCCATGTCGAGGTCCAAGGTGAGTGTCGTAGAGTGTATCGGGGGACAGTGGAAGGTGATGATGCAAAGGGCAGAACCAAGCAGAAACAGGCCATATGGCGGAGATGAATGCTACTGCCTCCTCCTTACCAGTAAGGTTGAGTCACCCGCATCTTCGTCCTCTGATGTCACATGTGTCTCACACGTGGGTGGTGGTGGATTGCCTGCCGCACTGTGAGGCACTGACACATCAGGGGGCAGAGATGTGGATGTAGAAGCAGTAGCAGCATTCATCTGCGCAAGGCCTTGAGGCAGCAATGCCATGACGATGTGCTGCAGGGCATGGAAGGTCCCAGCCACATCTAGCTGGTGTGCAGCCGTGGCAGCCATTCTTTCCGCCGTCATCCGCTCCATGTTCTCCATGAGCCCCTGCATCTGTCCCAACTCCCGGCTGACATCGCTGGAGCCACTCTGACTGGACAGTTGTTCTTGTCTCAGTATCATGACTCCAGCGATGTCAGCCATGGATCGTTGGAGAGCATGGAGCGGACTGTGGGTGTCCGTTAGGGACTGTAAGTGGTTCCTGATGGTACTCAGACACCCATGTTTGACATCAAGTTTGGCTGCCATGAGGTCGAACCCCACCCGCACCTGATCAGCCATCTTCTCCTGGACCTCTAACACATGGCGTTGAAAGGCCATGTGTTGGTCGTGGGGGTCCTGGGAGACAGCCGTGGTGGTGGGTGCTTCCTGCTGTGTGGTCTGTGCAGGGGGTGGGGTCTCCTCGATGCAGCTGGGCTGTCCTGCTCCTGGAGGTGAGGTGCCGTAGCTGTCCATGAACTCTTGGAGGGCATCGGTGTCGAAGGTGTGGAGGTCCTCTTCATCATCAGTGAAGAGCTGTTGGGTCTGCTCTGCAGGAGGTGTTGGTTCTCCCTCTGCAATGTGATGGGGAGATGCAGTTTAACATTGTGTTCACATGTATGTTGACGCATTGTACAGGTTTACATACAAACTGCATGACAATGTACATTGTGACTGTTTGGGAGGAGCTGCCTATTTGATGCGTGACAGCGGACATTACGACGACATCACGGATGTGTGTTTGTACTTGTACATTATCATCTCACATTTCCCTGCTATGCCAAATGTGATTGACCAGTTTCTACACACAAGCGGCACCAGTTGTGACCTCTGTTCTGCTGTGAACGTGTTGCAGTTCATACCACATTGTTGTCAATGTTGATGTGCTCTGAATGTTATGTGTGTGTGCTGCATTTTGGGAGAGTCGCCCCTGCAGCTCTGATTTGGCTGGCCCTTATCCCTTTCAGGCAGTGTGCCTTTGACTTATGTGCTTCTACAGTGCTGAGATGTTGCATTCTTAGGGAAATTGGGCTCTTGGTGGGACTTGGGACTCTGGGGCATGGTTTGTCCGCAGTTGTGTTGTTGAGGTCAGGGGTTGTTTGTGCAGGTGGATGTGTCAGAGTGTGACCTGCTCCTTTAAGGATGTGGTCCACACTCAGCCACCTCAGTGTGGTGGCGTGCAACATGTCATGATATATTGACTGCAGCCATGCTATTCGTCATGCAGTGTCACTTGCATTGTCAGTGTGGCTCACAGACACGCCGCTTTGCTGGGTTCAGCACATGTGCATGGGTTTGTTGTGAGATTAGTGATGTGTGGGAAGAGCCCCCTCTGTGCACATTGTGGACGGGGGCCTACTTGCTGTTTCTATGTGTGCTGCAGTATGCCAAGGAGATCAGGGACATGATCCAGAGTCATTGTGGATGTGCACTGTACTATACTTGATTGTGCATGTGTGCCATTGTACCCATCTCTCCCCGTCCCCCCAGGTCCCGGTGGTTACTTACTCTGTCGCTGTTGTCAGGTCATGTTGAGCAGTGTCTGGTGCCCCAACTCCTGCCACCATCTCCACACTGATGACTGTGAACACCATTTCCTCCATCTCATCCAGCTCCTCCTGTGGCGCTGGACTTCCACCTCCAGTCTGCATTGCTGCCTTCTGGTTGTTGCTGAGTTTCAGCCTGGTTTTGCGCTTCACATCATTCCAGCGCCTCTTGAGCTCTTCCATTGTCCTCCTCAGCACTCCGACTGCATTCACCTTGTCCAGGATGGACTGCCATATTCCATTTTTTGTTGCCAATGACACAGTGGAGGTGAAGAACAGTTGTTGATGGTGTTCTACCACCTCCGTGATCAGGATCCTGTTTTCCTGTGGACTGAACCGCGTCTTCCTCTTCTTGTCCTTGCCCTTCCCTGTCCCCGAGGTCCCAAGCTGGTCATCCGTTGGGCTTGTTGGGCTTGTGGGGTTCTGGCCGTCCTCTGTCCCTGCTCCGGCTGCCTCCATTGTGCTTCGATGTAGTTCGGTTTTTGTTTGTTTGTTTATTTTTTCTGCTTTTGTAGTGATTTTTCCCACCTGACGTGTGTGATTTGCAGGCCTGGCGCTGCTTTTCGCTGATTGTCTTATCGCGGTTGGACCCATCGCAACTTTTTTGGCATTTAGGTTTGGATTTTCATCGCCGTCCCGGTAATGTTATCGCGGACATTTGCCACATTATCGGGGTACTATCGCATGTTACCGCCGTGTTGTGAATGCCACGTTAACACAGGGTTATTTTCCCGCAATAGACGGCGATATGGAAACTTGCGTTAACCTATTTTGGCAATGTTTATCGCACGTTCTTGAGAATATCCCCCTATGTCTGGAGACAACAGAAGTACCAGCTCTATTACTAATGGTTTCTACCAGACACGGGGTTTAAAATGACAGTACAACACAGTCACCCTGTAGTGTTTTGCAGTCTCTCCCAATTCAGCTCACTCTTCTGACCATTTTAATGTCAGAAAAGAGGGCCTGTGTTAGACCCGTTTTGGTGCCCACCCAATGCAGGGCTTTATTCCTCAGTGTATCCCAAGATTCTTTTTTCTGATCTAATAGAGTCAGGACATTCGCTAATACTACTACATATGGAGTACCCGCTGGTGGCAAATTCAGTGCCTCTGTGTGAGACAGATTCCTAGATTGAATAGAATGCTTTGTGTTGGGCGATGAATTCCTAGTTGTACGCAAGACTCCACCCTTCGTTATATTCTCTCCCTTTGTGTCTATAGGGTTAAGATGCTGTGAAGACTTCGTGTTACCTGTTAATGTATTCATGCCATCCCTTAGCATGCACTCTTTAAAATACCCTTCTGTAACCGGGCTGTCTGTTGTGTAACCTGACTAACTAACTGGCCTGGTTGTGTCCCCCCCACTATTTATAGTCTTTCATGCTCCCCCATAAATTTGAGTTAGATACTCAACCCTATTCACGTTTAACGTATCCATGCATGTATTTAGCGTAGTCTCTAGTTGATCAACTCTAGTAGTTGGTGTAACTATCGTTGTTCTTATAAATGTGTCAGTCCTTCGACTACGGTTGTCAGTTTTCCCAAGTCACAGGGGATAGTTTTTGGAGGTCCTTTTGTTAGAATTGTTCTCTTTGACCCCTCTATTACTAAGATTGCTGATGAACTGGGTTTAGGGGGTTTTGGGCGGTAACTTTCTGCCCCGAACAGGCTGTCTTTGGGACTAATCTCTGGGTTTCTAGGGGCGTTTCGAAGGTGATTGTAGATTGGGCTCAAGTTTGATAACAGATATATGATCAGGAGCAAATTGCACACCAATTTTGATTTTGCCGTCTCTTCCCATTCTCAACTGCGATAACTGGATTAATTCCTTGCCCCGAGTCAGGTGGTACTACTACCACCTCCCCACCGGAATTCAAATTCTCTTCCATGGTTAAGATTTGTTTTTCAATTGCTCCCATTGCCCCAATAATATAATTCATTAACGTTACGAATGCTTTCCCAGGCGATTTTTTTTCTATAGTGGGTTTGCAGCCTTTCTTTTGCCCATCTTAAAAGGAATAAAAAGTGGGAGGAGGTCAAGGAAAGAGATGAATATAACATAAAATACACTCCTTTCCT
Organism: Calotriton arnoldi; assembly: GCA_963921515.1. Lineage (NCBI taxonomy): Eukaryota > Metazoa > Chordata > Amphibia > Caudata > Salamandridae > Calotriton > Calotriton arnoldi. Next base: position 1,088,200 of record CAWUFW010006470.1, on the reverse strand, counting down.
AATACATCGGCATTCGGACCATATGTTCAGATGTTTCAGCGTGTTGGGCAGTTCCGACATGGAAAAAGCTAAGTCACGGCCTATAGCCCAAGAAAAAACAGAACAACAGAGTCAAGTCAAACGTCACCTGTTGTTAGGACTCAGTGCTCTTATCCACTGTCGTACAATGTGTTGCAGAGCAGAGTCTCCCTGTAAGATTACAAAAGACTGGATTTACTGCAAGCAAAAACCACAGGGTGGCCCTGCCCTGCCTCTTCCTGGCAATGACCGGCAAGGACGGGCCCGCCCTTGCCCTGGGCTTTGCCCAAGCGTGAGCTGCGCGCGCCCCACACGGCGTGATGTTGCTTTGCGGTTTATAGCGCTGACGATGCAGGAGATGGGCCCGGCGCAGGCTGGGACTCCGAGTCTCCTCGTGAGTGGCCCTTCAATGCGACAGACTCCTGGCGTGAAAGTAGACCTTTCAAAACCTCCCGAGCTGCGGGGTGATGCTGTGTGCTTTATAGCGCTGACGATACGGGAGATGGCCCCGGTGCAGGCTGGGACTCCAAGTCCCCTCGTGAGCGGCCCTTCAATGCGGCAGACTCCTGGCATGAAAGCGGCCCTTTCAAAACTTCCTGCGCCGTGGGATGATGTTGTGCGCTTTATAGTGCTGACGATGCAGGAGATGGCCTCGGTGCAGGCTAGGATTCTGAGTCCCCTCGTGAGCAGCCCTTCAATCGGGCAGACTCCTGGCATGAAAAGGGCCCTTTCAACACTTCCCATATACATAGTGTACCCTTTACATGTGTTGTGTTTTAAACATAGCGCTGGACTGGGCCTGTCAGCAGAGCCCAGGGCACAGTCAGAGTCAGTTACCCCCAGTATCATTCAGGAAAAGATTGGGGGTGAACAGGGCAAAAGCATGACTAACCCAATCTGTAGGAACATTTAAGAGGGCTAATTAAGCAAACCCCATTTAGTGGTAAACTACTACGAATTATGCTGTGTGGATCTATACACACCTCATTATACTGAGATGGCTTTTCCTGAGAAGAAAAAAAAGAAATTCGACACAGACCTGGCACAATCCTTCTGCTGCAATTTATGTTTTAAATGTAGGCATACGAAATATGTTTGACCCAAACATAGTGGGAGCTGTACAATAAGGTATGCTGGCTTCAAATAGTAATACAGGATTTGTATCCTGATTGTAGTTTAATTAAAAAAGGTTAGCCGAGTCTGTCAAAATCCGACTTTTCTTTTGGAGACAGTCATTCACGGTTGAGCAGAGCCAAATAATTGAACTGAACTATTAACTAGGATCTAAATTACTAGACCGTATCTGTAATGTGATTCGTCATGTACATGGAATCACGCTAATAACATATCCTGCAGCCAAGTCGATACAAAAATATGTAATCTTAAATCATTCTGGGGCAGATTTACAAGCCCCTTGCGCCACTTTTGCGTCACTTTTCCCATGTTAAAAGTGACGCAGAAGTGGCGCAAGGGCCTTGTAAATCTGCCCCTCTATGTTTTATGAACCAAAAAAAAAGTAGATTTGCTTATCTTTGACACTCCATACCTGTACTTTTGTGCAGAAGTTTACCTGTTAAACAAAGAGCAAACAAATTGGGGACATAACAAAAAGATATGAATTTCCGGATAGTGATTCTAAAGTAACATCAAATTTAAAGGTGGAATTTACGTTTTTTCCTACTTTTGTTATACTTTTATTTTTTAAATAAAAATGTTACGGCGTCATAGAAAAGCAATTGGTTTTTTGCATTGCTACACAATTAAAAAAAAACGAGTAGAAAATATAATTAATAAACAATGATTCAGCAACTGGGGCCGTACCAAGATCCTATTCTTTGCATTACTTCTATGCAAAATCGGTCTGCGTGTTCCTTTTTCCCATCTACCTGACATACATGAAGGGACAATCAGTGCCCTGTTCTTCCAAGCCTGCTGCCTGCCCCCATGCACTAACTCTTAGGGGGATATTCTCAAGGACTTATCGCCGAGTTAGCGGCACTTTATCGCAGCCAAAGTGGTGATAAATACATTGCACCATTCACAAGCTGGTGCTAACAGCCGATATCACCAGTTTTCCTGCGATAGCAGCCACAAAAAACATCGCCACAAATGATACGGGCAACTAACGCTAATGATATGCAGAGTAGGCATTCCCGTGCAAAAAGCCGCGAAAACACCACTTCGCAACACTCTCAACGACCAGTCAGATCGGCGATAAGATCACAAAACATGCGATAAGGCGCGTTAGCAGCAGGGATTGAACACCTGCTCTTACCTGGTGTTAAGTCGGACGACAACCTGCACCATAAAAGGGAGCCCAGCCCACAGCCACACCAGAAGAACAACAGATGCCATGGAGCTACTGATCATGCAGCTTGGAGCCCCAAGAGGGCCACAACACCCACCGCCACCACCCCCAGGACCCCCCCCCGACAAAGATATTTCACATCAACCTTACAGATCCATGAACACAACAATTCGCCTGATGTCGCACAATTACAACAATTAACATTCATGTGTGGTCAGAAAAAGGAAAAACATTCATACATCTTTGAATTTCCACAAAAATGATTTTTTCCAAATTTAACTCAATACTACTATTTGGAAGAGTCATGGCGGGGTCTTCTCTGGACAATCTGTAAGTCACAGCCTGCAAGACAAAATTGAAGATAAGAAGGTGTGTCATGCGCTCCTCAAAGGACAGAGAGAGAGAGAAAGAAATGGAGAGAGAAAGAAATGGAGAGAGAGAGAGTGAAAGAGTGAGAGAGAGAAAGAGAGAGAAAGAGGGAGAAGGAGAGAGAGAGTAACAGAGAGAGACAGTGAAAGGAAGTGAGGGAGAGGGAGAGACAGTGCCGACACTGCGCACCCAGGCCTCACTGCTCACCTGCTGCCACCGGTGTGTCTCCAACCACATGCCGGTATACACTGCAGTCCACCAGGTCCCTTATCTGAAACAGAGTCCAGAGCTAATGATGGCAGAGTTCATATCATTGCACACGGCAACATCGCTTGCCCGCCCCTGCGCACACAGGCTGCTGCACCCCAGCCCCTCCTGCCGCCCAGCGGGGATTGCCTGCCCCTGCGCACCCAGGCCTCACTGCTCACCTTCCACCACCGGCGTGTCTCCAAGAGGGCCCACCACGTGCCGGTGAAGCTCCAAGTCCGGGGCCCGCGACCTTGGCAGCCTCCACATCATGCAGCCCCGCACCGCGGTCCACCAGGTCGCACACTTGATTCTGGGTCTTGATTTTGCAACGGCAGAGATCATATCAGTGCACACGGCATAATGCAGGCTGCACACCCGCTCAGCTCTATAGGTGCCACTAACTCTGTGAACCGCGAGGCAACGCCACGTGGTGGTAGGCCCGCGCTGCCCGCTGGCTCAGGCCTACACTGCGGTCCACCAGGTCGCACACTTGATTCTGGGTCTTGATATTGCAATGGCAGAGGCCATATCAGTGCACACGGCATCATCGCAGGCTGCACACCCGCTCAGCACTTTAGGTGCCCCTACCTCAGTGCCCCGAAAGTCACCATCCCGTGGCGGTAGGCCCGTGCCGGCCGCAGTGTATCCTGTGCCACCAACTCTGTGCAACGCAAGTCATGAACCCTTTATGATTGAGTCTCGTGATATGCCAGGCGGACGCAGCCATGTCACCTCAGGCAGTGGGGAAGAACTGGGACACGTAGCGTCGTCCCCCCCCCTTTATACGTAAGCCGAGTGGGCTGGCTCGGCGTACGCCAGGCCAGCGTAGGGGTGTGAATAATTATCCCTGGCCTCTGGGCGTGGTTCATATCTGGGCTGCACAGGAAACCAACTGATGCGTGTGGCGCAGACACTGCAACAATCGACAATGTTGCAATGTTGCATGCACCCGGAGGGCAGCCGCGCACGAAGGGATTGTACAAGGAGCGCAAGGCCACTCGGGGTCTTGGCTCATACATGCCAACTGTTGTGTGTGTATCGCTATTGGTGCACCATAAGCCCAAGGCCTAGCCTCAATTGCAGCGCGAAAGCCACATCACATTTCCAGGATTTAAGCAGTAGTCAGACTAACATTAGGGATGAAAGCTCCTTTGTCTCAATACAGACGGCGGAAGGACATCTGCACCTCTGACCTTGGTTTTGCATGCGGCAGGCACCCCCTGAGAGAGATACCATAGCAGATGATGACGACTCCCACACTACGCACAGCGCTGATAGACCAACGTATCCACACCCCACACACAGAAGTCCGTGCTCGAGGTACTCTTGCATGGAATGCCCTTGACACTTACGCACACAACAACCCATACGTCCAAACGTTGCACACTCATATGACTCATTGCTCCGAGCAGTGGCATATCATCCACATAACTGCCGCAGGTCAGAAGAGTGCCGGTTCTACGAGAGCCACCAACGCAATGGCAGAACATCCCGGCCACATGCACAACCCCTGTCACGTGGAACTGTACTGTGCATGTATGCTGCATTTACTGGGGGCACTGCCATTGGGAGTGCTATGGATCAGTTACCGGCTAAGTTTCCGCCCTGCCAACGTCACCTGCGTTCAGCCTGTGTTGCATTGTCGATCGTGCATTTTCCAGTGGTCCATGGATGTCTGCCTATGCAACAGGACGGTAGCTGAACTGCATCTTGACATGTGTGTGCGCCCCCTTTGGCCCACGACCAGGAGTGTCACCGTGATACCCGTTCATGGGATGCCTTGAAACTTGGCATACATGCTGGCAGCCGGACATGGGAGATTGCACAACTCCTCGTGTGCAGTGACCACATTGAACCTCTCCCCTATTGGGCTGTAATGCATATTGGTGAAAGGGGTGGACGCAGCACTCCTGTCCGGACCTGCTAATGGATTGGCTCGCCGTCCTGTTCGCTGAAGACGACAACGAGCTCATGTTGGAAATGATAGCCTACGAAGCTGCAATCGTCTTCATGGACGAGTAACTACGTACCTGGAGCCACAACATATTGTAAGCCATTGCACAGGCCCCAACACCTTGTTGCATCTTGGAGAACTGGTCACATATCCCACGACAACAGTGGACATGGCTGCATTCGCCTGGACTCCGAATACATGAGCGGCCCACAACGCGGGTTGACACACACCTGTGCAAGGTGAGTGGACAGCGGTGCTTAGCAACGTTCCTCAATCTGACATACTGCTGGAGGAGAGTACACACATGTAGGTATGCGGAGAGATGTTCTGTTGTCAAATGTGATGGGGGACAATAATTGAGGCCTGCCAACGACTTTGACATTTCATACACAGCCCTATTTCAAACATTGCGTGGGTCAAAGTTGTGAAATTGCCCAATTATTGTTTCAGAGCAATGAGGTCACAGCTAGTGCACACCTTCCCAGTCATCTCATTGGCCATGTGGGTCACGGACAAACATGTGCATTGCTTTCATTTCCCCGGGTGTACCTTTTTGTGCAATCAATGTCCCTACATTCATCCATACTTTCATACTTGATCGATCATGGACTTGACACATCTGTGTGATTTTGGAATGTTTTATTCACATTCGGTGGAGTGTTGGAGCTGGAGCAGAACATGGCCATGCAAACCCCACATTACATTGTAGCCCAGTGGAGGGCCAGCCAGAGTTATTTAGGGATTGACAAGTACATCGGAAGAGGAAGAGTACAGTCCGCAGTCTGATTGCTGTGTCATTGGTAAGCAAACAAAATATGGCAGTCCATGTCGAGGTCCAAGGTGAGTGTCGCAGAGTGTTTCGGGGGACAGTGGGAGATGTTGTTACAGGCATGATGCAGAGGGCAGAACCAAGCTGACACAGGGCATATAGCGGAGATGAATGCTACTGGCTCCTTCTTAATACAAAGGTGGAATCACCCGCATCTTCGTCCTCTGTGTCATCTGGCTGACATGTGGGTTGTTTGGTCTGCAGCACTGTGTGCCACTGACACATCAGGGGCCGCAGGTGGTATGGCTGCAGCACTGTGTGCCACTGACACATCAGGGGCCGGAGATGTGTGTGTAGCAGTACCAGCAGCATTCATCAGCGACTGCCTTAGTGGCAGCAATGCAATGATGAGGATCTGCAGGGCATAGAAGATCCCAACAAGTTTTCGCTGGTGTGCATCGGTGGCAGCCATTCTTTCTGCATGCATCCGCTCCATGTTCTCCATTATCCTCAGCATCTGTGCCAACTCTCGGCTGACATCGCTGAGGCCACTCTGACTAGACAGTTGTTCTCGTCTCAGAGTCATGACTCCAGCGATGTCGGGCATGGATTGTTGAACATCATGGAGCGAACTGTGGGTGTCCGTTAGGGAGTGTAAGTGGTCCCTGATGGGACATAGACACCCACGTATGTCATCTAGTTAGGCGGCCATGAGGTTGAACCCCACCCGCACCTGTTCAGCCACCTCCTTCTGGCAGTCTAACACCTGGGCTCGGAATGCGATGTGTTCTTTGGTGAGGTGCTGGGAGCCAGCCGTGGTGGTGGGTGCTTCCTGCTGTGTGGTCTGTGCAGGGGGTGGGGTCTCCTGGATGCAGCTGGGCTGCCCTGCTCCTGGAGGTGGGTTGCCGTAGCTGTCCATGAGCTGTTGTAGGGCATCAGTGTCGAAGGTGTGGAGATCCTCTTCATCATCACTGATGTGTTGTCTGGTTTGCTCTGCACGAGGTGTTGATTGTCCCTCTGCAATGTGAAGGGGAGATGCATTTTAACATTGTGTTCACATGTATGCTGACGCATTGTTCACGTTTACATACAGACTGCATGACAATGTACATTGTGACTGTTTGGGAGGAGCTGACTATTTGATGCGGGACAGTGGACATTTGAACTACATGACGGATGTGAGGTTGTACACGTACATTATCGTCTCACAGTTTCCTGCTATGCCAGATGTGATTGGCCAGTTTCTACGCACAAGCGGCACCAGTTCTGTCCTCTGTTCTGTAGTGAAAGTGTTGCACTTTGTACCACATTGTCGTCAATGTTGATGTGCTGTGTTTGCTATGTGTGTGTGCTGCATTGTGGGAGAGTCGCCCCTGCAGCTGTGATTTTGTTGCCCCTTATCCCTTTGAGGTGGTGTGCCTTTGACTTCTGTGCTTCTACAGTGCTGAGATGTTGCAGACTTGGCTACTTTTGGCTCTTGTTCGTATTTTGGACTCTTGGACATGGTTTATCCGCAGATGTGTTGTTGACATCAGGGGTTGTTTGTGCACGTGGATGTGCCAGAGTGTGACCTGCTCCTTTCCGGATGTGTTCCACACTCAGCCACCTCAGTGTCGTGGCGTGCACCATGTCATGATCATTGTACTGCAGCCATGCTATTCATCATGCAGTGTCACTTGCATTGTCAGTGTGGCTCACAGACACGCAGCTTTGCTGGTTTTGCCACGTGTGCATGGGTTGGTTGTGAAATTGGTGCTGTGTGGGGAGGGACCCCTTTGTGCCCATAGTGGACGGGGTCCTACTTGGTGTTTATATGTGTGCTGCAGTGTGCCTAGGGGATCAGGGACATGATCCAGAGTCATTGTGGGTGTGCAGTGTGCTCCACTTAATTGTGCATGTGTGCCATTGTGCCCATCTCCCCCGTCCCCCAGTCCCTGTTCGGTACTCACCCTGGTGCTGTTGTGTCCGGTCATGTCGAGCAGTGTCCGGACCCCCAACTCCTGCCACCGTCTCCCCACTGATGACTGTGGTCACCATTTCCTCCATCTCATCCAGCTCCTGGTGTTCCGCTGGACTGCCACCTCCAGTCTGCATTGCTGCCTGATGGTTGTCAGCGAGTTTCTTCTTGGTTTTGTGCTTCGCATCATTCCAGCGCCTCTTGACCTCTCCAATTGTCCTCCTCCTCACTCTGACTGCATTCACCTTATCAAGGATGGACTGCCATATTGCATTTTTATTTGCCAATGACACGTTGGGGGTGACGATGAGCTGTTGGTGGTGTTCTATCACATCCGTGATGATGATCCTGTTTTCCTGCGGACTGAACCTCGTCTTCTTCTCCTTGCCCTTCCGTGACCCCGAGGTCCCAGGCTGCTCCTCCTGGGGGCTTGTGGGGGTCTGGTCATCCTCTGTACTTGCTCCGGGTTCCTCCATGGTGCTAAGCAGTTACATTTGTTCTGTTTGGGTATTTCGGTGCTTTTATAGTGCATTTTCCCGCATGACGCATGGGAATTGCAGGCCTGTCGCTGGTTATCGCTGATTTTTGTATCGCGATTTGGGACATCGCAACTTTTCTCGCGTTCGTGTTTCGCATTTTTTCGGCGTTGCGTTCATTTTAACGCGGGCATTTGGCGCGTTATCGTGAGACTATCGCATGGTGCCGCCGGGTTGTGAATACAACATTAACAGTGTTATTTTCCCACAATAGACTGCGATCTGAGAAGTTGCGTTAAGCTAATTTTGCGATAGTTAACACACGTTCTTGAGAATATCCCCTTAAGATTTTTAGAGTTAATATAGACAGAAAAACCCCTTCTATGTCTGCACAATAATGTTTAGCATTTGCAGCCCTCCGAAATTAGTTTATCATGTTCTCTTTTATTAATGTAAAGGATTCACAGTACCTAATTTCCAATAACACATTTACTGAAAAACTGTTATGGGTATTAAATTGTTTATAAATAGTCCGACTATAGTTTTCAGTGTGCGATTGTCTGATTTGCAATGTCTCTTACAGCAATCAAAATATGTTCTGTTATGAGTTCCTTTCTCAGATCCTGCGGGATTTTACCACTCAATCAAGAGAGCCCAAACTAGCTTCCATTTTTTTTTTTTTTGACAAAATGCATTCGGACGGAATAACATTCATCCCTGGTCGAAATAGAGCTTATCTCTATTATCCAGGGAGCCTGATAGGGGAAACAGTCATCCTTCCATCTCTGTCTCTTCTGGCTACCAAGGTGCCCAAAAAGAGACTATAATCTTGTCTATACCCTTTAAAACGATAGGCTACTGGTCATCAGGGCCATGAGCAGGGCATGGCAGGTGGCTGTCATTCAGTGAAGTCCAGATGTAATCCTTTGCAGCAGGAATAGTCTCCTCGTTCCATAAAGGCCACTAAAGCAGTCTTTTTATAAACTACCAAAAGCTCCAAACTTTTTGGAATTCACAATGTTTAAAGATGAATGTAGAAATTTGCAAATCAGAGGTATTTACATCGATTTGCACATCTAGAATAGTAGCGCTTTTGTTTGGGTGACAGTGCTATTTTTGTTAATAGACTGTGCAATGCTCTTTACCTAAGAATACCTAGGGGCAGATCTACAAGAAAGTGCCGCAGCGTGGCGCTGCAAGCCCTTTGGCTGCGCCACGCTGCGGCACTTTCAGAGCACAGGAATGCGACATATTTACAAGAATATGTCGCATTCCTGTGCTCTCCCCTGCGCTAGCGCACAAACAGCTGCCAAGCGCCGGCGCAGGCACCCTTGCACCATGGTGCAAGGATGCCTGCGCCATGGGGAGATTGTTTCTGTGCAGGAAGGGGCACCTTTCTGCGCAAAAACAATCAGTACAGGCTTTTCCTCTTTCAATGCGTGCTGCAGAATGCAGCACGCATTGAAAGAGAAACGAGGAGAAATGAAAACATTTCTCCTCGGTGCGCCTCGCTACGCCACCTCTAGGGTGGCGTAGCTTCAGACGCATCTCCAGAGTTACGATTTCTCGTAATTCTGGAGATGTGTCTTGTTCCATGGGTGTTGCGTGGGAACACCCACAGCAACACCCATGGAACGCCCCTTCACCGCAAAGTGCTGCGTGTGAAGGGACGGTATTTACAAGGAGAGGAAAAGTCACGCATGGTGGCTTTTCCTCTCCTTGTAAATATCGAGGAGCCTCTGCGCCACCAGTACGTCACGAAAAGTGACGTACTGGTGGCGCAGAAAGCTTGTAAATCTGCCCCCTAGAGTATACAAAGAAATAAAGGATAATGGAAATCAGGTTAATAGTATATCTGGTAGCAACCAAGCGGTTCACCAAATTCAAAGAAAATAGCACAAATAAACAAACAGAGCCCACCTCCTAATTTCTAAACTCTTCGATTTTCACGCAGAAAAGGTGTTAGTGGGTTGGAAATTATGACAAGGCACACCAAAATAACATATTTCCCAAAACACTTTAAAAATTATTTTTTTTTCTTTTTTTTAGACTTTCAAGGTAAACCTATTCTGATTTGTTTATGTTCAAAAAGTAAGTTTATTAAGTCAAACGATGATATGGATAGAAAATACAATAAAATAGAAAACAATCACATACATATAAGTAGGGAATTCAAAAGGAATAGCTAGGTAAAAATATGGGTTGTACAGGGTTTAAAAAGAGGAAAGTTAAATGGTCAACATGATAATAAAGTGCAAGGAAACAAAATAGCAATGAAAGTCACATTTAAACAATTATAATGTTGAAAAGAGGGAAGGCATGGAGGTTTATAAACTTCTTGTTGAATAGGAGTGCGGGCAAAAAAACACTTAGCTTTAGCATCAAGGAAATTAGCAACAGGTAGACATAAATGTAAACGTTTCATAGCTAGAGAGACCGGGTCGACATGTGCTGTATCTAACCTATGGTTATGACATACTGCATACCACCAGGCTTGAAAAGATAATTTAGTCAAGTCTTTCCAGTTTTTTGTGATCTGCTGAAAAGCAGCTGCTGATAATATATCTAGGATTTTAATATTGGAAGAGCAAGTAATCCAAGCCTTAGATAAACTTCCTAGAAATATGTTAAAAAAGAAAAGGGAACTGTAGAACAAAAAATTAAGTTAATCTGATTCCAAACATTTTCCCAAAATTATATATGTAAGGACATGTAAAGAGTAAATGTTTTATATCTGCATGTTCAGAGAAACAAGTCCAACAGGTATAAGGAAGATCAACATTAATTTTGTGTAAGGCCATAGGAGAAAGAAGAAGTCTATTGTAAATGAAAAATAATGTTTGTATGGTATTTGCCACTCTAGAGGTTTTCCTAATTTTGGTCAATATCTTATTCCAGAGTAGGGTAGACCAATTCACTTCTAAGTACTGTTCCCAGGATATTTCTACCTTAGTTTTCTTTCTGTCTAAATGAGACACAAGTAAATGAGAGTACAATTTGGAGGCCTTGGAATGCGTGAGAAGAAGAGTATGCAAAATGTTAGTAGGAGGAGGTGTATGAGGTGTAAGAGAGAGAAATTGGGCATATGCAGTGATAAGAGCATACTGAAGAGTCTATACTTGGTTTGGAAAGAGGGAGGGAGGCAGAAGAGATGACTTGCTTGTGAAAAAGTATAATGTCATTCTGTTCAAATAATTGAAAAATTCAAATTAAACCTTTAGGTCTCCAGGATTTCCAATTAAAGGGTTTACCGCGTATCAAAACAAACTTATTATGCCAAATCGTGGGGTTAAGAAAAGTGTCAAGATTTATAGGTACAGATGATGACACAGATTCCAGAATTTAACATGAATGCTTAAGGATTGGAGTAGACAGCTTTTGCGGTTTGCGTGTAAAAGATAAGTATTCCTTAAATGAAAAGAGGGAAAGATAAGAAAGTTCTAACTCAACCCATAGTGGACAATACAAAAAAGAGTCTGAGAGCCACAAAGATAATTGGTGAAGCAAAAACGCCTTGTGATAGTTAAAGTCAGGAAAATTCACCCCACCTTCCAATTTTGGACAGATTAACCTTGAAATCGACATACAAGGTTTCTTGTTGTTCCACAGAAACAGAGTTAATACAGAATTATTATTATTTTTAAATCTTTGAGGGATAGGTAATGTCGTGTTAGAAACAGTATAAAGTACAATAGGAACTAGCATCATTTTAATAGTGTCTAAGCGGCCCCACCAAGATGGATATAAAGGATGCCATTTATTTTTTAAAGTAGAGATTCTCTGTACACATATGTCCATACACATAGAGAGTGATGTTTTAATTGATGAGGTGAAGTATAGACCTAAATATTTTATATGTTGAGGACTCCATGTAAAGTTCACAATTGTAAAATCTGTTTTAAAAGTAAATTTGGTTAAAGGTAAGATCTCACACTTATCATTATTCAATCTAAACCCAGAGACTGAAGTATAGGAAGTTACTTCTTGTAAAAAAATGGAAAGAGGGGGGCGTAGCCAAGTAAGATGGCTGAGCGGACGTGATCCGCTTCAGCTCCGGACCCCCGTGGCTGCCCCTAGTGATTTCCAGCGCACAAAGAGAGCTGTAAATCGAATGCTCTCACCTGGCGAGGGCCCGCGCTGATCGAGAGGGCATCGGCGGTTCTTGAACGCGGTCCCGCACTCCGCAGGCGGCTCCGAGGCGGGACGAGGCAGAGGGCCGAGACGACAGCCAAGATGGCACGGGGAACGGCGCCGGCCGGGGCCGGTGCGGAGGAGTGAGCGCCCGCGGCCCTTGGCCTCATCAGGTCTGCGCTTCCAATGGCCGTGGGCCCCGTCGGCAGCGGAGACAGTGTGGAGGCGGACTCCAATATATACCGCCACCATTAGGGATCAGTCGCAGTATTGAGAGGAGAGCTCTTCGCCATGAAGTGAGGCGGCCCACCTCTTAAAGGCCCGGAGACGCGCCGTAGACATGCCGACAATGTGAGGCTGCAATAGGGCACCTGGAACTCGACTCCCACCAGCATGGGAATTTGATTAAGGAACTCGGCTATCCTCCGCCTTTTGCTCGCAGTGAGTAATTTCCCGAGGGGAGAACTGGGATAACGAGGCCTGCCTGACCTCAAAATGGCACCTGCCCGCTAACACGCCACCACCTTTAGCTCTGACCCTGTCACAACGATGACAAAGGGGATGAGGTGAGCTAGATACCCTCTCCCCTATATATGTCTCAACTGATTTTTCTGTAAGCGCCTGGCTGATGGTGCCTTCGTGCCAGTTCGATAAGCAAGTTGCCTGACTCTAAGATGGCCCCCAATAGGTAATCTGCCAGCAGCAGGCCCTATATTGCACCGGGTTGTTTGGGAGACTGGGGCCCTCCTCCTGGCGCCAATCCTCGGAAGGGATCACTTCCTGCCTGGGCGACGCACTTCGCTCTGTCCCTATGCCACCAAAAAAGGCGGCAAATAAAGTATCTCGCTATTTTGCGACCGCTGACAAGACCGCTGACCCTGAGCAGGCGAAGATCATGGCCCTCACCAGGGAGGACCTGGTGGCTTCCCTAAGAGACTTTAAAACTGAACTATGCCAGGAAATAAAACAGGATATGCGCGTCACGATGGATCAACTGAAGGCCGATCTAACGGAGAGGATGGCGACCCTCAGACAAGATGTGGACGCGGTGGGTGCCAGGGTGCTGGAGGTGGAGGAACGGACTCAGGACCTCGAGGCTCGCTCCAGCAAGGTGCACGACACCCAGCATAATCTTCAGTCCCAGCTGCAGCAAGTGCTCCTGGAGGCGGAGGACTTGGAAAACAGATCCTGGAGGGAGAACATACGTATTCGAGACCTGGAAGAAGGCGCGGAAGGGCCAGACATTGAGGCGTTTGTAATTGGCCTCTTCTCCGAAATCGTGGCACCTCACCAATTGAAGATAAAGATTGACCGAGTTCACAGGGTGGGGACCCTACTAACAGGAGAACGCCGAAGGACACGAGATGTCTTGGTGAAGATGCATTCCTTCCAGACGAACGAGACCATCTTAAGTGCCGCACGGAAGAAGGGCGAGACCTCCTTTCAGTGGTATAAGTGCGCACTTTTCCAGGATTTGGCGCCCGCCACACTGGCGCGCAGGCAAACCTTCCGCCCTCTCACCACCAAGCTCCGGGAGGACAGTATTTGCTATCGCTGGACCTATCCCTTTGGTCTCGCCTTTGAATACAAAAATAAGCCCCACCATGTAACCGAACTGAGCAAGGGTCTGCGTATTTTGGGCCTACCAATGCCGGAAGACGACAGCACTGCAGGCTCCCCACACAGCTCGGGTCCGCCGCGGATAGAGACCCGAACCTGGCAAACCGTCACAAAGAACAGGCAAACCCCTAAGTGACAACTTCCATGTAAGGAGGGGACTATAGACACTCTCTTACACGGGGACTCATTTACGAGGTCTAGGCACCGAGTTAATGGTGACCGCATTGTCGGTGCAACTGAGCCACCCAGGAAGCACATATTGATTTCGGACTACAGTATACCGAAGTCAGCGATATAAATGATCTATGCAACTGCTCTCTATGTTTTTGCCGCAAGGCAACCATGGGTTGCGGGTCTTGTCCGTACCGCCCAGAATTTCGTTACACTTCTCAACGAAGGACCGAGCCGAAGACCTGTTGACGTCTCAGCACACATTCTCTAGGGGATGTTGGGGTTTTGGGTTTGGGGGTTCCTGGTGGTGGTCTCAGGGTACTGTTTGATTTTAGTTTTCATGGGATGGGGCTACGGGGGCAGTAGATCTAGTTACTCTGCGATACTGGCAACTAGAGGGGGAGGGCTCTCGGGGGGGGGTTACCACTGCGATGGTCTCAGTAGCATCCTGGAATGTTAAGGGGCTGAACTCCCCCCAGAAACGCCAGAGAATCTGGAAATACCTCACAGACCATAGGTTCGATGTGGTGGCCCTTCAAGAGACTCACCTTAAAAAGTCTGAGGACACAAGACTCCGACACAAATCATACCCCTTAAAATATAAGTCCTCGGCTGGTACTAAGCACAACGGAGTGGCTCTGCTCTTTCACAGCGCAACTAAGTTCCAACCAGAAGCCACTAAGACAGACCGGGAAGGGTGGCTCGTAATAGTCAAAGGTAGGTTGAGGGGCACCCTTTGCACGTTTATCTCTCTCTATGCTCCCAATTCAGGCCAGTCCACATTCCTGTCCAACGCACTTGATTTGATGGGTGGTTTTGTGGAGGGTCCCGTGGTCCTACTAGATGATTTCAATCTAACCTGGCACGAGACATTCGACAGCTCGCACTCCAATCGGGCGACGACCAGTAGTTTCTCAAAAGGGGTCAAACAGAAAATACTCACACTAGGCCTATGTGATGCTTGGCGGTCACTCCACCCTACCACCAAAGACTACACACATTACTCTCACGTTCATCAGACGTATTCCAGGATCAACTATATCTTCATCAGTCAGGCCCTGGTAGGGCTGCTGCAGGCAGCGCAGATAATGCCGATTTCAATTTCGGAACACAGCCTGGTCACCATCAGTTTGACCTGGAGTGGGCCTAAGTCTAGTGCGTCGAGATGGTACTTCCCGACGGCGATCACGAGGGATAAGACCTTGCGTGAGGAACTCAGGGCTTCCATCGCAGAATACTTTACACTCAATACCCCGCAGGATACATCCCCGCAGAACAATTGGGACGCCTTCAAGGCGGTGCTGCAGGGTAAATGCATCCAACTTAACGCGACCCTAAATAAACAGAGGGCGAAGGAACGCGTTGCCCTTGAAGGGGAGTTAGAGGTAGATGAAAAGGCACACAAAGTTACACCCACTCGAGCACTGCAGCGACAACTCACTGCACTTCGGGGCAAATTGCGCTCCATTTACACCAATCGAGCGGAGTACACACTCTTGAAGCTGCGCCAGACGTCCTATGCCCAAGGCGACAAGGTGGGTCCCCACTTAGCGCGTCAGCTTCGAGTGAAGAGAGAACGTGAATTCATTGGAGGCATCCTAGATCAGGGAGGCCAACTCACTCACACTGAGGCCTCTAAAGCTAACATCTTTGGCAACTTTTATGGGGACCTTTACCAAGGTACTACCCCCGATACGGACCTACAACAGCAATACCTTGACTCTGTGATGCTCCCTCGTGTTTCCCCCGCGACCGCAGAATCCCTAGATGCCTTCATCACTTCAAAAGAAGTGAGACAGGCCATTTCAAAGCTCAAGCTGCATAAAGCCCCCAGACCTGACGGCCTCACGGCTCAATTTTACAAATGCTACGCATCCGAACTCCTCCCCCACCTCACCATATTATTTCAGGCAATAGCGGAAGACGCCCGGGTATCAGCATCCATGGCTGAAGCAGTGATATCTGTAATTCCCAAACCCGGTAAGGACCCCCAATTATGTGCCTCGTATAGACCTATAGCTCTCCTCAATCTCAACGCAAAGCTCTACTCCGCAATCTTAGCCACTAGACTAGAGGACCTGATGCCCGATCTAGTCCACCCTGACCAATCCGGTTTTATAAAGGGAAGGCAAACGCATGATAATATCCGGCGCACCATACACCTGATTGAGAAAGTGTCAAAATTTAAGCTCCCAGCAATTTTGGTGGGTCTCGATGCAGAAAAGGCCTTCAACAGGGTGGACTGGTCGTTCCTCTTCCTCGCCTTGCGGTGATTCGGCTTTGGGGACACATTCCTTAACATGATTAGGGCCAACTACCACCTCCCACGCTCCCGAGTTATAGTTAACGGGTGTCCATCACTCCCCTTTGTCCTTAGCAGGGGCACTCGGCAGGGATGTCCGCTTTCCCCCCTCTTATTTGCACTCAGTATCGAAACCCTTGCAGCGAAAATCCGGGCTAACGACGAAATCCGAGGAATTCGCTTTAGCGGTATAGAGCACAAGGCATCCCTCTTCGCCGACGACATCCTGCTCACGCTTACGGATCCGGCCTCCTCACTCCGGGCAGTACAGGAGGAACTGAGACACTTTGAACGGGCGGCGGGATTTAAGGTAAATTTGTCCAAATCATCCATACTTAATCTCACGCTCCCTGCCGCTGAGATGGTTAGATTGAGAGGCCAGATGTCCCTACAATGGGCCAAACATTCTCTCCTATATTTGGGGGTCCACCTCACGCCCAAAATTGGAGATCTTTATAGGGCCAACTTCCCATCTTTGGTGAGGCAGCTGCAACAAGACTTTAAGAGATGGAAGCCCCTTTACATCTCTTGGCTTGGGCGGATCAATGCTGTTAAAATGACGGTCTTACCAAAACTCTTATATCTTTTTCAAGCCCTGCTCATTGAACTTGATCGGGAACTACTACCACGCCTATGCTCACTAGTCACTACATTCATTTGGCAAGGGGGGAGGGCTCGTCTTCCTTTTCATGTCCTGAGATGGCCGAGGAACAAGGGGGGGTTGGCCCTACTGGACTTTACTCTGTACTATCAGGCGTCACAGTTAAGAGTGGTGATGGAATGGTCCGCGCGGGAGTCCGACAAGCATTGGCTTCACATGGACCGGTCGATTGTGGGACGATCTATCTGGGATGTCCTCTGGAAGCCCAAAAAGGACCGACCTGCCAACGCTTACATCAGCACCCCCACCCGCACCACTCTGACAATCTGGGATCAGGTCAAGAGGAGGGAGGGTTGGACCTCATTTCCTTCCCCATTCTCTCCAATTCACTTTAACCCAGCATTCCCACCGGCACAACGTGAGGGACCCTTTGACTGCTGGAGGGAGGGGGGCTGCCTAAAGTTTTCTGATCTATTTCACAACTACGATATTCTAACGTTTGACAGCTGCAAAAGAGAATTTATGATCCCCCACTGTGAACACTACCACTACCTCCAGCTTAAACACTGGGCTACACTCCCACATGTCAGAGAGGCCGCCACTAGAGAGCTAACGGCCATGGAGAGGTTGGCGATTCATAAGGCAGGTACCATGAGGGGCGCCATTTCCTCACTCTATGATATGCTGCTGATTACACTGCACGCACCCCGGGCACGCTACATGTCTTTCTGGGAACGGGTTCTAGGGCGGGACATTACCGAGGAGGAATGGAAGCACGTGTGGGGCGATATCACTACACACACCTAGGGGCCGATTCCGATCTCGGCCGGTAGGGCTCCGAATCGGATTCGGCTTTACCGGATCTGATTCGGAGCCCTATTTCCCGACCGATTCGTACGCGCGTCCGGGCGAGCGAGTACGATGCGAAATCGCCGACCGACTCGTCCAGGCGTCCCGACCGCTCCGACCGACTCGTTCCCGGGTCTAATCGCACCGACCGACTCGCTCGGACTCGACTCGCACCGCGCAATGGAGACGTTCCCCGGCCGGGTAAGTACGATGCGCGCCGCGAGCAGTCCGACCGAGCCGCGCACTCCGGCTCCAAAGAGCAGTCGGAGCCGTACTTTGGGGGTCCGTGTCGGACCCCCTGTACGCGTAGCCGCGCGAGTCGCACACAGGGGGGACCCATGGGTCCCCCCTACCTGTGCGTGTACGGCGCAAATCGCTTCACCGCGTACACTCTGTAGGGGGCGCACTTGTCCGCATCGCACCCATTGAGTCAATGGGAGCCCGCGTACGCGTTGTACGACAGGCTCCCATTGACTTCAATGGGAGTCCGACCGACTCGAGTCCGATGGCATACGTGCGCATCGTACTCGTTCGGTCGGACTGCACGGGTCCGATTCGGTCGGAAATCTCTCCGGGTCCGGCTCGGTCGGAGAGATTTCCGGCCCGAATCGGAATCGGCCCCTAAATCTGTGGCCTTGAGGGAAGCTCATTACAAAACGCTGCTGGATTGGTATCTTTATACTACTAAACTTTGACGGATCTTCCCTGACACCTCCGCTCCCTGCTGGCGGGGATGTGGCCTTCAGGGGGACTTTCGCCACATCTGGTGGGACTGTCCGGGCATTCGGCCTTTCTGGGAAGAAATCCTCTCACACCTCAAAGATATGCTGGGTTACCCAATCCCGACCACCATCGACGGGGCTTTACTAGGCATCAGGGACCCGGCATTGGAACACCAAACGAAAGCAGATAAGGCGATCATGTGGTGGACTTGTCTGGGGGCGGCGAAACTCACAATAGCGGCTGCATGGAAGAAGGACACACCGGCAACGTCGTTGTGGCACGCCCGCTTGTGGAGAATCCTCTCCATGGAACGCCTGGCGGACATCTTTAGGGATGATTACAAGGCTTTTGAACGTAAATGGGGCCCACTAGTCACCTACTTATCCCACGGTCTGCCTTCTGCAGTGTGTCCATCCTCCGTGAGGGCTATGCACCTCTTCCAGATCTAACTGTTCCAGAGCTGGCTTGTGGGCGGGGGGACCCCTGCCTCCCAATTGGAGGGAGCCGCGCTTCTGTTACTCTGCCCTACAGCGGTGCTCCTGCCTAACATTATTTCATTTTGCACCATTACCACCACCAGGGACGGGGAGGGCGGAGGGGTGGGGGGGGAGTTTTTTGAGTTGGTGTTCCTGACTGAGGATCGTCCTCAAAGTTTGTTGTTGCACAACTGGCATCTTCTATTTTTATCTGTGGGGGGTTGTATGGACTAGGGGATGTATGAACCTGAACTTCAACTAGATGAATGTTTTGCGACCCCGGGCCCTACACGCCCTATTGTATTCATGCTGACGCCTTGGCTTTTGATGCTCAATAAAAAGAATTTTGACAACAAAAAAAAAATGGAAAGAGAGGTCTGAGGTTGTGAATGAAATAATAACACATCGTCAGCATAAGCAGCTAGTTTAATTTGTTGATTATTAACGTCACCTCCATGTATGTTAATAATCAACAAATTAAACTAGCTGCTTATGCTGATGATGTGTTATTATTTCAAAATCCATGTATGTGTGGATTTTGACGTATTTTAGATACAAAGGGTTCTAAGGCTAAATTAAAAGGGAATGGGGAGAGAGGGCAACCCTGACGAACACCTCTGCCCAAACTAAAATAAGGAGAGGTAAGGCCATTTACAAAAACCACTGCACGGGGCTGGGAATATAGAATAGAAATCAAGGTTGTTATTTTTGGACCAAAACCAAACCCTTTAAGTGTTTGAAAAAGGAAAGCTCAGTAAACCCAGTCAAACGTGTTTTCCGCGTCTATGGCAATTGCTGCCACAGGGTTCAGAAATGTGAGAGGATTTTGACAGAATATCAAAAAAAGTGAGTATTGTCAGAGATAAAATGACCCTTAACAAAAACCCAATTGTTCCCTGGCCAATAATTTAGGAAGATATTCCTCCAATTTTAGTGCCAAAGCGCTAGAGAAGATCTTGTAGTCAATATTAACTAAGGATATGGGTCTGTAATTTTTACAAAATCGCTGATCTTTCCTTTCTTTCGGGATAAGACAAATTAAGGCTTCTAGAAAGGAACCAGAAGGATTGGTCGAGTGAAAAAAAGAGAAGAGTATGTAGTTTGGGGAGAAGTAATTGTGAGAAGTGTATAAAAAAATTCACCTGTAAAGCCGCCTGGTCCCGGAGTTTTGTCTTTTTTAAGTGTATGTAATGCCGTATGAAGTTCTGTTTGTGATATATCTGAATCTAATAATGTAAGATCAATTTGAGATTCCAGAGGTTTTTGAATAGTAGAAAGATATTGAGAAACGTGACTGTCTGATGGAAACTGCTCCGGTGTATATAGCGATTTGTAAAATCGTAGGAATTCATCTACGATATCAGAGTCTTTAAACTTTAGTGTTTGTTTTGCGTCCATAATAGATTTGATATTCAGTTTGTTTTGTTTGACTTTAAGGTAATTTGCCAATAGTTTGTCCGCTTTATTTTGGCCCCCATAGAACTTTGCACTAGACTTAAGTAACTTAAGTGAAGCATTGTCTGTCGATTCCTTATTAAATTGAAATTTAGCTTCAACTAGCTCAGACAGACATTCCTTCGACCTAGAAGAATATTAGGAGTGCTCCAATCTCTTTATCTTTGCTAAAAGTTCTGTGGCATGCTTATGTGAGTTCTTACGTTTTTTTAAACATAACCAATAGTAAAATCGCGAGCAGCTGCCTTAAACGCATCCCAAATAATAGAAAAATGCAAGTAGTCTGTTTGATTAAAGGAGAAATGCTCATTATAAAAAGAGGTAAAAGATTAAGTGAATATAGGATCTGAAAGGAGTGAATTATTAAAAAGCCAACATTTAGGGAGGTTGGGTTTCTGCAGAATATCAAATTAAATGGAAATAGGGGCATGGTCGGATATTAAAATGGAGCCTATATCTGCAGCTTCGAAGGATTGGGAGATGTTATGCGAAATGAAGAAATAATCAATCCGTGATTGAGTCTGATGTACCGGGGAGAATTCCCTCAATGTGGGATTGTAGAGTCTCCAAGCATCAACCAAATTATAGTGTTGGATAGTCTGCACAAATGATTTATGAGCCTTATGTGGCATAAAAGAGACCAATGATTTACGTTGTATAAAGGGTCAATAACTTGATTGCAGTCACCTGCTACAATAAAGTTATCCATGTATTTTGTACATTGTTGAGTGATATGAGTCCAAAAGAGGAATCCCCAACAGAAGGAGCATAAATATTAAACAGAGAAATTGGAGCACCCCTGATCATGAATTTGGTATATAACCATCTACCTTTATCATCTGAATCTTGAGACAGCAATTTAGTAGAAAGTGATTTGTGACATGGGGGACCCCATTTCGTTTACCATCCCCTGGTGAAATGAAAACTTTGCCCACCCATCCTCTCCTCAGTTTTATGGATTCATTTACAGTCAGGTGCGATTCCAGTAAGAGAGCTATATCAACCTCAAGCTTGGACAGATACAATAGAATACGTTGTCTCTTAATGGGAGAGTTTAAACCCCTGACATTCCAGGAAACAATTCTCAAAGACGTAAGTATTATAAAAAAAAATAGAAAAACATTGTTCTAGGTAGACCCTACAATAAGCAAAATATAAACCACAAGCCAACCCGTTTATTCAGCGTAATGATATAACAATGCACAAAGAATAGGAAAAGAGGATACAAAGAAAGAAATAAAAGGGGGTAGAAAGAAGAAAGAAACAAAGAGAAGTACAAGAGGAAAAAGGGCATATTCAAAGAAAGAGATAAGACAGACAGTACCAGGAAAACAAAAACAAGGGAGCAAAACATACCTAAAGAGTCCATATAAAGATGAGGGGTGAGACCACATGTAACAGATGGCACGTCCAAGCATGACAAAAAGGAGAGCAAGGAAGGACCGCAGCTCACAGGACAAGGAAGAAAAGTAACATACACAAACATAGATGTTCCTATAAGGGAGGAAAGAGGTAGTTAATCTAGGAGAACAACAAAGCTATACTACAAAATAACCTAGTAGAACAGTGCTAAAATAATCAATGTCACGACAAAATTTAAAACAAGTCTAACATATCAGAAGACAATTAAGAAGTGTCTGTAACTCTAATCAGTCTGAGATGTAGACGATTCAGAAAATTCCATGGCTTCTATTCTACCGGAGTTGATAAAACTTTTCAGCCAAATCGAATCTTCATATGTTGTAGTTTTATTCTTGTAAGTAACTTTAAATAGGCAAGGATGAAAAAGACCGTAGCGCGCTCCAAGAGAACGAAGATCAGGTCATAAGTTGAGAAATTGTTTGCGTCTGTCTGCTGTGCTTTTAGCATAGTCCTGAGAAAAATATTGATTATTACCTGACCATAAGATACGCTTGTTTGACTTGACTGCTGCCAGGACTTTCAGCAAGTCGGTGTACTCCAAGAAGTATAAGATAACACCTCTAGATCATCTTAAAGTAGAAGCATTGGCATGTTGACGCCCTAGTCTATGAGCATGCTGAATGTTAAGATAAGTTCCTTCTGGCATACTCAAAATTCGTGGAATGAAGGATTTGAAAAAAGTGAGAGGCTTATTACCTTCAGTTAGCCCATAAATGCGAAGATTATTTCATCTATTTCTATTTTCAAGGTCCTCCACCTGTTTCTGGAGTGAGGAGACTTGAGACCGAAGAGCATTAACCATATATGTTTGTAGTGAGCATATCTCCACCAGCAACAAATCCAGAGAGACAGGAGAAGATGATTTTGGAGGAGAAGGTGGGTCTTTTTTTCAAGAGCTTCGTGGATGCCTTTCCTGACGCAAGTGGAACAGGTACTGAAGAAGAGGAACCCTTAGACAAAGAAAGCAAGGAATCCTCCATTATGGAAAATTGCGAGAAAATAGTAGAGTTTTTGATGAAGGAATGCGTGGAATGAGTTAAGGAAGGGTTCGCCTTCTTCAGCCTTCCAATAGAAAAAAAGAAAATAGATATACTTTGGATAAGAATACACAAAAAAGTTCAGTAGCTGAACTTCAGACTAAATGAGCCATCCCATCCAGGCATACAATAGATTATACATGCAGGTCAATGCAATATCAGTAGCAGGGGAAGGCACCAAATAAAATATCACTTTGCATGGGTGATCCACTAGCCAAGAAAAACTGCCAAATCACATATATTTAGCCCTTCAAGAAGAGCAACCAATTCAGACAGGTAGGAGAAGAGAAACAAGGCTGTGCCTGTCAAATCTAAGGTGGTCTCGAACGCATCTTCAACTGCATCGCACTGCTGTAAAGAGCCGTTCTGTTTGCAAAATGGCAGCCACCATTGCGGTGAGGAGATTCCTGCCTCCGGTGCAAGATAAACTGCAGAGCAAGCCCGCAATCACAAAATACCAGAAAATCACCTCTGTTGTTGCTGGAACACTTGCGCCCGAAGCAATCCACTGAAATGCAAGGAAAACGGCATTTAGCCGCCGTCGGACCGCACTGCTCCGAGGAGTGTCACTCAGACGCTGCCATCTTCCGTGGACTCCAAGCTGCGCCCAACCTATTCTGATTTTAATGCAATCAAATGATGCATCATATAGGTGTCACATATGTGATTTCATATCTCTGTTTTACTATGCCTCTTGCTAATACAGTTCACGAAAATTCATATTTCATTTAGGGCCTACAATCTCAAATATAAATCTTGTAACATGCTACCAAAAATTGTGGTCAGTCACAACCATGTTATAATTTCACAATTCGGACATTCATATTTTTGTGGTGTTGACCCAGTTTTTTTTCCATGGATATATGTTACTTTGCCCTCTGTACATCTGGTGCTGGCTCAGCAGGTCCCAGATGCATGAGCACGCCCTTAAAACACAAATCAATTTAGTAAAAAAAATATTTGATCACTGTTTCTATGATTGAATCGTAATTGAAGTTGTATTTATATAGCGTGTATTACCACAGACAAGGCATTGAAGCACTATTTGGCGAGTAGCATGCTACTTGGGATCCCAAAAAGGATTAGTGGTGGATTAGTCTAGGGAAATATGTGTTAATTTGAGTAGTGAGCATGCGAGTCGGTTAGTTGGACTGAGTAGGATAATGGAGGGATAGAAGAGGAAAGAGAGATCATAGTTGTAAGATGAGGTTTGAGATGAGCAAAAAGGAAAGATGGCGGAGGGAAGAGTCTCTAGAAAGGAATTAGGGAGATCATAGTAGTAAATGGAGGTTTGGGATTATTGAAAGGAGGCATACATGAGGGTAGAATTTAGAAAGGGTTGTTTGGGAGATCAAAGTAGTAAAAAGAGGTTTGGGGTGAGTCAGCGACCGGAGGTAGAGGATATATTGACAGAGGTATAGGGTGAGACACAGTAGTGCATTGGAAAGAGTCAAAGGTTCAATTTTTCTATCTTTTTTTCTTCTACAGTAGGGGTAATTAAATACATTTATAGATGCAAAACTACATAGAAAGGGTATACATGTGTAAGAAAGATAATATATCAAGATTTAAAGTTGTATTGTATAAACTCAGACTTTCAAGTGTTGCTGTACTTGAAACTAATTTATTTGTAAATTTTTATAATACATTTTGAATTTTTTTATTTTTCTTTATTTTACTTTTATTTTTCCTCGATTTCAATAGTGAAGCACTTGTGGATAACACAGTTATGTTAATATATATATATTGTGATAGATAAATAGAACAGAGACCCATAAGCATCTAATCAAATTACTGGTTTGAAAACTATGCCATGACCTATATACATGTTAAGCTTTAGATATATACATGTAATTAAATTATAAATGTTTACATTCACAGGGATATGCTGCAACTTTGCGATTGACTAGAAGTGGAGCTTGACCGGTGTGAAGATGGCTGCCATTTAGGCGAGCTCCTTTGGCCACACATCTATCCTTCTTAATCCTGGGGCTTTGGAGATCTGCCTCACTGCCACAGCCACCTGTCCGGGTTCATGCTTGGGTGCCTGGAGGTCCCGATATCTACCAGCCGGGCGGCTGCAGAGGAGAGAAGACCCTGCAGCCTACCTGTAGTACAGTGGGCATTGAGCTGTGCCAGAAGCCACTCTACCAGAAGCCTCACTGACAGTGCGTGAGCCCTGCTGCAGAGTATCCTTACTCTGAAGGTGCAGAGTGCATCCAGAGTTTTGCGGCGGACAGGACCAGCATTCGTTAGTGGCGGCTGCTCATGAGTGAAGGCAGGGCACCTGTGATCCCGGTGAAGCCAAGATCACCATGTCGTGGTGCGTGCACTGATGCAGGCCCATGAGCCGCATCAGTCACTGGAGCTACATACCTCTGTGAAGTAGAGGAGACATGGTAGTCTGATGGCCCTGGGTGAGCTGTCCCAACTAAAAGAGAGCCCGCCTCTGTGGAGCTTTCCCTGCAGCTGGTGGTAGCAGGGGGCCTACCACAATCAAGAAGCCCTTAGGTCTAAGAATGTTTTCATGACCATCCAGTGAATTGATATGTTATTTAAGCTATCCCAGGTCTCAAATTCAGGTTGAGAGAGAATCAGCACATTCACCAGAATCACAACATAAGGAGTTGCGTCGGGGGGAGGTCAAGAACTGTGGATTTTCCCCCTGTGTCATGGAGCAAGAGATGTTTTAACATTTTTTGTTTGTGTATTAATGAGGAGAGTAGAATTGTCTATATAATTGACAGATGAGATAGCAGGACCACACTTGGAAACAAGTCGTACTGGAGGATTATTGGTACAAATTTATTGATGGGCAGGTAGTGTAAAAGAAGGTGGAACACTCCTCGAAATCAAATTCTGATAGAAGCTAAGGCTGAATTTAGACTGCAAAATGTCTAAACAGCTAGCAGTTGTTTTTCCTACTAGGGTTAGTCTAGTAGAAAGGAATCTAATGATGATTTGACTCGAGCTTCCAGAGCCTGGATTGCAGTAAGTAAACAATTAAAATCCTCTTGCTTTGCTTTAGGGATTTTGGTAGTTTTGCCCCTTTCGGTAAAAGGCCTGCAAGACTTAACTTCTGACGCTGGCCCATCCTGAGCATTGGTATCTAGCATACCCAGGGAGGGATCAGGAAGTTTTACACATTTTGGAGTAGGGTGAGATATTGATTCAGATGGGGAGATTGGGATGACCATGCAATATGGGGCGACATCTCGCCCCAAATCCAGTCGCACAGCTAAAGAGTTAATAAGCAACGTTCTAATGTAATCTATTTTTCTCCATTTACTCCATACTTTATTCCTCTTTTAATGTTTAAACTGCTTGATCCACACGTAGGGTGTCATGCTATTTCCAACGTTTCAAATGCTCGAGATGTGCCTATCCGGGCCTCTGTCAAGAACACGATCAGATGCATGATTAGTCCGAAGCAGTATTCTTTAATCAAACCCAATGCATTTCGAGCTTCACGAGCCCTTCTTCAGGGATAACTACAAATAACGATACAACTTTCATCATTACTACATTAACCTTTTGTTATGAAAAGATGGAAAATAATATTGATGCTATTATTCATTAACATATACATCATTTAATGTAACCCCACATACATTTCCCAATTTAATGAAATCTAAACACATACACCCTCCTCCCCGTAAGTTTTTGTATGTCCCATCTCATCACGCACTTTCAAACTACACCCTGTGAACTCCCCATTCACAAATCAAACCGCTCCTTATCACCTTATATCCACTAACTAAACACATTCAACCGCCTTTCACCTCAACCACATCAGACTCACAAAACTTTCACTGAACTCACAGCACCCCGTACTACGCCCCCTGATTCTGTCCCAACATTCCCAAATATCACCACGCTCACTTATGTAACCTAATCGCAATCATACTCACAACACTGCATTCCTCCCAGCTCATAACAAACATCCTTAATCGACCTACTGCTGTTTTCACACTCACCCAACTCTTCTCTATCAAGCGCTGCAATCATCCCCTTTCACCCCTCACATAATCATGCATTACTGTCACCCTCTTACTCATACACTCACAACTCTTAAACACTCAATCACAATCCACTTTCTCCGGCAGCTGCAATTACGGACCTTCACATACCTGCTCAAACAGCTTAACGCATCCGTCCCCGCATCTCGTTTGAAAGAAGTGTTTCATTCACCATGAAACCGCCCAATATTTAACCACACGCTCACACCCAAAGACCCTCCCTCATTCGTGCTTCCGAATTAGCCACGTGCTCTAACCTCTCCTCCCTGAAAACTACCGCATATTCAAACAAAATACAACTCCCATAATGCAATGAAAAACCATAACTAAAAATGACAAATAATGATTCCCCCAAACGAATTACAAATGTTTAAATTAACACCATAAGCAATGGTTTAATAGATGTTAATTCATAATATTTCCGAATGTTCACAGTATGAATGCTTTAAAGTTCGTTCATAATAACGATGACATAAACTTGGTTAAAGGACAAGATGTTTCGCCATACGTGTGGACTATTGTAAGTTCAACAAATTTATCCTTATTTTTCTATGCTGGGTGCAAACCCAAGGTAGGGCAATTATTTATGAAATATTCAACTAAGGTGATGGGATGCACACCATTCTATTCGCCGTAAATCCATGTTTATCCTGAAATCTTCCAAGAGTGCATGCTCACTGGATTGGTGCCTTGCCCTAATGGCACATTGATATAAAACCATGCAATATGGGGCGACATCTTGCCCCAAATCCAGTCGCACAGCTAAAGAGTTAATAAGCAACGTTCTAATGTAATCCATTTTTCTCCATGTACTCCATACTTTATTCCTCTTCTAATGTTTAAACTGCTTGATCCACACGTAGGGTGTCATGCTATTTCCAACGTTTCAAATGCTCGAGATGTGCCTATCCGGGCCTCTGTCAAGAACACGATCAGATGCATGATTAGTCCAAAGCAATATTCTTTAATCAAACCCAATGCATTTCGGGCTTCACGAGCCCTTCTTCAGGGATAACTACAAATAACGATAAAACATTCATCATTACTACATTAACCTTTTGTTATGAAAAGTTGGAAAATAATAATATTGATGCTATTATTCATTAACATATACATCATTTAATGTAACCCCACATACATTTCCCAATTATCTAATGAAATCTAAACACATACACCCTCCTCCCCATAAGTTTTTGTATATCCCATCACGCACTTTCAAACTACACCCTGTGAACTCCCCATTCACAAATCAAACCGCTCCTTATCACCTTATATCCACTAACAAAACACATTCAACCACCTTTCACCTCAACCGCATCAGACTCACAAAACTTTCACTGAACTCACAGCACCCCGTACTACGCCCCCTGATTCTGTCCCAACATTCCCAAATATCACCACGCTCACTTATGTAACCTAATCGTTATCATACTCACAACACTGCATTCCCCCCAGCTCATAACAAACATCCTTAATCGACCTACTGCTGTTTTCACACCCGCCCAACTCTTCTCTATCAAGCGCTGCAATCATCCCCTTTCACCCCTCACATAATCATGCATTACTGTCACCCATTTACTCATACACTCACACCTCTTAAACACTCAATCTTTGGACTAATCATGCGTCTGATCGTGTTCTTGACAGAGGCCCGGATAGGCACATCTCGAGCATTTGAAACGTTGGAAATAGCATGACACCCTACGTGTGGATCAAGCAGTTTAAACATTAAAAGAGGAATAAAGTATGGAGTACATGGAGAAAAATGGATTACATTAGAACGTTGCTTATTAACTCTTTAGCTGTGCGACTGGATTTGGGGCGAGATGTCGCCCCATATTGCATGGTTTTATATCAATGTGCCATTAGGGCAAGGCACCAATCCAGTGAGCACGCACTCTTGGAAGATTTCAGGATAAACATGGATTTACGGCGAATAGAATGGTGTGCATCCCATCACCTTAGTTGAGATTGGGATGACACCATCTGAATCAGGCTGCACACACCCATTAGCCACTGTGCCCAAAACAGACCCATTAGTCCCCACATCACTACTGGTACAGGCAGTTGAAGGGAAATTACTTTCAAGGTACGCTGATGCGTGATGGCATGTCACCAGTCTCTCTTCAACAGAAGTAATCTCTTTAACAAGCATGCCCATTGTTTGTGCTAAATAAAGACACATACGAAATCCTTGGGTCTATCATGTGTAGAAGTAAATGCAAAATAAAAGATAATTAAGCCATAGACTATTCCACACAGGAGAAACTGTGGGAAATTCCCTTTCAAGGACGAAATCCCTCACTCACCAAAGGTGACATGCTTCATCATATGGGATTCTCCTCTCGAAGGAAAAACCTAGTTCCTTCGAGGGCTACAACCCCCTCTCTGAGAGGGAGGAGCTCAGGGATGTTTTAAATATCTGATTTTTAGGATGTTCTAAATCCACATAGATGAGCAAAATAGTGTGAACGAGGACGCAGCGCAAAACAAGTATGAAAATAGTGTAGAGGAAGTGAAAGTAAAACTAGCTAGGGGGCGTCATGTGTAAGTTTTATTAAGAGGCACCCTCTGCCAGGATTAAAAACAATAGTGCAACAGCGACATAGATGTAAGTCGCAATGATATACAGTAAATTAATGGTCGACATGTTTCAGCCTAACGTGCCCCCATAGTCGGGCAAGGCTTTCTTCAGGACCTAAACAATGCTGCTGCTAGTGCTCAAATGAAAATGCAAACAAAGGATACAAAAACTAAATATGTTCAAAACTCCAACTGCTCCGGAAGGTAAAGTGACCTATTGGAAACAGAAACATTGATTGGAGTTCATGCAAACTGTGTGGAAAAACGTTTTCTCTAGGCTTAAATCTACAAATAAAGGAAAAGAAATTGAAAAAATTCTTACCCGCTAGTGCTGGGCAAAGAACTCCACCTCAGCCTGGCAACAGCTCAGGATAGAGGCACCGCTCTAAGAGGGAAAAAAATAATAATAACAACTATATTCCAAAAAATCCTGTACTACTGCCGGCACAGTTGACAATAATATTAAGTCATACAGCCGAGTCAGGAAATATTGCATAGCAAATTGTGGGGAAAATTAGTGGAACACAAAAGGTCCACAGTACATCTAGCATTCAAGTGGTTACTACCCTCATGTGTGTGTCAAAGAGCCAAACCGCATGAGGAGTACAAGGAATAAAATCGAAATTACAAAAATTCATGTCAATATTATTGGGCACTGAAAAGCCCATAAGGAAGAGCTCCAATGGGAACCCAAAAGAACGGAGGGACTACTATAGAGAACCCCTTCAGGACAACATACCACAGCACACAGCTTCGCCCTGACACTAACCTGTCCGTCGGTACCCCGGGCCCGTATTGAGCCTGCAACCGGAGGTGAGTGTCAGTGGTAAATGCGTTCGTTTTTATATTGCCCACAACTAATGCAAAACAGTTGTGAAGACCCTAATTATGACGAGCCTACGCATGCGCTAGTGAGAAAACACTCATTCACTGCGCATGCGCTACTTGTCAAAAAATGAAGATGTTGAAACACCGAATTGGCTGCGTGTAACTACCAAATTGGGCACAAGTCCGGAGGAGGCAGTGACAGACTGCTAAAAGTAATAGCGTATCCGCCGCAAAATGTACCAAAAAATTATTTTGAAGACGTCGCTTAAGTAATGCGCATGCGTATTAAAGAGACTACTAGTGAAAAGCCTGCGCATGCGCTTGTGACAAGATACTGATTCATTGCGCATGCTTTACTGACTCAAAAGGAACAGTATTGAAAAGGAAAAATAGAAACAATGATTTAACGGTATGCAATTATCAAATCAGATATAAGTCCGAGGGAAGCAAACTGCTAAATATAATAGCGTCACCACCGAATAGTGTTCGAGACAACACTTAGATAGTGCGCATGAATGTAGATGAATAAGCATATCGGGAGATGTGATTCCGCGCAGATGATGGTCAAATTACTTGGGAAATATCAGAACTAGGATAAATCAAAAAGAAACTATCCATTCTCCCTGGCACTGCGTGAGTCAGAATGGTTGCAAATGGATTAACATACCACTCCATTCATGTGCATCAAACGTTACGTACATTAGAATAGATGAACACATCTAAAAGAAGGCATTAATTACAATAGATGGATTAGGTCAACCTCAAAAAACTAAGGGCTGGACCCACAACCAATGTATACAGGAGTGCACTATGTAAAGACACCATACATAAAGAGAATACATGTAAATACAAGTGCCCAATTGGAGCAGAACCTGAGCTGGATACTGTAGTAGAACTTTAAAGAGACACCCAAGGAATCTCATCGTTTAAACCCAACTTGTCGCTTTCCAATCTATGAACCCATCGTTGTTCACGTCTAAAAAGAAAGGTAGTAATGTCTGTTATATGATTAGGTATGTACGGCTTCTCTAGAACCGTCCATCTGAGATCTTGAGGGGAATGGTTTGCTTCAAGAAAGTGAGTGGTCAATTTAGTGGAAGACTTTTTACAATGAATGGTGCTCTTATGTTCTAAGATACAGGTTTTGACTTTACGTGTAGTCATCCCCATGTATCGTAATGTGCAAGGACAAGTGATCAAGTAAATCAACTGTTCACTGTTGCAATTCGTGTGGTTCAGTAGTACCCAAGGTCTTTGCGTCCCGATGTCTATCTCTGTGGTATGTGACGTCTGAGAACACGCTGCACATGAACCACAAGGGAAGTGTCCTTTCACCGGCGGCAACCCCCACAGGGTTTCTTGTAGACCTGTCTTCCTTACTCTAGGTCTTGTGTGTATCAAACGGTCTTTTATATTAAAACTCCGTTTGAAAGCAAAAAGTGGACGTGGCAATGATATTGTCCCAATGTTCAGAATTCTCCAATTGGAGAGAATGCTCTTTTGATCTTATTAGAAAAACTACAAAATGTATGCACGCAAGTAAGTCTATTATTAGCTACCTTCGGTTCACTAGGTTCTATAAGAGCAGCTCTGTGGTTGTTGGCTGCCCGTTTTAGAGATCTCCTCACTAGTTTCTTAGGATAATGCCTGGCATGTAATTGCGTTGCCAAATTTTGTGCATGCTCATGATATTTAGAGGTAGACGAGCAATTCCTTCTAATCCGTAAGAACTGACCAAATGGCAAGTTCTCACGCAGGGCTTTAGGATGGAAACTATGGAATGACAATAAAGAGTTCTTAGACATCGGTTTTCTGTAAAGTTCAGTCCCCAAACCTCCATCTATGGGAAAAATCCTGACAACCAAAAAGGGAGACTGATGTTACTGTGTTCACAGGTAAAATTTAGATACTGGTTCCTGTCGTTAAGCCAGGCTTTAAAATCCATGATCGATGATGGTCCTCCTCTCCAAATCACTAACACATCATCAATATAGCGCTTCCATACACGTATATGTTTCATGTATGGATTAGTGCTATTGAGAATATGTTCTTGTTCAAAGACGTGGACGTACAGGTTCAGCCAAACTCGGGCAAAAACACTCCCCATTGATGTGCCCGAAACCTGGAGAAAGAGTTGATCTTCATACTTAAAAAGTTCTCCTTCATTGCTAACCGGGCACAGGCCATAATGAAAGGTACAGGCGTAATTGTATCTGGAGCTTTGTTCATGAGCAACGTCTCGATGGTTGATAGTCTCATCTTGGGGAATACACATATATAACGATTCCACATCAAAGGAGACGAGAAAATCAAGCTCAATGTCAAACCGTATCTCTTCCACCAGCCGCAAGACATCTTTAGTGACTTTTAAATATGTGGGCATTTTACTGACCAAAGGCCTCAAAAAATGGTCCACAAATGTGGATAAAGGTTCAAGCAGTGAACCTAAACCGGAGATGATAGACGCCCTAAGGGCGGTCTCACATTCTTATGCACCTTAGGTAACGCATAGAAATATGGAGTGATCGGGTGGGACTTCATCAGAAAGGCGGCTTCTTGTGTTGTAATCCATCCGTTTGTACTCGCCTCTTCAACTAAGATTTTGATTTCATTCTCAAGTCTCTTGGTCGGATCTTCTCTCAGTGATGCATAGAAGCGAGTGTCTTCTAATTGTCTAAGACATTCTGTACGATAGGTGGAAGTGTCCATTATAACGATAGCTCCCCCTTTATCGGCGGGCTTAATCGTTATTGTGTCATCGTTAGCCAATGCCTGCACTGCTCTATATTAGTTTTTCGTTAAATTATGATATTGCCTGTTGTGACTGGCACAGATGTTGGTGACTTGAGTCGTCACTGCTTTCTCAAAGGTCAAGACCTGCGATGGTACTTGGTGTGCAAGGGGGGTGAATGTGGATTGATTCTTAAGGCCTGTGTTAGTAATAGTCTCCTCACCCGTATTTTGCACCTTGTCTCTGAAGAAGAAGTTAAGACGGATCTTACGGAAGAACTGAGCAAGTTCTTGTTTAATCACAAAAGTGTCCCCCCGGTATGAGGGAACAAAGCCTAATCCCTTACTGAGGACGGCTTGTTCATCTGTGTTCAGACTCCGACTGCTCAAATTGATCACTAGATCGCTTCGTTGCTCGGGCCGGCTGTTACTTCCATTGTGCTCCGAGTGGATCGAACTGGCGGAGAGTCTGCCCATTGTACCTGGGCCTGTTGATTCCGCCGTTTCCCTGTCAAAAAATCCCATTCACGTATCTTTATACATGGCGCCATTATGACGGAATATTTGAGGGGCAACTGTGCACCCACTGGCCTGATAGTCACCAATGCACCTCGTCTGTTCTTGGATGATAAGCTATTTCTCACACATTGGTCACTCGTGGCATGGCGGTGCACCCGCTATTGGCTTATTCTTATAATCAACACGGCTAAACGTATTGCCGATACGATTCTCGTTGAGATACAGACTTTGGAGTCTCAGATTCGAGTGACTTTATCAGGTGCTCTGTTTAAGAAACAGAATGAAGAAAATAACAAGAGCAATAAAGAGTTCAAAGACTCGGTTCTTACATTAAAAATCAATAAGTTCAAGAAAGATCTTGCGCGCTTCTCTATGGAGAAAGTGTATCCTTACACAAGTGCTGATTATACTCCACCTCAGTTTAACCAGCAAGGCAGGAGGTATGGATCAAACTATTCAACATCGGAGAGCGACGAGTGGTCCAGCGACTCAGACAATTCACATCAGAGTAATGCAGGTTTCAGAGGCCCTGCCCGTAGGAATAGAAGGAATTGGAGAGGATACCGAGGAGGTTTTCCATCCCAACCACCACCACCTCATTGGTGGGCACCAGGACCTTTTGGTTTTCCCAATGCATTTCCACAAGGGAATATGTTTCCATATCAACCACAACCATATTCCCACCAGCCTTTTTTAGGGTTTGGCCAAGGCAGATCGAGAGGGAAACGGCGGAATCAACAGGCCCAGGTACAATGGGCAGACACTCCACCAGTTCGATCCACTCGGAGCACGATGGAAGTAACAGCCGGCCCGAGCAACGAAGCGATCTAGTGATCAATTTGAGCAGTCGGAGTCTGAACACAAATGAACAAGCCGTCCTCAGTAAGGGATTAAGCTTTGTTCCCTCATACCGGGGGGACACTTTTGTGATTAAACAAGAACTTGCTCAGTTCTTCCGTAAGATCCGTCTTAACTTCTTCTTCAGAGACAAGGTGCAAAATACGGGTGAGGAGACTATTACTAACACAGGCCTTAAGAATCAATCCACATTCACCCCCCTTGCACACCAAGTACCATCGCAGGTCTTGACCTTTGAGAAAGCAGTGATGACTAAAGTCACCAACATCTGTGCCAGTCGCAACAGGCAATATCAAAATTTAACGAAAAACGAATATAGAGCAGTGCAGGCATTGGCTAACGATGACACAATAACGATTAAGCCCGCTGATAAAGGGGGAGCTATCGTTATAATGGACACTTCCACCTATCGTACAGAATGTCTTAGACAATTAGAAGACACTCGCTTCTATGCATCACTGAGAGAAGATCCGACCAAGAGACTTGAGAATGAAATCAAAATCTTAGTTGAAGAGGCGAGTACAAACGGATGGATTACAACACAAGAAGCCGCCTTTCTGATGAAGTCCCACCCGATCACTCCATATTTCTATGCGTTACCTAAGGTGCATAAGAATGTGAGACCGCCCTTAGGGCGTCCTATCATCTCCAGTTTAGGTTCACTGCTTGAACCTTTATCCACATTTGTGGACCATTTTTTTAGGCCTTTGGTCAGTGAATTGCCCACATATTTAAAAGTCACTAAAGATGTCTTGCGGCTGGTGGAAGAGATACGGTTTGACATTGAGCTTGATTTTCTCGTCTCCTTTGATGTGGAATCGTTATATATGTGTATTCCCAAGATGAGACTATCAACCATCGAGACGTTGCTCATGAACAAAGCTCCAGATACAATTACGCCTGTACCTTTCATTATGGCCTGTGCCCGGTTAGCAATGAAGGAGAACTTTTTTAAGTATGAAGATCAACTCTTTCTCCAGGTTTCGGGCACATCAATGGGGAGTGTTTTTGCCCCGAGTTTGGCGAACCTGTACGTCCACGTCTTTGAACAAGAACATATTCTCAATAGCACTAATCCATACATGAAACATATACGTGTATGGAAGCGCTATATTGATGATGTGTTAGTGATTTGGAGAGGAGGACCATCATCGATCATGGATTTTAAAGCCTGGCTTAACGACAGGAACCAGTATCTAAATTTTACCTGTGAACACAGTAACATCAGTCTCCCCTTTTTGGATGTCAGGATTTTTCCCATAGATGGAGGTTTGGGGACTGAACTTTACAGAAAACCGATGTCTAAGAACTCTTTATTGTCATTCCATAGTTTCCATCCTAAAGCCCTGCGTGAGAACTTGCCATTTGGTCAGTTCTTACGGATTAGAAGGAATTGCTCGTCTACCTCTAAATATCATGAGCATGCACAAAATTTGGCAACGCAATTACATGCCAGGCATTATCCTAAGAAACTAGTGAGGAGATCTCTAAAACGGGCAGCCAACAACCACAGAGCTGCTCTTATAGAACCTAGTGAACCGAAGGTAGCTAATAATAGACTTACTTGCGTGCATACATTTTGTAGTTTTTCTAATAAGATCAAAAGAGCATTCTCTCCAATTGGAGAATTCTGAACATTGGGACAATATCATTGCCACGTCCACTTTTTGCTTTCAAACGGAGTT
Source organism: Calotriton arnoldi (assembly GCA_963921515.1). Lineage (NCBI taxonomy): Eukaryota > Metazoa > Chordata > Amphibia > Caudata > Salamandridae > Calotriton > Calotriton arnoldi. The sequence continues at coordinate 1,052,091 of CAWUFW010006470.1, read as the reverse complement.
TTAATATAAAAGACCGTTTGATACACACAAGACCTAGAGTAAGGAAGACAGGTCTACAAGAAACCCTGTGGGGGTTGCCGCCGGTGAAAGGACACTTCCCTTGTGGTTCATGTGCAGCGTGTTCTCAGACGTCACATACCACAGAGATAGACATCGGGACGGAAAGACCTTGGGTACTACTGAACCACACGAATTGCAACAGTGAAGGGTTGATTTACTTGATCACTTGTCCTTGCACATTACGATACGTGGGGATGACTACACGTAAAGTCAAAACCCGTATCTTAGAACATAAGAGCACCATTCGTTGTAAAAAGTCTTCCACTAAATTGACCACTCACTTTCTTGAAGCAAACCATTCCCCTCAAGATCTCAGATGGACGGTTCTAGAGAAGCCGTACATACCTAATCATATAACAGACATTACTACCTTTCTTTTTAGACGTGAACAACGATGGGTTCATAGATTGGAAAGCGACAAGTTGGGTTTAAACGATGAGATTCCTTGGGTGTCTCTTTAAAGTTCTACTACAGTATCCAGCTCAGGTTCTGCTCCAATTGGGCACTTGTATTTACATGTATTCTCTTTATGTATGGTGTCTTTACATAGTGCACTCCTGTATACATTGGTTGTGGGTCCAGCCCTTAGTTTTTTGAGGTTGACCTAATCCATCTATTGTAATTAATGCCTTCTTTTAGATGTGTTCATCTATTCTAATGTACGTAACGTTTGATGCACATGAATGGAGTGGTATGTTAATCCATTTGCAACCATTCTGACTCACGCAGTGCCAGGGAGAATGGATAGTTTCTTTTTGATTTATCCTAGTTCTGATATTTCCCAAGTGATTTGACCATCATCTGCGCGGAATCACATCTCCCGATATGCTTATTCATCTACATGCATGCGCACTATCTAAGTGTTGTCTCGAACACTATTCGGTGGTGACGCTATTATATTTAGCAGTTTGCTTCCCTCGGACTTATATCTGATTTGATAATTGCATACCGTTAAATCATTGTTTCTATTTTTCCTTTTCAATACTGTTCCTTTTGAGTCAGTAAAGCATGCGCAATGAATCAGTATCTTGTCACAAGCGCATGCGCAGGCTTTTCACTAGTAGTCTCTTTAATACGCATGCGCATTACTTAAGTGACGTCTTCAAAATAATTTTTGGGTACATTTTGCGGCGGATACGCTATTACTTTTAGCAGTCTGTCACTGCCTCCTCCGGACTTGTGCCCAATTTGGTAGTTACACGCAGCCAATTCGGTGTTTCAACATCTTCATTTTTTGACAAGTAGCGCATGCGCAGTGAATGAGTGTTTTCTCACTAGCGCATGCGTAGGCTCGTCATAATTAGGGTCTTCACAACTGTTTTGCATTAGTTGTGGGCAGTATAAAAATGAACGCATTTACCACTGACACTCACCTCCGGTTGCAGGCTCAATACGGGCCCGGGGTACCGACGGACAGGTTAGTGTCAGGGCGAAGCTGTGTGCTGTGGTATGTTGTCCTGAAGGGGTTCTCTATAGTAGTCCCTCCGTTCTTTTGGGTTCCTATTGGAGCTCTTCCTTATGGGCTTTTCAGTGCCCAATAATATTGACATGAATTTTTGTAATTTCGATTTTATTCCTTGTACTCCTCATGCGGTTTGGCTCTTTGACACACACATGAGGGTAGTAACCACTTGAATTCTAGATGTACTATGGACCTTTTGTGTTCCACTAGTTTTCCCCACAATTTGCTCTGCAATATTTCCTGACTCGGCTGTATGACTTAATATTATTGTCAACTTTGCCGGCAGTAGTACAGGATTTTTGGAATATAGTTGTTATTATTATTTTTATTTTTTTTCCCTCTTAGAGCGGTGCCTCTATCCTGAGCTGTTGCCAGGCTGAGGTGGAGTTCTTTGCCCAGCACTAGCGGGTAAGAATTTTTTCAATTTCTTTTCCTTTATTTGTAGATTTAAGCCTAGAGAAAACGTTTTTCCACACAGTGTGCATGAACTCCAATCAATGTTTCTGTTTCCAATAGGTCACTTTACCTTCCGGAGCAGTTGGAGTTTTGAACACATTTAGTTTTTGTATGCTTTGTTTGCATTTTCATTTGAGCACTAGCAGCAGCATTGTTTAGGTCCTGAAGAAAGCCTTGCCCGACTATGGGGGCACGTTAGGCTGAAACATATCGACCATTAATTTACTATATATCATTGCGACTTACATCTATGTCGCTGTTGCACTATTGTTTTTAATCCTGGCAGAGGGTGCCTCTTAATAAAACTTACACATGACGCCCCCTAGCTAGTTTTACTTTCACTTCCTCTACACTATTTTCATACTTGTTTTCCGCTGCGTCCTCGTTCACACTATTTTGCTCATCTATGTGGATTTAGAACATCCTAAAAATCAGATATTTAAAACATCCCTGAGCTCCTCCCTCTCAGAGAGGGGGTTGTAGCCCTCGAAGGAACTAGGTTTTTCCTTCGAGAGGAGAATCCCATATGATGAAGCATGTCACCTTTGGTGAGTGAGGGATTTCGTCCTTGAAAGGGAATTTCCCACAGTTTCTCCTGTGTGGAATAGTCTATGGCTTAATTATCTTTTATTTTGCATTCACTTCTACACATGATAGACCCAAGGATTTTGTATGTGTCTTTATTTGTCAATGGTTGGGGATTGAATCCTTTGCAGGTCTTTAAAATTTCCCTAGGACCCTCCTGCTTGAAATTGTTTTGGTATTTAGTCATTGTTTGTGCTAGTCAAAAGGTTTGTAATCGAAGAACAAGGCTTACCCTGAGGCTTAGATGGAGGTAGTCTTCTTTTCACTATGATGGGAACACACTAACTAACAGAGAACCAAGAGGGTAGTCCCAGCCCATCCTCCTCCGGGCGCGGACAGACGCAGGCAGGCTCACTCTTTGACCTGCCCTCTGCTGGGCAACTCTCTGGGCAAGTTCGCACTGAGTGGAAATGAGGGGCCTTTTGAAGCACCGGCCTCCTGCAGGAAAGGTACTCTCGGGGCTGTATTCCTCACCCCCTGCTGGCAATGCCAGAATGCGTTTCACGCCACGGGGAACTGAGGGGCCTTTGAAATGCCTACTTGGAGCGCTGAGGATGTGCCCTGCCTCTTACAGCAAGGGTACTCTGGGGATGTAGTCCTCACCCCCCTGCTGGCAATACCAGCAGAAAAAGCTGCCCCCGCTTTTGGCAAGAGCTCTAAAAAGGCTGCATTTTGAAGTACAACATTTTTACCTTACTCGTATTTTCACTAACATTTGCTAGGAAACATCTACAGACTCCAAGGCTTATTTCTAAGAAACCGAAGCATCTGTATAGATGTGTCAATTTCCTTGCACCATGGCGCAAGGATTGACAGATGCATCAGAAATTTTGACGCATCTGTGGGCGCAAAAGTCAAGCATTGCTGGAGTTGTGTCGCCAGCACAACGCAACTTCAGCAATGCATGGGGAGGCCTATTCCTAATACACTGCATCACTCCTTCTGCCTGCTCCAAGCAGGTGTAGGGTTTTGACGCAGTGGTGTCCTAGAAGTGGCGCAGTGAAATCTTGTAGATTTCACTGCATCACTTCTACAAGGCTTTCCCGTGTGGGAACGCCCACTCTGCATACATTCAATCAATCAATCAATCAGGGAATTGTAAGCGCGCTACTCACCGGTGAGGGTCTTAAGGCACTGGGGGGGAGAGACCGCCGTTCCGTTCAGTCAAAGAGCCAGGTCTTGAGAGCCTTCCTGAAGGTGTTCAGGGAGTGGGTGCGTCTGATGTCGATTGGGAGCTCCTTCCAGGTCTTGGGCACGTTGTAGGAGAAGGCTCCTCCCCCTGTTCTGGCTCTGCGGATGCATTGTGTTGCACCGAGGACAAGGTTGACGGATCGGAGGTTTCTCTTGGGTACGTGGAAGGTGATTCTCTTGTTGAGGTATTGGGGTACGGCGTTGTGGAGGCATTTGTAGGCGTGGGTGAGCATCTTGAAAGTGACTCTCTTCTCGATGGGGAGCCAGTGGAGATTCCGTAGGTGTTGGCTGATGTGCTCGTATCGAGGGATGCCAAGGAAGAGTCTGGCGGCGGTGTCCTGTATCAACTGGAGCTTGAAGAGTAGAGGCTTGTTGATGCCGGCGTAGAGGGCGTTTCCATAGTCAAGTCTGCTGGTTATGAGTGCGTGGGTGACTGTCTTTCTTGACTCTGGGGGATCCATTTGAAAGTCTTACGGAGGATGCGGAGGGTGTTGAAGCAGTCGGAAGCGACGGCATTGACCTGTCGGTTCATGGAGAGGGAGGAGTGGAGTACGATGCCGAGGTTTCTGGCGTGGTCTGTGGGGGTCGGAGGGCTGCCGAGGGCGATGGGCCACCAGGTGTTGTCCCATCCTGAAGGGGTGGTCCCGAGGACTTCTGTCTTCTCTGAGTTGAGCATCAGGCAGCTGTTGCTCATCCAGGATGGGACGTCCTGCATTCCTTACTGGAAGTTGAGTCTGGTGGTGGTGGGGTCCTTGGTGAGGGAGAGGATGAGCTGGGTGTCATCGGCGTAGGATACTATGCTGAGGCCGTGCTGTCTGACGATGGCGGCGAGGCTGGCCATGTAGATGTTGAAAAGGGTTGGGCTGAGCGATGATCCCTGGGGTACTGTGCAGTTGATTTCTGTGGGTTCGGAGAGGAAGGGTGTCAGTCTGATCCTTTGGCTTATGCCAGTGAGGAACGAGCGGATCCAGTCGAGGGCGGTTCCTTGTATGCCGGCGTCGTGTAGTCTGGCGGCGAGTGTGCGGTGGGAGACGGTGTTATATGCTGCTGATAGGTCGAGTAGGATCAGGGCTGCGTTGTGGCCTTGGTCGAGGAGGGTGCGGTTGTCGTCTGTGGAGGGAAGTAGGGCGGTCTCGGTGCTGTGGTTGCTGCGGAATCCACATGGAGAGGGGTCGAGGATGGAGTTATCTTCAATGAACCTTGTTAGTTCTGCGTTGACAGTCTTCTCAGCGACTTTTGCCGCGAAGGGGAGGAGCGGCGTATATTATACCTGACGCAGGTATGGTGTGGCGCAGGGCTTTACAAGGTGACGCATCTCCCCAGATACGTCACATTGTAAATGAGCCGCAATGTGGCGCATTGTTCACGCCACCGCTGCGTCACAAAAAGTGATGCAACAGCGGAGCAAAAGTGTCGCAAGGGGCTTGAAAATCTGCCCCTTCGTTTTTGTAGTGTATGTATAGAAAATCAATAAACACATTGTTTTTTGTTTAATGACACTGCGAACATGACTTTTATAATATTACATTGCCTGCATAAGTTTTACAAGTGTGAGCGATGGGCTAATCCTTTTCTCCTGGCAGATATTTCTGTGACTGAGAGAATTTCAGTTGTTAACACATTATCATCTTTAGCACGGGGTAGCCAACTGCCATAAATTAATGTTGGAACTTCTTTCTCAGGGAGGAGAGTTAGAAGTACAACGAAACAGAAAGCTGTGACCAGTTGAAAATGGAAATTTAGCTGTAGAGCTGCCAACCTGATGGAGAATCGGATTACCTTCTTACAACTACAATTCAAGGTCTCTAGACCAGGTGGATTTTTATGCAAATGTTGAGACTTTAGGACGGCAACATTAGAGCGACACTAGAAGACACAGAATGTTTCATTAAAGTTATTTACTGAGGCCTTGCACAGAGTGCAAAGCCAACCCATAAAAGTTGCATTACAACAGGAATGCGAAAAAGAGTATTACTGTTAGAAAACCTGTTTACTTAATAGGAACCACATTATTTTCACTTATTGTGCCACAGCTGTATCAAGATTGCGTCCTCACTTCCTCATTGCTTAACAATTCAATTTCCTTCACAAATGGGAAGCGCTGATTGGCTAATCTTGCTCTACTTTTCCTTTCAAACAATCATTTGATGAAGGGGTGGCTCCTGACCATGACAGACACATTTCATCGCAGTCTTTGTGACACGAGGAGTCCCATATGAACCTACCTCATTCATTTTTGCTCCTTACCACACCTCTCGCCGCTACTCATCCTGCTGTCTGTCTTTGTTTCTTACTATGTCATGTAATGGTCACTATCTCACCATTCACCCTATTTGGCCACTTGTCTAATTTCTCTTTTCTTCCTCTTATTAATTCCTGCCCATTTGTTGTTTCCTTGGCCTGCACTTTTTTGTCTCTATGTGTGCCCAATATTGAATTCAATGTTGGTCTCTTGCTCCCACTATCAGTCTTCTGTCTATCAAGACTAGCTTTCTCTCTTCAACACAATTTTCCACTATGTCCCTATCAAACCATTACAGATCCCTCACTGCTCTACCCCTGGTTCTGTGCACCAACCTTCATGGAACCTTCCTCCCTGATTCTTTGGTTTATTTCTGCCATTGAGGTTTCCATGCTGTCACCTCACTGCATTCTTTCTCCTGCTATTCCCCAGTAACCTGGTGCCTTCCTTTCTCAATCTTTATATCATAGTCGCAACTTCCATCATTCATTTATCATCCTCCTATCCATTTTAGTTTGACTTAATGCTCTAGACATCTTCTGTATGCCTCTTTCATCCCCAGACCATGCACCATCTGCTGTTGATCCTCTCTAACAGTGATTCTTCCATTGTCTGCTACTCTATTCCACCAACGTGCTCTGTTTGTATGACATATCCTACACGATCGTCTCTTGGACAGTAAGATGTCTAAGTGGTACATGTAGATGTTGAATGCAGCAGCAAAATCAGATCATTTGATCTGTAGACTGTTGGAATGTGGTGTCGCAATCACGAGGCAGCATCAATCTGCTTAAAATGTCCCAAGACACAACTAAGTGGCTGATCTTGCTCTGAATAAAAAAATGTGCTACCACAATCAGTGACATTTCCCAGCGATTTTCCCCATTATCAAGAGAACATAAATACAACTGATAAAAGCAGAACATGATACAGTAATGATTGTACTGCAATAGCCATTGTTATCATAATTTCTTTTGTATTTTTAATTATGTTGTAGAGCATATGCAGATAAAGGACAAATGCACTAGCGGGACAATGTACTTTGGTTACAAAATGGTCCTTAACCAGTGCTGGCATTAAGTGGGAGTCAGCCAGATTCCAGACTCATGAGCTATTCATCAGCCAAAATAAGGTGAGGAGATCTCCCTATGAGAAGGTATATGGAATAGCAAAAAGTTTATTAAATGTGAAATAAATGTAAAAAGATTTTTATGTTAAATATTAATGTAACATACTGTATATATTTATTTTAAATGTAGAACAAAATAAATAAATTTTACAGCAGCATTAACTTAATTTACAATCGAATATTTAATTAATTTAAATGTAATAAATTAAACTAAAATTATTTTATAAGGTTTTATTAACAAAAAACATCACACCTAAAGTAAAAAATACATATTTTTATTATGAATTGATAATGATTAACAATGTATAGAATTATTTAAAAATAATTTAATAGGATGGGGTGGGGCGTGGCCTGGCCTGGCCAGCAATGAAGTGGTATGTGCATCACACCAGCTCCTCTCCACCATGGCCTAAAAACCTGCATCAGCCCCTCCTGAGGTCCTTGAACCCCCAGAATGCTCATGGAAGCCAGGGAATGACCAGCGCTCTTCTGAGCAGATACTTTGGGGGACAAAAGCCCCCAAAATACACTGATCAGCCATGAATGTCTGCTGCCTGGCTCCCAACCCCCTCATCAGAAGTCTCCGCAAGACTGCCATACAAGGATCAGTACCTCAAATAGATCTGTCCCTTCCTCATGGGAAGAATCCAAACAGTCAGGCTGCCAACCTTCACAGCAGAGACCAAGAAACCGATATGTGGTGTCCCTCAGGGATTGTCCTTCAAATTATACATGACACCACTTGCCAATTTCATCTGAACACAAGATATCATCATCACGTCTGACACAGATGACACCCAACTCATCCTCTTCCTGATGGACAAGACAAAACCCACCAGAACCAACTTCACCACCTTCATGAACATGATAGCAGACTGGATCCGAACCAACTGCCTGAAGTTCAACTCTGACAAGACAGAAGTAATAGTATTCGGCAACAAGACCTCCCTATGTGATTCCACCTGGTGGCCGGCGGAGGTAGGACCAACACCCACACTTGGAGAGCGCGCAAGAAATGTAGGGATCATCCTAGATGACAAGCTCAAAATGATGGCTCAAGTCAATGAGAGGGCACCTCCTGCTTCCACATCCTATGCATGCTGTGAAAGATCTTCAAATGGTTTCCTGAGAAGACCAGACAGACCGTCACACAAGATCTCATCACCAGCAGGCTGGACTACAACAACACTCTCTACGCCAGAGTCTCCAAACAACTCCTACACAGACCCCAGACCATCAAGAAAGCAGCTGTAAGGCTCATACTCAACCTCCCATGCTGCACCTACATCACACCACACCCCAGGAAGCTTCACTGGCTCCCTATTAACAAGTGCAGCCAATTCAAACTTCTCATGCACACATACAAAGCCCTACACAACACAAGACCAGAATACCTGAACAGCCGCATACATTTTCACCAACCCACCAGACAACTATCCTCTGCCTCACTCTCACTTGAACACATGTCCCACATCCACAAAAGCAAAACTGGAGGTCGCTCATTCTCCTACATTGAACTGAAGACATGGAACGACTTCCCTCAACACATCAGAGCCTCCTCCTCACTTATTGAGTTCCGCAAGAAGCTGAAGACCTGGCTCTTTATATAAGCACCTTGGGACAACACACCTCCACACCTTGCCCAAATGCCTGGATACCCTTTTGGGTGATTAGTGCACTATGCAAATCAACATAGCATAAAATAACATAACATAACATAACCTAATTTAACCTAACCTAACCTAGAAAAACATAACATAACATGACATAATATAACATAACATACCATCTTGAATTCGGAGATCGGAGCTAGAAGGGGTTGTAGGATTTGTTGGAGACCGAGTTTTCCATAGTGTTATGGTTCCAGGTTAGGCCTATGTAGCGAAGCTGCTCATTTCTTACATTGTCCTCTGTTTCACAATAACATTTCTGCCATGAACTTTTGCACATATTTGCATACATGACTATGTTGGATTAGTTTCTCTGAAACTACTTTGTTTACACATCTAGCTTCGCACAACATTATCACGATGCCTCGAACATCATGTACAAGGCCTCTTTATGCACTATGTACAAAAGTCATTCTATCTTCATCCACGGGGCAACAGAACTGTCTACATATACATAACATCGCTAATCTACAACATACGTCGCAAGTATGCTTTCTATTTTAAATAATGAGCATCCCAATAGATTAGCAGAGGAGACACTTGAGCTGACACTGAGGGTCCCTGCATGCTGAGACTTTACCATGTAGCAGTCTGACATCTCCATGAGGGGTGTCCAGCTCGTGACCAAGATGGGGTCCTTCATTTTCTCCTGCCAGGTAATAGGGTTGGATCGTTCTTTGGGGAGATTCTTGGCTCCACACCTACACACACTCTAGATACACTCAGAGTAGGGTTTGCATAGTAGGAGTACCCCTGATTACTGCCTTGTTTATATGCCTGCATATATACTCTGTTTAGCACCATGTTTGAGTTGTACCTACTACTTCCAATTTTGATTCTTGTAATCACTTTCATCTGCTTCTGTCTACTGATTATTGCAGCACAAAGAATAATGTTGATTCAATAAATACATTGAAAACGTCCCACTGTGTATTCTGTATTTTTCTCTGAGTACAAATAAGCATGAGTGACTCAGCAAAAGGTTCTGATTTGTTTCCACGATCCCTGAGGGGTCAGGGTTGTCATTTTCAGTGGTTGCCAATAACCATTCGCTCCTTGGTAAGGTCAGGGGGGCTTAAGGTGGCACTGTGGGCTAGCTGGTCTCTAGGCCAACATATCCTGCGGGGGTGCCCAGAATCAGTCTAGGCACCTCGCCCAAAGTTTATGTTGTCCAACAAACGCACAGGTCCTACGGACTAGTGGAACCTACACGACATGGTGCCACCAACATTAGTTGGGCTCTTATTTAACAGTCTATCTGAGTAGTTCAGTTGTGCTTTTCTCAGAGACTCCTATTCACCTCCAAACCGGAGACATCTGTGGTGGGAAGGAAAAATCCTTCTTAGCTGAGTAGGTATACCCTATTTATTGTCTGTAGGTTATTCAAGCTTGTCGGATAAAAATATTCCCACATTGTGCTTGCCGTATCTCCTTAAATTCATTTAATAAATTGCCTTTTCTTTAACAATGACTGAACAAACTGAGGACATTGAAGAACAAGAAGTTAAATTAAATATTACGGAAAATTGCAGACATGCAATTACTCTGAAATTATTATTATTATTATTATTATTATTATTATTTTGGATCCTGCTCTCCAAGTGGTTTGGTGGAGAGGCGGGCCGAGCGTCGCCCTTGGCCTGATTTGGAAGCTGTACATTATTGTTGCCTTTGATTGAATAAAGACTGTTGGGGGCTGCAGGGCTATTGCTGATCTTAGTGTAAGTCACTCAGGCTCTTACCTGCATGCAGGCGTCGCCTGCTCTTCCTGCCTCACACATGGGTTGTCACTCCAGCCCGGTTGGTTCGGCTGGTTCCGGATAGGTTGTCCTGGACCTGCAGACACTTTGAATGTCCCTGGGCTTGGCTTTCTGCAAGGAAGGGCGCCCATTTTGATTGTTCTTTCTGTGGGCTATTTGGGGGGGCACCCATTTTGTCTCCTGGCACACCTTATGCAAACTGAGGAGGGGAGCTCCCTGGTCTCTCTGCTCGCCTAGCCATGGAAATAGAAATAGGTGTGCTCCTTCCTCAACACTCAGTGGCCATCTTGGAGTGGTCAATTTACTTTTACTTCCATCCCACACACTTGGTCTCTGCACTCTCCATGTAACTTCGTGCACGCTATACTTTACAGGATCTCCCCTCAACAAATAGGAGATACACACCCACATATGTGTACCATTCAGGTGGGGTCATTTTACCTATATCTTGGCCTCTGAATTGCCCTTTCATGTACTTCCACAATATGCCCTGCGTTCACTCCCTACCCCCATCATAATAAAATCCTCCACATACGGTGGCCTTGCCTGAGCGGTCATCATTCCTCATTTCCACACATTCAGATATGGCGATTTCCTTTTTAAGGTCTTGCGTGTTACGCCTTGCGGGAACTGCCTACTATATACAGATGTAAATCCGACCCTGGGAATTGCCTTCAAGTGGTCTCGGCTCTTCCTCCTGTCTTTTTACCCCATAATAGTCAGGCTCACATTGGTCTGGGTTTACACAAAAGGAACCTGATAGTTCGCTGTGTGATTTTGAGATAGGACTGAACACTCCACCTCTTCTCCTTGAAACCCTCCGTTTCCTGCCTTACTTGGGCCTCATAGGTCTGGTGCCGAGTAGAGCTCGGATTGGGCTATGGATATGGATCCTAAATCTGTGAACTCCATCTCTCCCACACTTGAGCAGGCGGGCCATAATGCCTTCCGAATCATTGATCCCCCTAACCTATCAAAAAAGGCCGCAAAAAACTTCAAACACAGACTACTTAAAACCCATCCAGAAACCCTTATCTCAGATCCTTACTTCTCCATCAAAAAAGGTGTTACCATAAATGATCTCATCTTCTACACTAAACGTCACGCTCAATGGCGGAAGGATATATACGCTCTTCTCCACATCTCCACTTCCCTGAAGACTCCCCATGGTCTTAGATTGTTAGTTGCGCCCTCCTCGGCTTTCAGAGCAGAAGCCACCTTCTCCCTCTACAAAAATGGAACCATCTTTAGACAAGCCTCAGATCACAACCTAGTGGTCTTTGACAAATTCTTCCCCACCATCTTGAATAAAGTGGCTAACATCAAATACACCCCCTCCGGTGGTGTCGTCCTCCCTACGGTCCCCCAGTCTCCCCAAAATCTATCCCATACCCCTTTAACACCCTCTTCTGACCCTCCCTTCCCTCCGAAGGGCCCCCTTTTAACTACCTTTACCCATAAGAACAATTCTCCTTCAATGCCCGATGGGAATGAGCTGCGACAGTATAGTCAGAATACTACTTGGCTAGCTCCCCCCTCCTCAAGGATAGCCAGCTCTAACTCCCCTAGCTCCACAGCTCACAGCATTGCCCCGATTCTCCCCTTGATCCCTTCCCCCAGCCCTTCCCGCAATCCCAGCCTGCTCCCACTGGCGTCTAGGGGTCAATATCCGTCCTACCCTTCCTCCCCTATCTTACCCAACCCTCCGAAACACCCAGTTCCAATTCCTGGAATCTCTCCCCTCTGAGCACATACATTCGCCGCCTGCCCTACTGTCCCCCACTTCTACGTGCTCTCTACCAGTGCAGGGTCCCCTGTTCCTAGCCCCCAATCCCATTCCCACACCTTAGTGGAAGACAGACTTAATGAGATCTCACTTTGCCTCCTTCAACTTAAGTCAGAGGTATATAGCCTACTGCATATCTCCGCTGAACTGGCTGCCAACTCCAGGCTTAGCTGCACCACTATGACCAATCACCATCTCTGCTCGCTCTCATCTAAAGTGTGTACCTTGCGCCCAACCTCCCCCACAAATCGTCGGTCATCGGCTTACATCTCCCACTCATCCCATAGTTGGGCTTCTGCTCCTCATCCTAACGACCCTTCACGGCCAGCCAGATGCAGACCCCCCCTGTCGGATAGGGATATCCACTCTCTCCTACTTTCCTATGATCCGGCGCATTCCTCCAACATATCCAACTTGCAACAAATTGAATCCATCCCCACTGATCCCTTCAGGGAGCCTAGGCTAAACACTAGAGCATTAAACGAGAACAACCTCACGAAAGTCACCACCACACTATCTGCACCAATTGACACCAACACAAAGCTCAAATGCGTGCTCCTAAACTGTAGATCGGCAGTGAAACATGCTGCGGACATTGCTGACCTTATCCTTGCACAGGACCTGGACCTTGTAATGCTGACTGAAACATGGTTATATGACTCAGCTGCTCCCATCCTGGACATTTTAGTGCCTCCCAACTATGATATCATTCGGTTGAACAGAGCAAGAGGTCAGGGTGGAGGCATCGCCTGCTTGCATCGTAGCGACCTAACAGTGAAAGCACTCCAATCTGACCTCCTGCCGTCCTGTGAATACCTATGCATTGAAGTGGCTGGTAGCAACAATCACCCATGCAAACTGCACATGTTCTACCACCCATCTCGAGACAACCTTTCCTTCACTGAACAGATCATGGACATTATCTCGGCTAACGCAGACTTCCATGGCACTCAGATCTTCCTGGGAGATTTCAACCCGCATTGGAACGATGTGAATGATGTGGTGATCAATAGCCTTAAAACCTTCCTACTGGACTTCAACCTAATCCAAATCTGTGACAGCCCTACTCATATTAAAGGAGCTACCTTAGATCTTGTTATTGGTAAGCCCAATTCCATCCTTCTGCATTCGATCCGCCCATGTGATTGGACAGACCATTACTGCATCACATTCTTCATCCTTGCGTCAGTAAGAGCTAGTAAAGCCCAGCCAAAGAACCCCAAACAACTGAAAAGATGTCTACGGAACATCAACTCGCACGATCTGAATGCGCTCTGCGATAACATCCTGCCCCCTCCTATGAACATGTCGGATGTACATGATCTTACGGCCCATTATAACCGCTCAATGGCCAAGGTTTTAGACTCGGTTGCACCACTACAGCTTAAAAGACTGTCCTCCAAACTCTCCAAACCTTGGTTCAATGACAGTCTTAATTCCGAAAGAAGGAATCTAAGACTTGCGGAAAGATTGTGGCGATCATATCCCTCCCTTGAACATCTCTACCATCTGAGATCCCTAAGAAGCATCTACAACAAACGCATCAGATGCTCAAAGGCCACCTTCTTCCGTAATCAACTAGAGCAAGCAAAAAACTGTCCCAAAACCTGTTTGAACTCATCAAGTCCCAAGCAAACAGTCAGCCTAATCTATCGCCACAGGATCTAGTGCCACTGCCGAACTGCGATGAATTTGCTGACTTCTTCACAGATAAGACCACTAAGATCGAAGCTGAATTACGCTCTGCCCTTGAACAACTGTTGATCAGTCCGCTGAACACCCTCCCGCCCACTGGGTTGGTTGTCTCGGTCCCTGTGCGTCCTTACCTCCCCAAAAACAACGCTTCCTGGAGCCTTTTCCAAACCTGGATGAAAGCACTATACGCAAAACGCTGGCTACTCTGAAACCGTCTAATCACTATAACGTCCCCCTGCCATCGAACTTCTTCTCCGAAGTTAGAACCTCCTTACTCCCACTTTGGTCTAAGATCGTCAATGCATCACTTCGGCAAGGTGTTATTCCGGATTGCCTAAAATCGGGTCAAGCTACCCCGATCCTAAAGAAACCATCTGAAGATCACATGGACCTTCATAACTTTCGCCCAATCTCTAACATCCCCACGTTGGCAAAGCTCCTGGAGAATGTGTTCTCGCACAACTCTGTAACCACATCGATCACTTCCAACTCCTGGACCAGTGTCAATCTGGTTTTCGCCCGGGCCATGATACAGAAACTGCGTTAACTCACATTGTCGATGATGCGCTAAGAATGTTGGATCAAAATGAATCTTGCCTACTGATCCTTCTCGACCTTTCGTCAGCATTTGACACCGTCAAACATGATAACCTAATTGACCTCCTGGAACACAGAATGGGGTTGTCTGGGCCTGTACTAAACTGGTTCTCCTCATTCCTTCATAACAGATCCCAAAGCTTCAAAGTGAACCAGTCCCTCTCTCAGCCTTCGCCGGTCACGCTAGGGGTCCCACAGGGTTCAGCGCTCTCACCCACGCTCTTCAACCTGTTCATGGAGCCTTTGACAGAAATCCTGAAATCATCCAGCATTCACTATCACATGTATGCGGATGACACCCAACTATACCTGAAGATTGCCTCCCTTGAGGACATCTGGTCCCTCAACTCAGTCCTACTGGAAACTCAAAGTTGGCTGACACGCAACCACTTGAAGTTAATTTCTCTCAAAACAGAATTCCTCCTAATCGCACCACACAAGCAATCTCCGGTCATCGAACAATGGTTGAATCATCTCACTGCTCTTAACTGTGGGCCGCACCTTGTTGATTCTGCAACCTCTCTGGGAATTATGTTAGACAAAAGTCTGAACATGCAGAAGCACATCAGTTCCCTCACCAAAGGAGCGAACTTCCAACTCAGCATTCTAAGGAAACTCAAACCTTACCTCCCTGCTCATGACCTAAAGGTGGCAGTGCAAGCCTTAGTGATATCAAAGCTGGACTATGGTAGCGCAACCCTCTGCGGCCTACCTAGAGTGAAGACTGCTCCTCTTAGGGCTGCACTCAACTCTGCTGCTAGGCTCGTAACTGGTGCCAAAAAATACAACCATATCACCCCTGACCTTTTGTCCTTGAACTGGTTGCCATACGAAGCTTGGATACAATTAAAAATTGCATGCATGGCACACAAAGCCATTCACTTCAATACCCCTCTGTACCTCGCTAAGAAACTGGAGCTCTCATGTGGTTCGAGAGCCTCCAGAAGCGCCAGCACCCTACTGCTCAAACCTCAAAAATTCAAGAAGAAAAAAAACCTACAATCGAGCCTTCTCAGGTATAGCACAGAGGATTTGGAACTCCCTCCCCCCCTGAAGTCAGAGTGAATCCTTCCATTGTCCTCTTCAAAAAGGAAGTCAAAGTGCTCTTGATGAAGAAATTTCTGCCTCTGTCTGTCTAGTTCCAGTGGATACTGAGGTCATTGACGCAGATCTGTGGCCCTGCTGCCATGGTCACGTGAATCCCTTGGCTCTACATGACTGTGTATGTTTTTTGCTTTGTTGGTTCTGTTTTTGATTGCTTGTATCTGTATCCCTCTTGATGTATAAACTGTTAAGCGCTCTGAAACCCACGGTGGTCATGCTCGCGCTATAGAAAACTTTCAAAATAAATAAATAAATAAATTACATTATGGCCTCCCGGCAACAGGTGGTAATGTTACCTTTGTGGTTGAGACACACGAAGCATTCAGAACAGAGGTTTCACACTTACATTGAAGATGAAACCACAGAGGAATATTTTCCATATGTGGACATAGAAATTCCGTTAACTCATCAAAAGCACATAAATTGGTTCAAAGGCGCCCTCACCATACTATAGAAAATGTGAGACTTGGTCCACTCAGTAAAGAAGGAGAGACATGGCTGGTGCTAGCAGCATTATATACCACATCTTAATCTTGATGATTCAGATGCAGCAGAAATAACAACACTATACAAATATCAGGTAAAAATTTACAGAAACCTCATGCAGTACATTAAGTTCAGCACACGCAGGGGTCAATGCTACAGTTTCATTGTGGAGGAATTGCAATTGGTGGCCTGGTCTTACAAAACATACCAAGTACTTTGTCCTAAAATGTGACATCTGCCAGCAGACCAAGGGCTCAACCATAGTATGCCCACCTCAGAGACCCCTATTGATCTCAGACAAGCCTCTAGTGGTTGTTTATTTGGATCATTGCGGCCTCTTATACTCAGACGGGGCTTACAAGTATATCTCGGTGGCAGTGGGTTCATGCTCCAGATTCCTATGGGTTTGGCCACATTGCTCGGCTGACACTTGAACTGTTATAAAAGATTTGTGAGTCTTCATCGGCACATATGCAATTGGCACGCTACATTCTGACCAGGGCCCGGCATTTAGCTGTCGGGCTTACAAAGAATTTAAGATCCGCGGGTCTGTAGAGCTCAATACAGGGCTCTAGAGCACCAACAGTACAAGCTTACAACTCCTACTTGAACATAAGGGGAGTCCTATTAAAAGGACGGAATCCCATCACCCACTGAGGTGACATGCTTCATCATCTGGGATCTCCTCTTGGTCACAAAACCTAGTCTAACCAAGGGCTACAACCCCCTCACTGTGAGGGAGGAGCACAGGGATGTTTTATTGATCAATTGATCGGATCTCCTAAAATCCGTTTGATGTGAAGCATAAAGATGTAAAGGGTGATGGTTGCAGTGCAAAGAGAAGTGATGTGATAAGTGATGTAAAATTGGCTACCAAGAGAAAAAAAGAATTTATTGGTTAACTCTTGGTGTCAAGGTTAAAAAAACAGTGCAAACGCAGTCTGAATTTTTTTTTTTACTGCGCTGATCTAAACAACAAGTCTACATGTTTCAGCCATGGTGATCAATATCTGATCGTGGCATTCCTCAGGACCTATATAGTGATTGCTACTGCATTATCTATGTGACCAATTTTAACAGTGATGGGGTTTTCAAAAATACACCCTACAAAACCTGTGTTCTCGTTTATGTGGAATCCACAGGACTTCTGTTGTCACCTGTGGAGAAAAGAACACAATGGCAGAAAAAATTCATACAAAAGTGGAGAAAAACATTTAAAAACAAGCTTGTACTGAACATAGTGCTCAATGTGGATCATTATCCTTTTTATAATACCTTGCGTGTATATAGTTTTTAGAAATTTAATGAATTGTATCCTTACCCGTAGGTGTACGGGTGGACGCCTCGCCTCACCTGGCAACAGCTCAGGGCGTGAGGCACTGCTCTTTTTAAAAGGGAAAACTAATTTATAGACACTGCAAGTATTCCACAAAACAGTTATCCAAATGATTTTACTTGTCAACTCAGTCGTCTCATATATACCACACATTCATGAAATTGGAACCAAACTGTGTGGGCTTAGATGGATATAAACGCATTGTCTCAAAACACATGCCAAGGCATTATTTGGAATGCATGTGTTCGTAGCCCATTGCCCATCAAAATGCCATTCTGAGTAGAGAGAGAGAGAAAAAATCACATTCTCAACTCTACTCATGATATATTAACAGCTAATGTCTGCGTTTCAAGTTTAGCAAAAAAGAAGAAGAAAAGAAATCAAACATTAGGCTAGGTCGTGTTAAGGCCATTTAGTCCGAAGTCTGGCTGTGGTTGTAAGTAACTAGCGGATTAATCAGCCCCTTGCCTATAAACTACAGCGTTCGATTACACGGAGATTACAGATGACATGTAAAAATTATTATATGCTCAAAACACTGCCATCTCTATGATTAAAAGTCTCCTCTTTGGTAATGATCGGGGCGCTAGACACCCCCCCACTCGCATGTATCTAAACAGGACGCAATACACTCACCTTTCCGTCGGTACCCCGGACCTTCAACAGGCTGCCACAGGAGGTAACTGACGGTAGGGAAGTGTGCCTTTATATACCTGTTTGAGAGGTTAATTAGAAACTGCTGTGTCTCATTAGGCAGGCAGTGTGTCGCATGCTGATTGCATCATGTACTTCGAGGACCACAAAGCAGTGTTTTGAGCATATAATAATTTTTACATGTCATCTGTCATCTGTAATCTACGTGTAATCGAACGCTGTAGTTTATAGGCAAGGGGCTGATTAATCCGCTAGTTACTTACTCTGAGACCCTCTACCCATCGTAGTGTATTTTTTGGGCTTACAAAGAAGCCATGGGAGGTTTGAGGGTGGCCTTGCAGTACTTCTCCCCCTACCATCCTGATGAAAATTCAGTAGTTGAGAGGTAAAACCATAACCATTTTTTACAGGAACTCAATTAATTCCGGGGCGCAGAAAGCAATGTCCAAATAAAACACACCGCCACTGGAGAAGTGAAGGTCGTATCGGCAAGACCTGCCTGGGTCCCGAAGATTGGGGACCTAGTCAGAGAGAAAAGTTTGGACTAGAAAGAATTTGGGCCATCTTACAGAGCAACTTTACCTGTCTTGGCTATCGAAGGTACTAGAACTGTGCTTCTTCTGCTCCTTGCCGGTCGCAGAGACAAAAGGTTTGTCTCCATTGATCTGATCAAACCACACTATATGGGTGATTCTCAACAGTATGCCGCGTGGGCTCCTGGGTAGCCGTTGCACTCCTCTTGCTACCGTTCAGGAGGTCCAGATGGAAGCTTTAATAACTACAGAAGATTCTCCTCTCCGAAGAGAAGCTGTAAACAACAATGAAGTGATACTTCTACCGGTTAAAACAATTGACGACGTCTATGTGAAAATGCCACAAATCGAGCCATCTCCCAGTTATACAAAACCTGCTGAGCTGCCAAGACTAGACCGGACAGCGTCTGGCTACTTTGTGCATTATGTCGACTTTTCCACAGATTCAAGTGAACCAGAGCTGCCACCACCGCATTTCCCTTTTAAGCTACGAGTGTATGCTCTCTATCTTTGACTAAAAAAACATACTTTGTTGCTCCATGGATACATCTTTGGATTACAATTGGTTTACTTTTCCTGGTCCTCTGGATTGGTTTGGTAACTGTCTTATTCCTACTTCTGAATGGACACTATCTCCCAGAACGCTCTGCAGTACAACTTGTGAACTTGGTTGTGAAACCACATGCATCATTGCATCGTGAACTAAGAGACCTGTCCCTGGTTAACAATTACAGCAGTTCCGGTTCCAGAGGAATAGTTTGGGAGAGAGTATCCTATGATGTGTATGGTCATACTGAACTTTCATAAATTCCATATTTGTCTAAAGTTTCTTTAAATTATATCATCACCTCTAGTACTTTCTCTGATGATTGGGACATTGAAACTGTGCGTAATTTGCTTGTAGATCTAGAGCAATCAGCTGCATTTTCTAATGATGAATTGTATGATGGTACATCTAATTTTGGAGACCTGTTTTGTTATCACCATTATGGTCACCATTTCTTACACAAAGCTAGTATCCCACGTGCTGTTTATAATTATACTCAATGGGAACACTGCCCAATACCGCCGAAGGAAGTTCGAAAACATTTGCACAAAAGTTTGCTCATATTTCTAGGTTTGACGCATCAGACCCAGCCTCCTATTATTATAGGCTTTCACCTACACCTGCAAAGAAAAATATGCTAACAAACACCAGCTGATATACTTTGCTTCCTTTATTTCCTAACTGTCTGTACAAGGTTTTGACTTTTGGAAAGACACCATAGAAACAATATCTGTCTGGGACAAAAGATTGGCAGGTTCAGGGAACTGAAGCTTTATTTAGAGCATGCCTCATACCATATCAAATAATTTTTCTGAATAAAGCAGTGCAACAGATTTCCTGTCTTGGAATAGCCAAAATGAAGGATTTGAACACAGCTCATATTACCACAGTCTCACGCTTCGAGAATTGGCAGCACTTAACACACTTCAGTGAGGATAAATTAAACACCATGAGATTTAATGGTTCTTTTAATTCATCAGTCCTCAATTGGAAGGGATGGTTGGTTTGGCCTGTGGCTACAGAGGGGTGTCAGTCTAGATTCCTGGGCAACATCGAAGGGTTTAGGATTAAGCCCGGGCAGTAAACTCCACTCCGCTTACTCCGTTTGCTGAATTCGGGCACTCTGCGCTCCGCGTAGGAACAGGGAATTCCTGAATTCTGCCATTCGGGCGCAGTGCGGAGTTTTTTTTACGTTCGCACGCTCGAGTTTTTTTTGGGCTCTCAACCATGTGCGCCAAGACTTTGGGCCGCTTGCGAGCATGTGCAAGACTTTTCACATCTCTAGCGAGCTCCCGCGAGACTTCGCGCTCACTCGCACGGCTTCCAGCCGTGACGGCACCAATCTAGTATTATTAGAGCCGATCGCGATCGCAAACTGAGAGGTTGAGCAGCTTTTCTGCTTGAGAATGCAGCTGAGAGGCATTTGGAGTGGATTTTCTTCTCAAACTGGCCATTGGAGTTGTTTTTTTTGTGCGAGAAGCTATTTTTTTTAAAAACTTTTTTTTCCCAAACCAGAAGGAAGTTCCCCAGAGACTCCAACATCCTATGCCTGTCCAGCAGGCTCTTCTCGGTGCTTTGTCCCCCTCCTGGTCACTTTTCATTGGGATTTGGAGCTGGAAGGATGACTCTCCTTGTCTGCTGCATATGTACCATTGGATTTAAGGACTTTGGGGCCGATTCACAGAACTAATCTGAGACAAAATCCTAAATTTACTACTTTTGGTATTCACAGAAGGCACTTACTATTTGTGGTATTCACAGAAATCTCTTATGACTCCTAGCTTTACGTCTGCATTCAGGCCGGAATTTCCGCACTCGGCTGGAATTTCCGCACCCGGAGTGGAGATCCCGCACTTGTGCCGGAATTTCCGCTCCCGGACAGAATTTCCGCTCTCGGTCCGGAATCTCCGTATCCCGGGCCGGAATCTCCGTATCCCGGCTGGAATACCCACACTCTGTTCGTTGATCATTTTCCTCAAGGCTAAACACCTGTCCAAGTGCCTACCATCCCCCACCATGCATCAGCTGACACACTGCAGCCCAACAGCCAATCCCAGCCCTGCAGCATTTATGAAAGCAGAGCAGACATACACAAACTCTTTCAACATGTCGCTGAATGTGTTTGTTGCTCTGTCCCTTGCCATGCAGCAAGAAGACTTGAGGAGGAGGAGAGTAGAGAGGATCTTCAGACAAAGGATCAACCTATTTGGGATGTCCAGCCAAGATGTCAGGGCCAGATACCGTTTCCCTCCAGAAGTCATCTTGGAGATGTTATGTGAGTGGGAGCAGGAACTTGACTCTGTGACCTGCAGCTCCCATGCCATTCCAGCCCATCTCAAGAACCTTTCTGCTTTCCATTTCTTTGTGACGGGGTTGTTCCAAAGGGCCTCCAGTGACCTTGTGGGCATCTCTCAGGCAAGCCAGTCGCGGTGCTTGCATCAGGTACTGAGCTGCATCACTGCAAGAGCCCACCACCACAGACGAATGCCCCATACACTGGCCATGAGACAAAGGGCAGCTAGAGATTTCCATCTCATTGCTCGCTTCCCACGTGTGCTGGGTGCAATTGATTGTACCAGTGGCGGCTCGCATAGGGCGTGCTGAGGGGCGGTGGGGTGGGGGGTAGTAAACTCAGACATACGACGGAACAGAGGAACGTAATAATTACTTTCCTCCGTTCCGTCGTATGTTCGAGTTTACTACACCCTCCCCCGCCCCTCCCCACCGCCCCGCAGCACGCCCTATGTGAGCTGCCACTGGATTGTACTCATGTGGCCCTTCAGCCACCCTGCCGCATTGCACACATCTTCTGCAACAGACACCGATGGCATTCCATCAATGTGCAGGCTATCAGTGATGCCAGTGGAAGATTCATTGATGTGCATGCAGTGTTTCCAGGCAGTACCCATGACAGCTTTGTATTCCGCATGTCACCTCTTGCCCGGCGGATAGGTGCAGGAGAATTTGGCAACATGTGGCTACTGGGTAAGTACCAAGCACTAAAAATGATTGATATGTGTAAATGAAATATATGAATGCCACCTTACATTAATAACCATTGTACAATAAGAATCATAAAACAACATACACGGTCTCAACAGACACTGCATGTACCAAAGTATAGATCATGTTCTGAGTAAATTAAGGAGGGAAATGTAACCAATTGCCCTTTCTTCCCTCCTCAGGTGATACTGGGTATGCACTCTCCCCACAACTCCTCACACCTTACAGACATCCAACAACTGTTCCGCATCGTAGGTACAATAGGGCACACATACGAACTCGAGCCTTCATAGAGCGCACTTTTGGTCTGTTGAATTTGTGATTCAGATGTTTTGACCGTACAGGGGGTGTGCTGATGTACTACCCTGAAGTTGTGCGCAAGATCATATTAGCCTGTTGTGTTTTGCACAATATAGCTTTAACGCATGGCTTACACATACCTCTTGTACCTCGGATAGCTCTGAATCCGGGAAACCGGGCCATTGCACATAACAGAGGTCAGGGTATGCAAATCCGTGATCAGCTGGTTGCCACGTTTTTCACATGATCAACCTGTTGTGTCATGGACAAAATGTGGTTTGCAGTCTGTTGTCAATGATGAAAGTTGTATAATTATGACTCTGTCCAAAAATTCCATCCTGAGACTACTTTGCAAGCCACACTAACTGCATGTAAACCACAGCTGTTGACATGAGTCAAAAGATTGACCATGCATCAGGTCATGTGCCCATGTCAGCAATCACTGTAGTGGATGTCCCTAAGGAATCTATTGACTCAGAGGAAAAGATGTACATGTTCTGAGAGACCTTCCCGGACCTTATGAGGGTGGGTTTCTTAATCACAAAATGGCCTAACTATTGCATTCTCAGAGTTTTTGCCCCCAACAGATTTGACTACCCCACAAATGATGGGCCCACAACATGAGTGACGATGTTATGGGTGAATCTGGCACTATGTGTCTGGGATACACAGCACAGCTTCCCCCCAATTTTCCGTAACATAATAGACAACTCTTGTGTTGAGCACTAAACATGGACTACATGTACCATAATGCAAAGGAGGAGGAAACTAAACTGGGGTTTTATGTTGTGTCAGCCCCCCCCCCTTGTCCTAGCCCAAATGTCATTAAATGGTCTGTTCCCCCATTTGTTACATGTCTATGATTTTCTCTTGCACTGTCATTTCAGGTTTCTCCGCTACAGAACAACAGGATGGCAGTGGATTTGATCTGTGATTGTGGATAATCAGAATGAATACAAAATGTCTGTCAACTACTTCCTATGATGTATTTCCTGCCTCCCACTTCCTGTATATCATTTCCTGTATGAAATAATGGGTTCCGGTTCAATTTCGGAGATTATGGCCTGAAAACGTAATTTCCAGTTCCGGAGCGTGCGCCCCACATGCAGACCCGACATTTGTCCAGACGTAAAAGTGCTGAAACTCCAAATCACAGGCACTTTTTAATACCATCAGGACTCTCTCTGATCTCCTTTATAGACTGGGTTTGGAACCTGCCCATGTGGCAGTGACAGGACACACAGATCACAAGAATGCCAAAGTTGAGGGTTGGCCAGTGCAGATGTGTAAGCCACCCAAAATCTCGTGAGATGTCCATGTCAGACTCAAATCAGGAGATGACAGGGAACATACGTGTAAGTTAAGCTCATAAATACTGACAACTGTATAGTGTGATCAGAGGAGAACAAAGTCTAACCTTGGCTCATCTAGGTATGTGTCTTGTCCTGACGTGTACAACCACTACATAATGATTTGTCTTACATTTCAGTGGGCTCAGCTGGCCAAAAGGAACAACAGCAGGACACGGTTCGGAGCAGGACATCTTTGGTGCGCCGGTGGCTACGACCTCTTTCAACAAGTGAGGAAGAAGAGGATGAGGCGGGACCCTCAACATCAGGAGGCAGGGGGATTGTGCCCACCCGGACTGACCAGGAAGACAACTCTTGTGCTACGGACTGGGTGGAGGCTGAGGACATTAAAGTAGGGGTGGAAGAACTGGACACCTCTGGCCTGGGGGGGTGGAGAGCTCCTCTCCCCCGGCCATTCACCAGTTAGTTTAGGCAAGGTGTCCCCGGGGCAGGCCACTACCCAACCTGGGCCTGCCATCAGCCCCTCCCTAACTCTAGAGGCCCCCATTCCATGGGGGCCTCCAGCTGCATCCCCTGCAATCTGTCCCCCTCATCGTAGCTGTCAGGTCGACACCAGCATTGGCTCAGAACCTGAGGCACCACACCACTCATGTTCAACCCAAACCCCTCCCTGTGTTGTTCCTTCTGTGGCTGTACCAGAGGACTTGATGTGGGCATGTGAGGGTCAGCAAGACATGTCCTCTCGCATCATGCTGCAGATGTGTCTACAGATGTGCATGATGCAAGAGGAAACTGCCCGAGCTCTCGCCACCCTCACTCTCAGTGTCAATTCCCTGACTGCAGCCATGTCATCTTTCGTATGCCAACCTCCTTCCCACACCACCGTCAATGTCTCCCCCTGTCCGTTGTACCACAGTGTTTCCCCCATACTCCTCATGTGTCCCGACTCCGTGTGGTGCCTGTTCCTGCACTGGCCAGCCAGGAGCCCGCATCGGACTCAGAGGATCTGGACATTGTGGTACTAGAGGATGACCAGAAGGACACTTGACCTGTTGGACAGAATTTTCTTTGTGGACAATTATTTACTTTTCCCCTTGCAAATAGACTGGTTCCCCTGATGCTCCCTGACGTGTTATATTTATGTTGCCCCACCCCAATCCAAGTTCCCTTCTGTAGTAAGAACATCATTTGTTTTCCTTTCTCTTTTCCAAACGGACTGTTGTTTTTCAAATTCCACACTTTTTTTTACATAAAATCTCTTTTTGAATCATACTTTCTCTATCTTGTTTAACTTCATTGTGAATGTCTTGAACAAAATATGGACATGTATTTTGGGAGTCATCTGCTCTGCACATTATGGCTTGTTGCAATGATGGGGTTACACTTGTACATGTGTCACACACACACATACATCCTCACATCTCTAGGCCATCAAAATTGGTATACATTTGCCTATCAGGACATGATACACAACAGAGTCTTGACTTGTGAAGAGAATTGCTTTTTATTTACACAAATTCACACTGGCCAAAACGTTTTTGGGATGTGATCAATGGGGATCGTGCTTGCGACTTCGGAATTTTGGATGTGAGGATCGCTGTGAGGGATCATGTCTGGGTTGTCATCGAGGCGCAGGTGGGTGTTGTGCATGTGCCTGTACAGGGTGAAGTTCATGTGCAGGAGTGAATGGTGTATGTACAGTTGGTGTTTGTGCGTAGACAGGGGCTGTTTGTGCAGGTGTTGGTAGTGCCTGTTCAGGGGATGGTGGTGGATGTACAGATGGTATGAGTGCCTGTTCAGGGCACAGTGGTGGGTGTGTACCCTTGCTGTGGTCCTGTGCAGTGTGTGGTACAGGTGTGTGGTGTGATGTGCTGCAGGCAGATGTGATGGCTCCCCTCCCTGCGTTGACCGTGAAGGAAGACTTTGGATCACTTTCATCATGCCCTCCATCATCTTCATGGCCAAGGCATGGTGTCTTCAACTCTCTTCCCTTTGGATAGATATTATGTCTCTGATGTTCTTGGACATGTCTTGCCAAGATCTATCCATCCTATCCAAAACATGGTTCAGTCTGTCCACCACCTGAGGGATTTGGCGCATGTCCTGCAGGGCCTCGGACATGTCTAACAGGGTAGCCCCTACGGCACGAATGTCCTGCCTCACATCTGCCTGCTGTTAAAAAGTCCTGCTCCCACTGGCCACCATGGCCATGTGCAGGCCCTCTCTGCAGGGGTCTGCCATGGATGAGACCACCAGGTCCAACAGCAGGGGGGAGGGTGGCATGTGGAAGCCTGTGGACAGGAGAATGGTGCCCAGGGGATACCTGCACCACAACAGGGTTGGTACTTCCTTCGGATGGTGGAGAGAATGCCTGGGATACACTGTATAGAAAGGATTGTGAAGGGGAACCACCACATCTGTTCCGGATGTGAGGGCTGTGAGGGAGTGATGTCTGTGTTGGGGTGTGTGTGAGCTGTGGCTGGTTAGCTCTATGATGGGGACAGGCAATATTTTGTTTTGGAGGAGGCTGAGGCACTTTGCTGGGTGAAGGGTGTGAGGTCTTGCAAAATGTGGGCGATGTGGGAAACTTTCTGTCCATGGCATCAGAATCTTCATACTCTGAGAGGATAAACAGATAGTCACCATCATCGTCCAATCCTTCATCCTCCTCAGGTACTTCCTCCTCCTCCTCTTGCGCAGTACTTGCAGTCGACATTACTGCCTGGAGGAGCAGTGGATTTTCCCCTTTGATTGCCCGTCACCCAACACTGGTGGAAGGTCCTTCCTCCTCATTGTCATCATCACCTGGAACACAGAGATTGCAACAGGATAAGTAATTGACCTAGTATAAGATGTGGTGCAACACAGGGGTTGGTTCTACTGTACTTTGCATCAACAGATGACGCCATATGACCTGGTTTGGGTACCCCTACAAGTGACAGCGCACACCATAGCACTGAGGGGTGAAACGGAGATGTACATTGCACAAGCAAACTCACCAGCTCCAGCCACAGCTTTGTGTCCCTTTGCGATCCCCCCTGATGTCAACTGCTAAACCATGCTCCTCATAGGTTTTGTTGATGAAGCGGTCCCCGATCCAGCAGCTGTAGAGGGAAGTGACACCATTCTCAATCATCTGCATTACTAATTTACAAACAGGCACATGTGACACTTATGATATGTATGTAACTTTGTAAACACCAACTGCAGGTTCTATGCAGAAGGGGTTTTGGTCTTTGTCATTAGTTTTGATAGGGAAACACTTTCCCGCCACATTTACCTGATGGACAGGTGCGAGAGGGTTTCACTGCTGCAGCCAGGATGTCTTGCATTCCCCGGGATGGTGTTGTATGCTGCACTGGTGTCATCCTGTCAGCAGCTGTGATGAGACATACATGTCCATATTTCAGTACACCAGATGGTAGCTATGAGCTAACATGTATTTGTCATTCTCAATGACCATTGATAGGATATTCCTGGACAATGTGCAGCATGTTTACCTCATGGACTTTACATGTGGGCCCCTGCTCACACGCAGCAATTGCCAGCTGGTACCTCCAGACAGCACTGACATCAATGAGATGACACATCAACAGACAAATGTGTATGAGAAGGTTACTGATATTTGAAGGAAGGGGAGAAATAATCAGGATGCCACCGCATTACATTGATTACACCTTCACTGTTAAGACTGACATGTCTCATGAGTATGAGGTTGTCTGTTGACAAGTTGAAAGAAGTGTACATCCACAGGCTGACCAGTTTTACATTTGCACATCAGTTCAAACATTGCATTGCAGAGTTCATATGTGAGATGTGCAATACTCAGGTACATTGTGTGTGTTATTTGTGCTTCCCTACCCATGAAGCCACAAAGCCCATTTTGGAATGAGAGATCACACATTTGTTATTTCCATCCTTTGAGTGTCCTCTGTTCCCGTAATCCATTTTCTACATTATGGTAGAACTAAGCTGACAACGGATGATGTCTTGTACAGTAGACATCCTAACCTCATATATTATACACTCACTTATATTGGTGGATACAGTAGAAGAGGAAGCAAGCAGAATGCAACATTTGAATTGGATCCCACATTGTGGGTAAGTTGCGAAGCTTTGATGGTTGCCGCCTACACTGGATTTGCATTGTGCCTTTCAGCCAAGAGATTATAAAATTTAACTTCCTGAAGATTCACCTTAGCAGCCCATACATCCATCACAAAAGTACACAACTGGCATCAGTGCAAGCCTCATCACACCAATTTCAATGTGATTTGTCCATTGGACTTTTGCTAGGGAGTTTTCATATCATTGAATTACAATCCAGTTGTGTCTCGTACACTTCATATGACACTATATGCTATTTTTGTGTCCATTCTGCACTCACTTGTCATACATTTTGTGTCATCCTTTCACTAGCCACCATGGTGTGATCTGGTATGTGGTTAAATGCCATATGTAGGCATATTGTGATGCAGGACAAAAGTGATGTA
Source organism: Calotriton arnoldi (assembly GCA_963921515.1). Classification (NCBI taxonomy): domain Eukaryota; kingdom Metazoa; phylum Chordata; class Amphibia; order Caudata; family Salamandridae; genus Calotriton; species Calotriton arnoldi. The sequence goes on along the minus strand of CAWUFW010006470.1, from coordinate 1,023,692 downwards.
AAACACATACAACATACAGCGGAGATTAAAGGCATATTTCATGGGCATGAGCATTCAGGTACATTATTCTTGGGTTTACTTACCATGGCCCCGCACCTGCCCAGTGTGTGGTCCCTGACCAGATGTCACAGCCAACCTTATATCAGAAGTTAATGTGGGTCTTGGAATCTGGGAGGACATCATTGGACCTACAATTATAAGTGTGTTTGCAACTTTACATTTCTGCTGCCACATGTGATGCACTCAATTTCAGGCAGAAAGGATGAGCACAAGCAGTGTGGGCCCTACCGTTGCAGAAGTGTGTAGCACTAATTATTATGAGTGATCACACATTCAACTTATAATGGCCCCACTGCCTAGAAGCAACGTCAATCAAATTGACACAACAACATCCTCCTCAAGTGGGGTGAGACGTAGGTGGGTTCCAGATTGTGGGGCAGGGAGAATCCTGTTCAACTCGATCCTGGAGTACTTCTCCTTCACCCTCGTCTTTTCGTCCTGCCACTTCTTCTTGATGTCCAGAAGTGGCTAAATGCTGCCATAGAGCTGCCTTCTGTGTGTCACTGGTGCAGTAAGGTGGGCGTTTGTGGTGCCTCACAATGAACTCCACAATCATGGTGGTCTCCTCAGTTGTGAAGTTCTTCTTCCTCCTCATTTTGTACATTTTCCAGTAGCGATGAACAGCAAATGAAAACAGGAACTCTCTGTGGCCAAACCTGTTACTTGAATGTGTGCTCTGCTTTTATGTGGTTTGTGGTGCTGGTCTTGCAGTTAGTGTTAATTGACTTCAGCTGGAGCATGTTGGGGGATGGTAGGCACTTGAAATGATCATCAGACCCAAATGCGGGTATTCCGGCCCGGATACGGAGATTCCGGCCCGGGTGTGGAAATTCCCACCCGGGAGCGGAAATTCCGGCACAAGTGCGGGGTGTCCGCTCCAGGTGCGGAAATTCCGGCCTGAGTGCGGACATAAAGTTAGTAGTTGTAAGTGATTTCTGTGAATATCATAAATCGTAAGTGCCTTCTGTGAATACCAAATGTAGTACGTTTAGGATTTTGTCTCAGATTAGTTCTGTGAATCGGCCCCTTTGTTTTTGAGATATCACAAGTAAGTTGAAAAACTGGTGTATAAGGGTGTTGTGTTGTTTGGCTGGGGGCATGCACCTGGATTTATTTGTACTTTTATTTGATTTTAAAAATTTATTGTGGTGGGTGGCCCGCAGTTTTAGTAGGGGCCTAGTTCTTTTTGTGCATTAAATTTATCTTCTTTTGTAAAGGAAAAATGTTGCACAATTCAGTACATTTTCTTCTCCATGTTTTTTAATAAGTGTGCAATATTGATTAATTTAATTCACTATATGGCCTAGTCTGCCAATGGGCCTTCCAGCCAGTAGGCCCTGTACTATTCCTGAGTGCATGAAACAACTGTTTCTGTGGTGTCTGTAGAATTGAAACATCATTTAGGCCATGGATGGCATTGGATTAAAATACAAAAAGTGTTTTTGGTGGTTTTTCATGTATTTTTTCACCTGCAAACAGTGTTTAGGGGGGTTAATGCCTTTTGAGGATGTGTTGTGTGAACATTTTTAGCCCTGTTAATTTTCATTTTTGGCATTGTTGAATTAATGTTGTGTTCTCTGTGTTACCATGTGCCTTTGTTGTTCATTATGCCATGTGGCCAGGGGCCATTTTGTATAGTCAGTATCCACCCTAGGCCTGCATGTGTTCTTCGTTTTCCAGGCTTCCTGCTTGTTTTTGTTTTGACAATGTGGCTGGCGGCCATTTTATGTAGGCAGCCAGTGTGGTTTACCCATAGGCCTGCATTTCTTCTTTGTTTGTGGCCATGCCGCCTTGCTGGTTGTGGTTGTTGTTGTTGTCTGACCATGTGGCTGGCAGCCATTTTGTGTAGCCAGCCAGTGTGCTTTCCCCATAGGCCTGCATGTCTTCTCTGTTTGTGGGGAAGCCTCCTTGCTGGTTGTTATTGTTCTGACCATGTAGCTGGCAGCTATTTTGTATAGCCAGCCAGTGTGCTTTCCCCATAGGCCTGCATGTCTTCTCTGTTTGTGGCCATGCCTCCTTGCTGGTTGTTGTTGTTCTGACCATGTGGCTGGCAGCCCCTTGTATAGCCAGTCAGTGTGCTTTTGCCATAGGCCTGCATGTATTCTCTGTTTGTGGCCATGCCTCTTTGCTGGTTGTTGTTGTTTTGACCATGTGGCTGGTGGCCATTTTGTGTAGCCAGCCAGTGTGCTTTCCCCATAGGCCTGCATGTCTTCTCTGTTTGTGGCCATGCTCCTTGCTGGTTGTTGTTGCTCTGACCATGTGGCTGGCAGCTATTTTGTGTAGCCATCAGCCAGTGTGCTTTTGCCATAGGCCTGCATGTCCTCTCTGTTTGTATCCATGCTCCTTGCTGGTTGTTGTTGTTCTGACCATATGGCTGGCAGCTATTTTGTGTAGCCAGCCAGTGTGCTTTTGCCATAGGCCTGCATGTCTTCTCTGTTTGTGAGTGACCCTGCCTCCTTGCTGGTTGTTGTTGTTCTGACCATGTTACTGGCAGCTATTTTGTGTAGCCAGCCAGTGTGCTTTTGCCAGAGGCCTGCATATATTCTCTTTGTTCCCCATGCCTCCTTGCTTGCTGTTTGACCATGTGGCTGGTGGCCATTTTGCGTAGGCATCCAGTGTGCTTTTTACTTAGACTTGCATGTGTTGTTCTTCTATCATTTCATTGGGGCCATGCCTCCTTGCTAGCTGGTTCACCATGTGGTCAGTCGGTGGCCATTTTGTGCAGTTAGCCAGTGTGGTTTACCAATAGGCCTGCATTTCTTCTTTGTTTGTGGCCATGCCTCCTTGCTGGTTTTTTTCGTTGTCTGACCATGTGGCTGGCGGCCATTTTGTGTAGCCAGTCAGTGTGCTTTCCCCATAGGCCTGCATGTTTCTCTGTTTGTGGCGAAGCCTCCTTGCTGGTTGTTGTTGCTCTGACCATGTAGCTGGCAGCTATTTTGTATAGCCAGCCAGTGTGCCTTCCCCATAGGCCTGCATGTCTTCTCTGTTTGTGGCCATGCCTCCTTGCTGGTTGTTGTTGTTCTGACCATGTGGCTGGCAGCCATTTGTATAGCCAGTCAGTGTGCTTTTGCCATAGGCCTGCATGTCTTCTCTATTTGTGGCCATGCCTCTTTGCTGGTTGTTGTTGTTCTGACCATGTGGCTGGTGGACATTTTGTGTAGCCAGCCAGTGTGCTTTCCCCATAGGCCTGCATGTCTTCTCTGTTTGTGGCCATGCTCCTTGCTGGTTGTTGTTGCTCTGACCATGTGGCTGGCAGCTATTTTGTGTAGCCATCAGCCAGTGTGCTTTTGCCATAGGCCTGCATGTCCTCTCTGTTTGTGACCATGCCTCCTTGTAGGTTGTTGTTGTTCTGACCATGTGGCTGGCAGCTATTTTGTGTAGCCAGCCAGTGTGCTTTCCCCATAGGCCTGCATGTCTTCTCTGTTTGTGGCCATGCTCCTTGCTGGTTGTTGTTGTTCTGACCATGTGGCTGGCAGCTATTTTGTGTAGCCAGCCAGTGTGCTTTCCCCATAGGCCTGCATGTCTTCTCTGTTTGTGAGTGACCATGCCTCCTTGCTGATTGTTGCTGTTCTGACCATGTGCCTGCAACCATTTTGTGTAGCCAGCCAGTGTGCTTTTGCCAGAGGCCTGCATATCTTCTCTTTGTTCCCCATGCCTCCTTGCTTGCTGTTTGACCATGTGGCTGGTGGCCATTTTGCGTAGGCATCCAGTGTGCTTTTGCCTTAGACTTGCATGTGTTGTTCTTCTATCATTTCATTGGGGCCATGCCTCCTTGCTTACTGGTTCACCATGTGGTCAGTCGGTGGCCATTTTGTGCAGTTAGCCAGTGTGCTTTTGCCATAGGCCTGCATGTCCTCTCTGTTTGTGGCCATGCCTCCTTGTTGGTTGTTGTTGTTCTGACCATGTGGCTGGCAGCCATTTTGTGTAGCCAGCCATTGTGCTTTCCCCATAGGCCTGCATGTCTTCTCTGTTTGTATCCATGCTCCTTGCTGGTTGTTGTTGTTCTGACCATATGGCTGGCAGCTATTTTGTGTAGCCAGCCAGTGTGCTTTTGCCATAGGCCTGCATGTCTTCTCTGTTTGTGAGTGACCCTGCCTCCTTGCTGGTTGTTGTTGTTCTGACCATGTTGCTGGCAGCTATTTTGTGTAGCCAGCCAGTGTGCTTTTGCCAGAGGCCTGCATATCTTCTCTTTGTTCCCCATGCCTCCTTGCTTGCTGTTTGACCATGTGGCTGGTGGCCATTTTGCGTAGGCATCCAGTGTGCTTTTACTTAGACTTGCATGTGTTGTTCTTCTATCATTTCATTGGGGCCATGCCTCCTTGCTAGCTGGTTCACCATGTGGTCAGTCGGTGGCCATTTTGTGCAGTTAGCCAGTGTGGTTTACCAATAGGCCTGCATTTCTTCTTTGTTTGTGGCCATGCCTCCTTGCTGGTTTTTCGTTGTCTGACCATGTGGCTGGCGGCCATTTTGTGTAGCCAGTCAGTGTGCTTTCCCCATAGGCCTGCATGTTTCTCTGTTTGTGGCGAAGCCTCCTTGCTGGTTGTTGTTGCTCTGACCATGTAGCTGGCAGCTATTTTGTATAGCCAGCCAGTGTGCTTTTCCCCATAGGCCTGCATGTCTTCTCTGTTTGTGGCCATGCCTCCTTGCTGGTTGTTGTTGTTCTGACCATGTGGCTGGCAGCCATTTGTATAGCCAGTCAGTGTGCTTTTGTCATAGGCCTGCATGTCTTCTCTATTTGTGGCCATGCCTCTTTGCTGGTTGTTGTTGTTCTGACCATGTGGCTGGTGGACATTTTGTGTAGCCAGCCAGTGTGCTTTCCCCATAGGCCTCCATGTCTTCTCTGTTTGTGGCCATGCTCCTTGCTGGTTGTTGTTGCTCTGACCATGTGGCTGGCAGCTATTTTGTGTAGCCATCAGCCAGTGTGCTTTTGCCATAGGCCTGCATGTCCTCTCTGTTTGTGACCATGCCTCCTTGTAGGTTGTTGTTGTTCTGACCATGTGGCTGGCAGCTATTTTGTGTAGCCAGCCAGTGTGCTTTCCCCATAGGCCTGCATGTCTTCTCTGTTTGTGGCCATGCTCCTTGCTGGTTGTTGTTGTTCTGACCATGTGGCTGGCAGCTATTTTGTGTAGCCAGCCAGTGTGCTTTCCCCATAGGCCTGCATGTCTTCTCTGTTTGTGAGTGACCATGCCTCCTTGCTGATTGTTGCTGTTCTGACCATGTGCCTGCAACCATTTTGTGTAGCCAGCCAGTGTGCTTTTGCCAGAGGCCTGCATATCTTCTCTTTGTTCCCCATGCCTCCTTGCTTGCTGTTTGACCATGTGGCTGGTGGCCATTTTGCGTAGGCATCCAGTGTGCTTTTGCCTTAGACTTGCATGTGTTGTTCTTCTATCATTTCATTGGGGCCATGCCTCCTTGCTTACTGGTTCACCATGTGGTCAGTCGGTGGCCATTTTGTGCAGTTAGCCAGTGTGCTTTTGCCATAGGCCTGCATGTCCTCTCTGTTTGTGGCCATGCCTCCTTGTTGGTTGTTGTTGTTCTGACCATGTGGCTGGCAGCCATTTTGTGTAGCCAGCCATTGTGCTTTCCCCATAGGCCTGCATGTCTTCTCTGTTTGTATCCATGCTCCTTGCTGGTTGTTGTTGTTCTGACCATATGGCTGGCAGCTATTTTGTGTAGCCAGCCAGTGTGCTTTTGCCATAGGCCTGCATGTCTTCTCTGTTTGTGAGTGACCCTGCCTCCTTGCTGGTTGTTGTTGTTCTGACCATGTTGCTGGCAGCTATTTTGTGTAGCCAGCCAGTGTGCTTTTGCCAGAGGCCTGCATATCTTCTCTTTGTTCCCCATGCCTCCTTGCTTGCTGTTTGACCATGTGGCTGGTGGCCATTTTGCGTAGGCATCCAGTGTGCTTTTTACTTAGACTTGCATGTGTTGTTCTTCTATCATTTCATTGGGGCCATGCCTCCTTGCTAGCTGGTTCACCATGTGGTCAGTCGGTGGCCATTTTGTGCAGTTAGCCAGTGTGGTTTACCAATAGGCCTGCATTTCTTCTTTGTTTGTGGCCATGCCTCCTTGCTGGTTTTTTTCGTTGTCTGACCATGTGTCTGGCGGCCATTTTGTGTAGCCAGTCAGTGTGCTTTCCCCATAGGCCTGCATGTTTCTCTGTTTGTGGCGAAGCCTCCTTGCTGGTTGTTGTTGCTCTGACCATGTAGCTGGCAGCTATTTTGTATAGCCAGCCAGTGTGCTTTCCCCATAGGCCTGCATGTCTTCTCTGTTTGTGGCCATGCCTCCTTGCTGGTTGTTGTTGTTCTGACCATGTGGCTGGCAGCCATTTGTATAGCCAGTCAGTGTGCTTTTGTCATAGGCCTGCATGTCTTCTCTATTTGTGGCCATGCCTCTTTGCTGGTTGTTGTTGTTCTGACCATGTGGCTGGTGGACATTTTGTGTAGCCAGCCAGTGTGCTTTCCCCATAGGCCTCCATGTCTTCTCTGTTTGTGGCCATGCTCCTTGCTGGTTGTTGTTGCTCTGACCATGTGGCTGGCAGCTATTTTGTGGAGCCATCAGCCAGTGTGCTTTTGCCATAGGCCTGCATGTCCTCTCTGTTTGTGACCATGCCTCCTTGTAGGTTGTTGTTGTTCTGACCATGTGGCTGGCAGCTATTTTGTGTAGCCAGCCAGTGTGCTTTCCCCATAGGCCTGCATGTCTTCTCTGTTTGTGGCCATGCTCCTTGCTGGTTGTTGTTGTTCTGACCATGTGGCTGGCAGCTATTTTGTGTAGCCAGCCAGTGTGCTTTCCCCATAGGCCTGCATGTCTTCTCTGTTTGTGAGTGACCATGCCTCCTTGCTGATTGTTGCTGTTCTGACCATGTGCCTGCAACCATTTTGTGTAGCCAGCCAGTGTGCTTTTGCCAGAGGCCTGCATATCTTCTCTTTGTTCCCCATGCCTCCTTGCTTGCTGTTTGACCATGTGGCTGGTGGCCATTTTGCGTAGGCATCCAGTGTGCTTTTGCCTTAGACTTGCATGTGTTGTTCTTCTATCATTTCATTGGGGCCATGCCTCCTTGCTTACTGGTTCACCATGTGGTCAGTCGGTGGCCATTTTGTGCAGTTAGCCAGTGTGCTTTTGCCATAGGCCTGCATGTCTTCTTCTCTTTGTTCCCATTCCCAATGTCTATTTGCACTCTGATGTTGTTGTTGTTGATGATGACCATGTGGCAACGGCAGGCAGCCATTTTGTGTGTCCAGCCAGTGTGGCCCTTTGCCATATGTTTGCATGGATGGTTGAGCAATGAGATAGCAGTTTAATAAATTAAAATGAGTGATATGCTGCAGGATAAGATCACTTATTTATAATTTTATTTTTTTTCAATTTTAGTTTTAATTATTTAATTTTGTAATTTGTATTACTTTTATTTTTTTTATTTCTTTAGATTGTTTTTGTTTTTACCATTTTCATAACATCTGGCATCAATGTATCAACCCCATGTCTGCTGTAAGTGCACAACAGCAATCATTGTGTAGGGATTAACGATTGTCATTTGTCAGCTGCACCTCCCTGAGTGCCACATCCCACATGATGCATTGCATATAAAGCAAACAGTGACAGCTGTATTGTTTTGTTGTTGTTGTTGAAGCTCTTTCTAATTGTACAGCCACCATCAAAGTTTAAGTTGGTGTAGAACTCTGTTTTACGAATGAACACTGTATACTACTGTTAATTATTTACAATAACTTAAGTAACCACACTAAATTATGTTGTTTGTTTGTACTACTATTTGAACTGCAACAATGCCACATTTCACTGATGTTTTTCTTGCTTGTTTGCTATTAGGTTCACAAGAAAAGAGACATCACCCATAGTACTGCCAGACAGAAGCCTGTGCACAACGTGACACGTGACTGACTACGCAACACAGTCATCTCTTCAGCTTGTTGTGAAGCTAAGTGCCACTGCCAACTGACAGCTTCAAGATGGCCCACAAGAAAGGTGCTGCCAAGAAAGTGGCTAGTGGGAGCAGAGGAAGCAGATTTCCACCACTGGCGTGCCAACCACCACCTTTTTCAGGAAAGTTGTGCCTGCCGCACCAGCCGCTGGCGAGCAAGCTGTGAGCAGCACTCCTGCATCATAAGCACCACCTCCCCAACCTAAGGCCAGGACCATGTCTGTCAGTGAGGCAGCCAGGGCAATCATTTTGATGCCGACGAGTAGTGATGTTGAATTGGATTTGTCTCTTTCACAAAGTAGTACACAATCGTTTCATGAAACACAGCAAAGTGGACAGCAGCCGCAGCCAGCAATGGATTTGTCTGATATTGGAGCAGGACAGGAGGTTGAGCTTCCTTCAGAGCAAGAAGTTGAACCTCCTCTTTTAGAATCATTGGCTCCTACATCTCCAGTAAGAAAAAGGAAGGGTACTACAGCACCATCATCTCCAGGCACCACTTCTGATGATGATAGAGACATGGAGTGGATCCCGACAGAGACCAGGAGAAAACAGGAGAGGCAAGGGAAAAGAAAAGTTCCAGAAAGGCTTGGACTTATGGAAGGGGATGAAGAAGAGGATGGTGATGACGAGGTAGTCATGGTGGAAGATGACAGAGAGGAATCTGACATTGCTATTCAACTAGCTTTGAGGGATGTGGCACAGGTAGCACTACCGAAGGTAAGTATTCAAGTAACCGTTTACCTGATTAACTGTGTGCACAGCTGTGTATGTCAACAATTTTACATAATACTTTTACATTTTCATAACATAAATCACAAACAAATATGCATTATTCCATTTCTATTTCCTTCTTTTTCATTCTTTTCGAATTGCATTATATGTACATAATGGATCTCCTAAAATTTGTTCCATTAACATACTTCTTACAAGTGTACAGTCAAACAAAAACAAAACAAAATAATTGTACAAATAAAAGTTGTTTTAACGTGACTTCATCTTTATCTGTGATGCACTATGCATTTCGGGATACAATGGTCTCTTCCTCAGTGGCCTCTAATGAAATAAATAACAAAAGCCATAATTATTCAAAAAGCCATACATATAATTTACAGCGCTTCCAATCTCTAACTACACCATCGTGGTTCATAGTGTCGCATTACTACAATCTCAATCAAATTAATTCTCAAAAAACGGAATCCTACAAGTGCATTACATGCCATCACTTCCCAGTTCTCATGTGCAAGTGTTCCTGCAGAATCCCAAGGCTTAAGTTCCCATGCCTTATAACCATTATGAGACACTAGGGGCTGATAGGATTAAAATTATAAGCCACCAGTGGTTTAAACATGCTTGTGTAAAACCAGAAAACATTGCTCACTTTCAAGACAGATTCTCAGGTTAACTGCCACCAGCTCCAATATTTGCAAAGCCCCAGCTGAGACCAGCACCAGCCCCTGCCTCAGGAGAAGCAGAGAGGCAATCGACGACATGCCCACCTACCTCCAGTTCATCTTCAGGCATAGGCTCGGTAAAAAAAAAACTCCTCTCCAATTTGGGACTTTTTTACAGTTAGCAAAGAGGGGGGCAGATTGCAGTATGCACCATTTGCCACACAAATGTTTGTTGAGGTAAGCCTTGTACACATGGTACTGGAGGCCAGATGACCCATATGAAAAAACACCACACAATCAAGTGGGAGGAGCACATTAAAAAAATTGCCGAACATGGTTGTGGTGGTGAGGACAGCTGGGGAACATCAGCTACAAGTCCAATCATGGGGGAAGGTGATGATGATGAGGAAGAAGAGAGTGACATCTTCTTCACGGAAAGCAGCCCTGTCCACAGCAGTGTGCCAGCAGATTCACCCACCTCAGCGACTTCACAATGGCACAATAAGACTCAAAGTGAGATAATGGAGACACCGCGGCATACAGTGACTGCCCCACTACCAAGACGCTCATTAAGTCTACCACTAGCATCTACTTCTCAAAAGACACCTGTGTCAGTGCCCCAAGAAAAGAAGAAAATCCAGGCTACTATTACGGGCATGTTTAGGCAAGAAGTACCCTATGAATGACACCACCCAAGCGCACGTTTGTACAATGGGAAGCTGGCAAAAATGTTATCGCTGAAACTCCTCCCTTTTTCATTTGTGGAAGGAGTGGGATTTTTAGAAATTATGGCAGCCATCTGCCCAAAATGAAAGGTACCAAGTAGGACCTATTTTGCCAGAGTGGCTGTTCCTGCGCTGCATCACGATGTGCAGCAGTTGGTTGGACAAGCTTTGCAGCAAAAGTATTGTTCACACCATCCACCTGACGACAGACATGTGGACCAGTTGTCAGGCCACTGATTACATGTTCATCACTGCACACTGGATCTCTTTTGCAGGGGTAAAGCAAAAGATATCTTCAGGTCTTGGCCGTGAAGAAAGTTTTAAGAGTGTTCAGCAGCATGCAACGGTGGCCATGTTCGCGATGGAGAAATCACATACAGCTGTCAACATCTTGGAGGAATTTAACAGCAAGGTGTATGAATGACTGCGACCCAGAGGTCTTAGATTGGATTTGATGTCACTGACAATGGAAGTAACATAGTCATGGCCATGTCAGACAGATGGGACTAACGAGCAGACCAGCTGGATTCCCCCGGGCTGTGCGAAGATGATTCATTGAGACGCTGTGGGCGATTTTTCTCACCCATTGATTGAAGGTAAACTGCTGTTACCAAGCCGCAATTCTATTGCGGACCTTTAAATCCATAACTAGGGGCGGCACTTTTACTGTGCATCAGCCATGATCAGTTGCTCCCCCCATCCCTCCTTTCTGTCTTGAGGAAGACCCGTTCGCAGAGGATACAAACTGCCCTCATTGCACTAGGGTCGAAACGTCGACACTCTCCCCTGTTCGTGGCCTGTACTGTATACTATCCCAGCCCTACTTGCTTACAGACGAACGTTGTTTGCTAACTTTTGAGAAAGAACATAAAGAATAACTATGAATTAACCATTGGTCAGGCCCTAATGTAGAACTGGTGCAATCATGAATCACGACCAGTTTTGCTTATGAGATTGTAATGTAAATAATGATGAATCATTGTTTTGCTTGATTGGATCCCCCTCTTGTTTATTCTATCTTACTTCACGAGCACTTTCTTTCTTCACATTTTTCCTTGGAGCAACCACCCCTTTATCTTGAACATTGAATATGATAATATGTTATGAAAAGTGACCGAATAAAATACGAGTCACCAAAAAAGCAATAGTGTGTGCCTTCTTTGAATTTTGAGGATATATTTGAATGCTCTTTAAATAAGTTAATGGTACATTATTGATTTAAACTATATATGTACCTCATGCTGTTTATGATTGTTTCAGACAACTAAAATTTAACATAAGTCTAGGACCATTGTTTTTCTATACCATGTCAGACAGAGGCTATTTCAGGGTCCTGTGTTTAGCCCATTGCATCAACCTGGTAGTTCAACACTTCCTCAAAAAGGAAGACATAGTCAGCAACATACTGAAGAATCTGCACCCATTTGAGCCATTCTTTTAAAGCGCAAAGCAGCTGCAGATTTTTCAGCGTAATAATAGAGCACCAGTTAAAGCCCTGATACAGGCGGTGCCAACACGTTGGAACTCCACCTTTTAAATGCTGCAACGTCTGTTTGAGCAGTACAAACAGATTATTGACTATGTCATTCAAAGAGGAGGGGATGCAGTTAGGAGAGCTATGACCATGGATGTGGACAAATTGGGCCTAGTCAAATGCCTGACACAGATGCTACTCCCTTTTGAGGTTTTCATATGGGAAGTTAGCAAGGAGGACAGTAGGATGGGGCAAGCTATCCCGTTGCTGCATCCCCTACAAGACCAGGTAAAGAAGGCATCTGAACGGTTCGCCTCTGCAGGTGTGAATGAAAATACAGAAGCACATACCTTGGTTGAGAGCTTAGTCCTGGGCTTGGCTTCTAATATAACATCATCGAGTCCAAAGAGTACATATGTGCCACACTACTTGATCCACGATACAAAACAATTCTGCTAACTTTCATCCCTTTTTCTGACGGGGATGTTTTAAAATATAAGAGGTGGACTGTAGAGCAAGCCGGAGACTTGGAAGAAGAACGACTGGAACTTCGAGTCCCATCCAACAGTTCTGGGGTGCCACCTTCAAATTTCAGAGAGGGCAGTTTTGTCTCACAGCAGCCAACATCACCATCAACCAGAACACCGGCAACAACAGCAAAAGAAGGACCGGACCCAACCTCTGCATTGTATTGGTTTCAATTGGCAGGGCTCAAGTCCAGTGCAGAGGCGATGATGGCAAAACAGGTAGAGCAAGTGGCAGCACCAATGACCATCCACAGGATTTTCCAGGAGTATCTGGATGATCCAAAAGAGGTCTATGTGGATCAAAAACCATTGATGTATTTGTATGGGAAGATGCGCCAATGGCCAGAGCTCAGCAGGCTGGCAATAAAGTATCTGGCTTGTCCTGATGGCAATGTGTCTGCTGAACGTGTGTTCAGTGCAGCTGGTGCGGTCATCACAGTGAGAAGGACCAGTCTCTCACCTCAAAATGTGGAGAGATTGACTATGATCAAAACGAACCAACATTTTATTCCACACAATTACACCGTTTCTGAAACAGGAGGAGGAAGAGGGTGATTAGTCCAAAATTGAATCAAATGTTTTAGCTGACCAACTTCTGGGTGAACCACCTGAGTTTGAGGACGAACTCTACTTCCCGGACTAAGTATGTCAGTGCCCCCATAGAACTTTTAAAATTGTTTTGTTGAACTCAGTTCTTTCTTTGCAAAAAAACTAAATTAGCTAGAGGAACATTATTATTTTTGTGTCAGATTTATGCTGCCCCACATTTTTTTTATTAGTCACAAATATATTTCTGGACTGCAGTTGGACCAGTGTGCATTGAAGAAGCCTCCACAATTCCTTCATGACATTGGGGACAATGCCTACCCCCCTCGCATTCCTATTGCCTAATGCCTATCCATTTTTGCATCACTTAGTACTAGAAGGGCTTCCCCATAAAATAATTTATTTTCTACAGGACTGCCTGCCAATACTTAATTTCAATGTGTTGCCGGCATCAAAGATGATTGAATAACTAATACCTGAATGACCCATGCTTGGATTGGATGAGACAACTTCAAATATTGCAACGGTGAGTGACTGATTGCGTGAGTGATGATTTAGTTGATTGATGATTCATGTGGTGGCAGACACTGAGGGAGGTTGTGTGTTGAACTGTAATATGGGAAATTTCTTGAGATGATTATTGATTTGCATTATTTTGAGCCTGAGTGATGGGCCCATTTTTTTTCCCTTGTAGGTGATGATCAGCCCTTTCAAACTTAGCCAGATTTAATGAATTTCAGGGGTGTTCTCCTTTTTCCTGGTTCTTCAGACACCAGTACAGTCACTTTAGTTATCAAACAAAAACCTATGCAAAATACTGCAAATCTGTTTAATTCTCTACTTGTTTTTCAACGGCAGTACACTGCACTGCACGTCTATCTTGCTCGGGTCCTCGTGATTCATGATGATGATGATGATGACTGGTACAGGGTTATTCAGAGGCATTCAGGACTGGAGGAGTATCATGGAAGAATTCAGGGTGGGACTGGGAGCTGCAGGACTACCTCATCAAAAGCTAGAAGCAATAAGTTATCGAGCATATTATGGACTTTAGTTCAAAGGTAAACCAAGAGTCTGAGGCCTAGTACTTAATTGTGTGGAATAGAGAGAGGTGTGTTTGTGAAATGCTGCTCTGTGTGTGTATGTGTTGGACTTGTGGCAAAAGTGATACTCTGTTTCTCCATTTTGTTTTTTGAGGCGCGTCCTCTGAGTCTTCTTGATACACTCTCATGAAGCTTACCTTCCTTCTGTCCTTCTCCTTGACTCTAAATAAAGTTTCTCTTTTGCAATCTGCAGGTCTTCTTCTAGTCTCCTTCATGAAAGAAATGCAAAAGCTAGCTGAGCTCAACAACACTCCTGCTTACCTACCGGACCAGTGCAGAGAGGCCCCAAAGAGTGGACAGTCTTTTAACAATCATATTAACTACATGAACTGTGTGGGTGGGTTAACTCACTAACCTAGAAGACAAAACATTTAGATATATGGTAAATTGGGTCTCGGGGGCAGAAGGACTGTTTCTAATGCATGTATCTGTACCTTGTCATACTCATACCTTTGTTCCTTCTAACAACAGATTGATGGCGAATGATGTGTTGCTGCTTATTGCCCAGATGAATGTTTGCCTTGTGTTGTAGTGTTTGTCTTTGTCAAACCTTTACCCAAATCCCATTACCCATCCATTCATCAAACCCCTAATCCTCTTCCCCCGAGCTGTGTTATTATTGAGGTGTAGCTTAAATGACACCATCAATGGATCACACACTTGGGGGGGCAGGTGTGGTGAAAGCAACACCAACTTACTGTAGAATCTTCTGAGCAGTAGCCCACTCCAGCCCATTACCAACCCGTGCATTAAAAATGAACCATAGTTTTTTAGATATAGAATGAAGAACATCATTGGCCAACATCATCATCATTAGAGCCTTGTGTTGCCTAACCGTAAACGCCTAATCTAAGCTTGTCGACTCCAGACTTTGAGTTCATTTTTGATAATTTGTGAATTTCACAAATAATACTGCTAGCTACACATTAGCCAAAACTTACTAGTATTGCTATTTTTCCTATTTTAGCACAATCAGGCATTCTCATTGTGTCATCATCATAACGTAGTACTCGGGTGGTGTCAATTCTTTGTAAATCTTTGATAAATATATAACCCACTTACGCAGTCTTTCTACTTCTACTTCTACTTTCTACTTAGTTGCCTATGATGGATAATCAATCAATCATGCCTCCAGCCTGCAAAACCTTGCTGCACCAGCCCCGGAGGAGGGGCTGTGATGCCTGCAATTGGCGCCGGAGCACCACAAAACCAATTGAGGCATCCCGCTGCGTGGGAGCCTCCAGACTGCAAAACCTTGCCGCACCAGTCCTGGAGGAGGGGCCGTGACACCTGCAATTGGCGCCGGAGTGCCGCAAAACCAGTCGAGGCATCCCACTGTGGGCCCGCCCGGGCTCGGCCTGGGTGAAGACCGGGCCAAGACTGGCCCATCTTAGCCCGTCATAGTCCGGAAAAGGCTGGGCCACCCCCCTGAGATTTGCCTTCGGATATTGGAGCATGGTCAAGGACACTTAAGTTTACTCCTACTATCAGAGGTACAGTGCATTTGCATTTTCTTTTCCTCATCGTGTGCAATTATTTTGAGGCATGAGGATTCCTGTTGTTACCTTCACACTGATCTGTATTATCGCAGTATTTGACTATGGGCAAAAAGAAGGGAATTTCTGGCGCCTTTAGCGCGCTACCACTGCCTCACACTCGTTCTGCAATTGATAATTATTTAACTTGGGCTGTGGATATGGTAACAAATGAAATAAGACTGGTAGAGCGACGCCTCTCTCTTACACCTGAGGAGCTTGCCCTAGTGGAACCCCTCCACCAGTTTAATATTCAAAGTCAACCTGAACTCCCCCAGTTGAGTACACCTTGCGCCTTGGTCTCAAGTCCATCTGCTGGCTTATCTGGTTAAGCCCAATCAGGGGAGAGAGGACAAACTTTTAACGATATGATTGTTTACCCAGGGGGTGTGTCTTCAGTAAAAGGAAAGGGTTTCATTGTTACTGAGCGTAGTCCTACTGGTATGGTGGATAGCGATCAGCACCCTGATACTGATTCCGAGAATGGTCCAAAACCTAAGTGCAGGAGGAAGAATGTCAAAATTCCGAAAAATAAATATCCTGCTGCAAAAGTTAAAATGGCACCCCGAAATAGGCCCTGTAACGAGAATGTGCTAGTGACAGTGTCTGCTGCTGCTGAAAATATCTGGGATCAACTTAGTTGTCGTATAGGCGATCTAGTCGATGTTAAATTGCACCCCATTATTGATCGCCTGGTCCAAATTGAAGCCAAACTAGCAAAGCCACCTGCCTCTAGGGCAATTATTTGCTCCCAGGAGACCCAGTGCACCTCAACCCTCCCCTCAAATCATTCTTCCAATTACAGGGGTGGAGGGGCCGCCAATAACCAAGACTCTGTTTCTGACATCGGCCCAGCTTCTATCAGAGCAGCTCGGAGCAACGAAGTGCATCCCATTAGGGATAAACAAGTCATCAAGCAATCAGAAGCATGTGACCCCAGCCCGGACATGCTTCCTGTGATCGATTTACCTCCTGCGTCTGCTCCCTACGCTATTGTTCTGGCGAATGTACCCAGTCTCACAGTTGGTAGCATGGAAACCACAAGGGGCCTTATGAATAAAACCATACATTAGTTGAATACGAACGTGACTGGTCACTGGAACATATCTAAAGAGATATTGTTGGCAAGACGCGTGGGGGGGGCGTTGGCAGGTGGGGTAAAGGGTACAAGGGTGATGATATTGTGGTTAACGTTCGTAACCTTATGGTTGTAAAGGAAATTCTGTGTCAAGCAAGCGCAGGAATGGTCAAAACTAGTTTTGTTTAGATATTGCCACTTGGCTTTTTCTATAGGCACTTTGCTATTCTACATCGCAATTTTGATCGGTTAGCTGCTCCAAACAGTGTTCTTCCTAGACGTCCTTTTCAACTGATAGTGCCCCTGAATAATAGATTCACAGTCTTGGCTGGGCTAGAGGACAATGACTGATGGTTAAGCGAGGAGCGTGATTGCTCTGGCACTTTGGAAGAGGGTGGAGAATCTCCGAGGTCTGTTCTTGCTGCCCAATTGACTACCAACTCAGTACGGATCAATCCCCCAAAAGGTCCAGTAGTGAGTGTATCTATGGCAGAAGGTGGTCTAGATCATGCTTGTATTCAATTCTTAAGCTGGAATGTTGCAGGATTAGCTTCCAAAATCTTGATTGAAGACTGGCAACTTTTTTATTTGGAACTACGACTAAGGGCCCGATTCCGATGTCGGACGGACCGGAGTCCGTCCGACATCGGTCAGGAACTGTAACCGACCGACCTCCTGTCATCGGTTACAGACCTGCAAGTAGGATGCGACCAAACCCTGTTCGGTCGCAATCCTATACTTAACAATGGGAGCATACATTCCGAACGGAATGCATGCTCGCATCGTTAAGTGCAGAGGTGCAGTTCATCCCTGCACCCAGTGACCGGCACCCCAAGGTGCCTGCCACCGGGTGCAGGGATCAACAGGGGGACACCGTAGGTGCCCCCTTGGCCACCATTCGGCAGCCACGCACCCATGGGGGCCCTGCTGGGGCCCCCAAAGAAAGTTTTCCACTGCCTTTTTGTGCCGGAAAGACCGGCACAAAAAGGCAGTGGGAAACTGCCATCGTACTCCCTCGGCCGGAAAGAGCCGGCCGGGGGAGTACTATAGGTTTTCCGGTTGGCGGACGGGCACTCCGAGCCCGTTGTAAGCCATCCGTAAAACCGAGTCGGATTCCTTTCTGACTGAGCCCATCAGAATCCGAACGGCACATTCCGATGCGGGCGGTCAGAGCCCCTCCTGCCCGCATCGGAATCGGGCCCATAGTCTTTATGCAGGAAACCTAGGACGTGGAAGAGATAGCATTCAATGGATTTACTTGTTTTAGTTTGCCAGCGGTACCGTCTCCAGCGGGAAGAGCCAAACGGGGGCTGACAGCTTGGTTCAAAGTAAATATTGGCTTTTCTATCTCTCCCCTTTTCTTGGACCAGGGGGAGGCCCAGGTTTTTTTTGCCTTAGCTGGAATGATAACTATAAGATTCATATGGTAAATTTTTACAATAACAACTTCCCCAGCAAGGGTGATTGTAATTTCCAGGGTCTTTTTGCAGTAATTGATATGTTTGTGGAAAAAGTGGTTCAGGCAGAATGCCCCCTTATTCTGATGGTGGCAGGTGATTTTAACTCTAAATTAGGACATTTACCATCTTTATCATCAACTACTTTTAAACCCCTTATTCGTGAAGCTGATTGCAATGTGATGGACACTAGGGGGCGGGCCTTATTTCCCTTACTAGCTGAACGGGGCCTGGTCAGTAAAATCCCTAACCCCATTGGTTGTGACATTCCTTTACAGGGAGGAGTGCAGGGAGCACCATAGATTATATTTTCACTTCCTGGAGTATGTCCTCAATCACTAAAAATAGTGAGGTCCTTCCTCAGATTTATAGTGACCATAATCCGATTGCTGTGCAATTAATGACCCCACTTGCGAACCATAAGTCTAAGCTACTAGCGCCCCAGATTTTAATTAGAAAGGATGCAGGGCGCAAATTGGTGTGGCGATCCGCAAACTTGAAGCCCAACATGTCCCAGGTAGTCTGTAATAGCACGGCATTGGTGAATAGTTGCAATTTGGTAATTCGCAATCCGGCCCTTATTTTAACTCTTTTCGCAAACCTTTTATTGTGGATAAAAGAGAAGTTGTCTAGATCCACTGCCCAGCCACATCACCAAGCTAAATCATGGTTTGACAAAGAATGCAGAACAGCTAATGAATCCCTAGGTAGGGCTCTAAAGCAATCTCCTAGAGACCAGAGTGCCACTATAGCTAGCAGAAACATTTACCAGTAAGGAGAAGGAACCAGGCCATAAAGGAGGAGAATTAGGAATCCATTGTTAGTACTTGCCAACTAAAAGACTCACAGGCCTTTTGGAAAGTCATGCAGTCTGTTTTATCTCCTCTATTACATCAAGATAAAGTAACAGTCCATATCCCGGGTGAGGCCTGGCTGGTGCATTTTTCTGGGAGGTATTCTATTGACAGGTGGGCGGATGATGTACTTCAGCCACTGGTCCCACTGGGTTTAAACCTGGAGTTTAGTGAGGAAGAGGTCTTAAAAGCAATTGTCGATAGTAGGTGTAAGAAGGCTCCGGGACCGGATGGTGTCCTGCTTGATCTGTTTAGGGAGGACCCAGGGTTTTGGACTCCTGTTCTCACTTCTGTATTTAACTCTGTTAGTAGCTTGGGCGTGCCCAGGTCATGGCGCACATCAATAATAGTCCCTATTTTAAAAAAAAGGAAATGTGCATGATGTTAAATGTTATTGCCCAATATCCCTCTTAGGGGCACATGCATCAACATAAGGCATTGCGATTCCTTAATAGCGATTTTTTAGAAATCGCTATTTAGCAATCGCAATTCCTTATGCATGTAGGAATCGCTAAAAAATTGCGATTCCTACATATTCCTTAATTGCGAGTTGCAAATTGCGATTCACAATTAAGGAATAGCTTCCTATTCCTTCTTATGGGCCTAGAAGCCCATAGGAATGAATGGGAATTTCATGCGCAATTTGCGAGTACCAAATGGGTACTCGCAAATTGCGCATGCAATTTCAAGGGTGCAAGGGTGCTAAAAGGAACCCTGATGCACCCCTGAAATTGGCATGTGACCACATGTTGCGCACACACATGCCCCAAGGGCATGTGTGTGTGTAACATGGAACTTTTAAAAATGCACTTTGAACAAATCAACCCACCCTCTCCACCCAAACAACATGCCCACCCCTCTCCCAAACAAAACTGACCCAAGCCCCAAAACTCAAATTGTTCAAGAAAGTCTCTCGAGTCCCACTCCCAACTCTCTTCCCACCCTCTCTACCCAGCCCCAACAAACAACAAATCCCATCCCACAAAAACAACATTTTTTTAAAAAGGCTAAAAGAAGGCAATCATGACGTTGGTCCAGAGCTGGTCCATGCTCTGCTCCATCGAGGTGAGCCGGCCCTCGATAATGTCCAGCCGCTGTAGGATGCAGCACAGCAATGGCCTGTAAAGGCCTGTTGCTGTTCTGGTGGGGGGTGGCAGCAGTTGGCTGGCGGCAGCGCTGGCGATGGGATGGCCGGGAGGCTGGAGGCTGAGGGGAACTGGCTGCACTGGGGCCTGGCAGCTGTGCGTTTATTTCTTCCTCCTCCTCTTCCAGGCCCACCAGCCGACAGTATTCCTGCTGGATACGCTCCAGCCTCTGCCGCCCCAAATGGGCTGCTCTCTCCTGCCTGTCAGGTGGTCCAGCTGGAGCAGCAGGAGCAGCTATATAGAGAAAAACAAAAAAGGCAAATTGTAAATAATGCTCTGTGCAGAAATTGTTTTAAATAACTGGGTGGCACAGTAGCAGTACATTTCTAGCCCCCTAGGGCAATTGGAATTTATTTTATGTAATGATTATGAGAATCACAAGGCCAATTTTCTGTTTTCTTTTCCCACACACGTTGCCAAACATAAAAAAGCAGTGACTGTGTGGCAGAAAAGTAAAAGGCAGAAAATAACATGAAAAGATTAAAAAAACAGTGATTGGATAATTTTTCTTCTGAAGGCTTTTTAAGTAGCTATAAACAGAGTCAGACACTTAGAGTTGAAAAATTAATGACTTCTCATTGATGAGTACGGCATTATGCACTATTATGGAGTGCAAGTTGTGTGTGATGCTACAATAATGTAGTCATGCTCATTGCTAGCCAGCACTTCTGCTAGTTTCCTACTGGCTGCAGCTGTAGTTGAAAATTATCTATTTTTAATTCCAATGGCCCTTCTCTTAACCAAATGCGTTTCTCTTTCTACCCTGTCCCCAAAGAGGCTGATGAATAATAAATAAGATTCTACGTCAGTCACATAGCTCATGTATGAAATGTGGATATTTATATATTATCCAGTCTGCTGTATGTAGACGTTGAGGAAAATGAATCTAATGGACTGCTCTAAAAGGTAAAGGAATGGATTATATGGATTTTTATTGACACATTCGTCACTGCGTATCCCATATGTCAAACTTGATATCAAATAATGCACTTACTCCCACTTTACTCTGTGGCCTCGCCCGCCACCATGTTTTCCAACAAATCTGTTTGCTGGGTAGTAACCAAAAAAGGAAACTTGACTTTCTCTACTGCAGGGGGTACAGTAGAGGGATTAAACAGGTAGGGTAGAGCTTTATTATATATATAATAGAGGGGCCACTACACTGATCATCGATTCATCATCTTTGGCTTATTCAGTCACGGTTCATTTCCAAAAGTAAAAATCTGAACAAGTGTAAATTAATCTGTTATTTGAAACCATGATATATGTTCTGGAATCACTTCACATGGGTATCCCATGATTAAATGTGGCACATGCCACGAATGGCCCACCCACCCTTTCACTCATATACCATAACCTTTCTTTTAAGTTACCTTCCGTTCTTTCATGTCTCCCTCAAGCCATCAATGCTCATTATGTGAGATTTTGCTGCATTGCAGATAGAAGAGTCTACAATAATAACTCAACCACCGCTGTGGCTGGTAAAGCTAGGGGGGGCCACCTCACAGTCATTTCTTATGACAACGAGTGAAGCCATGGCAATAGCGAGTCAGCATGGAAATTGCAAAAAATATGTGACTTACCAGTGCCTGTCCCTGCGTCGGCTTCTCTCCCTGCAACTGACCCTTTGCCGTCTCCTCCTGCCACGGCCCTGGAGCTGGCATCACTGATGTTCTGTGTGGCTAGAATATAAAACATTACACATAATTTAGATCCCAGATACGCCACCCCAAACACAACAGCAATGCAGCAGTACAGCTCAGTTAGCACGTATCTTCCAAATATCACTCTGGGCATTTGATTGGTTGGTTCACAAAGTTAGACATGGCAGCCATGGAATCACGGTCAATAAAAAACATATGGTGTTGGGTGGCAAATGCAATGCGAGTGGGACCTCATACTTTTTTTTTTAGCCTTGCTGACTGTCACTGGAAGCTGGTGGTGTACTGTAACTATAAATGAACGGGTCTGCATCACACTACATTGAGGGGGGTGTGGTCCATGATGACCATGGCCACTGTCTTGTGAACTGAACTGTGTTAGAGCTAACCATTATAGACTAATGGGGTAACCCAATCACTGTCTGCGGACCTGGGTGTTATATAATATAAATAACAGATGGTCCTAGACTCATTTAGCGCACATCAAGTAAATGAGGTTTAGAATTCAAATACAATTTCATGCATTAAGGAATCAGCACATGGTAATTAATACATGTCAAAATAACATTATCAAATATGCACCTGGAAAAGGAAAAGACGCTAACTGTTTTTCTTTAGGGTACTTCATATTTTTATTCTTAAATAAACAGAAAAGGTAAAGACATTGCCAAGTGTATATCAATCAAGAGGTTGCTAAAAAGAAAGGGGTGTGAAAGAGTAGTGCTCGTTTGTACAGTGGATGGGAAAAGGAAAAGGACTACAAAGTGAGGATAAATAGATGGTAGTTATTGCAACAATTTTTACAATCCACGCTGGTTATTTGTACAACATACACCAGTGAGTTAAGGCCTGTCCACAATACATCCTTATGTCATAATTTTTTACAGTTTTTCGAGGTTTTCAGAGAAATATCATCTGTATGTTGGGCGGGAGTAGTAGTAGAATATGGTACAGGCCCGCAATTGGGGGATGAATGTCGACGTTTCGACCCGACTTATCGCGTAAAGGGTAATTTTAAGCCTCCGCTAGCAGGTCTTCTTCAGGACAAGGGAAGTGTAGGATGCAACCTTGAAGGATAAGCGTAGAATTAAAAGAAGTATTGTAAGAAAATCAAAAAATCTTGCGTCCTAGGGGTACCTAAACTACTAACCTAATTCAGGCGCCTATCATTGGCAGGCCTGATCACAGATCACAGGGATAAATGGTCTGTGAATAAATGGAGGTGCATATTAGATTACCAATTCCGAGTGAGATCAACGATTGAATATGAGAGCACACGCAAAGCCACTTACCCGCATATTAATGCGGTGTAGCATATAGCAGAACAACAAATCCGCTGCAATGGGTATCCAAAACCCAACCAAATCCAATCTAGCCACAGCCGTGATGCTAGGTTTAAGGCGCAATCAATGCGAAGCCACTAGGCATTCCTTTGTTAGAGGAACCAATCACCCTGTTGAATCTAAAAAGTAAACGAGATATTGAGTATATCTGTCCCACAGTACTGATTCAACTGCAGGGTGGTGAAACGAGACACAACTGTGGGCCTCAGGAAAAATACCTAGGAAATGCGATTCCATCACCCCGGCGATGCAAGCTCCTCCCCCGTCAAATTCTGGCAGGAGACTTGCCGACGCATAGAGCGTCCGTGTTTAAAGGATGTCAGAAAACGTGCACGCCTCGCGTGCACCTCGCCATCAGAGTGCCGCGCGTCGTCATGCAACGCACCCTCGGCCCTGGGCCTATGAGTTTGAGAGTCTGGGGGAGTGTGTTAGAAAACAGACTGACACAATGTTTATATCTAAATATTGGATGGGATTGGATTCTCGGAATACGCGCCATGCCTGGTTAACAAACCAGCATAATGCCTGATAAATAGGTAGAGACACGGAAAGCCCGAAAAACATTAGCATAAAGTTAATACTATAACATATTGCCAGCGTATGAATTCAAAATGAACAAGGTTGGATCCGAAACATATATGAATACAATATACACCGAACATGCAATAATATAACGTGATTACATTATTACAAACATGACAGAAATCAAACAGCTATAATCGCCAAAAACGGATACAGTGTATGAGACAGTGGATGTGAAGGTTAGGGGCTGTACTTGGGATATGACACACATATGTTATATAAATACATAAGAAAGGAGGCAGTTATGGTTAACCCTGGGCATAATACTTTGCTACGCTCACGAAGCATGCAAAGTTTGCAAAGTTTGTGCTACTACGCACTACGCAAATTGCACGTAGCAGAGTGAATAACTGTGCTAATAAACGTAGCGTAGCAGGAGTATAATAAACTCCTTCAAATGCTTTGATAAAGCAATTTTTTATGCTAAAAAGCATATAACCAATTCACAAAAATGAATTTTGACAATAAAATATCAAGCAATGAGAGAGGTGATGATTTTGGAGTTCCCCTAACCTAGGGGAGGACCAAGCAGATGCCTTGAACACAAAAAGCATATCATGTGAACGATTCAATGGTGGTCCCTTCCTCCTAGGACCACCCCAAGCACAGTTATGGGCAAAAATACAATCCCAACCAAAGGCCCTGCAAAGCATTATGGGACGAGATTAGCAGTGGGCAGTGAATATTATAGTGTCCAATATCAAAATAATTCTACAAAGAGCTGCAGTTCAACTAGTCGTTACTAGGTGTCGTCCCTCACGAGTCAAATGCAAAAGCTTCATGAAAGGTTTTCAATACTTTTGCATTTCACTCTTGAGGGACGACACCTAGTAACGACTAGTTGAACTGCAGCTCTTGTAGAATTATTTTGATATTGGACACTATAATATTCACTGCCCACTGCTAATCTCGTCCCATAATGCTTTGCAGGGCCTTTGGTTGGGATTGTATTTTTGCCAATAACTGTGCTTGGGGTGGTCCTAAGAGGATGGGACCACCACCTAATCATTCAATAAGATGTGCTTTTTGTTTTCAAGACATCTGCTTGGTTTTCTCCCTAAGTTACCGAGGATACCAAAATCATCACCTCTCTCACTGCTTGTTAACTTTTGTTTTCACTTTAGTGAAATGACTATATGCAATTTTAGCATATAAAGACAGAGATATTTATTTTATCTTAACTTGCACTGTACAAGTTTGCTTTTGGTAATTATTGTACAGTGCAGTCAAGCACACAGCTACGCACTACGCAATTTGCATAGCTACACCCAGGCTTAATAATAAACTCCTTCAAATGCTTTGATAAAGCAATTTTTTATACTAAAAAGCATATAACCAATTCACAAAAATGAATTTTGACAATAAAATATCAAGCAATGAGAGGGTGATGATTTTGGAGTCCCCCTAACCTAGGGGAGGACCAAGCAGATGCCTTGAACACAAAAAGCATATCATGTGAACGATTCAATGGTGGTCCCTTCCTCCTAGGATCACCCCAAGCACAGTTATGGGCAAAAATACAATCCAATCAAGGCCCTGCAAAGCATTATGGGACGAGATTAGCAGTGGGCAGTGAATATTATAGTGTCCAATATCAAAATAATTCTACAAAGAGCTGCAGTTCAACTAGTCGTTACTAGGTGTCGTCCCTCACGAGTCAAATGCAAAAGCTTCATGAAAGGTTTTCAATACTTTTGCATTTCACTCTTGAGGGACGACACCTAGTAACGACTAGTTGAACTGCAGCTCTTTGTAGAATTATTTTGATATTGGACACTATAATATTCACTGCCCACTGCTAATCTCAGTCCCATAATGCTTTGCAGGGCCTTGGTTGGGATTGTATTTTGCCCATAACTGTGCTTGGGGTGGTCCTAGGAGGAATCGTTCAATAAGATGTGCTTTTTGTTTTCAAGACATCTGCTTGGTTGTTGGTTCTCTCCCTAAGTTAGTGAGGATACCAAAATCATCACCTCTCTCACTGCTTGTTATCTTTTGTTTTCACTTTAGTGAAATGACTATATGCATTTTTAGCATATAAAGACAGAGATATTTATTTTATCTTAACTTGCACTGTACAAGTTTGCTTTTGGTAATTATTGTACAGTGCAGTCAAGCACTACAGCTACGCACTACGCAATTTGCATAGCTACGTGTAGTTGAAGCTGTACTTCACGTAGCTACGTGAAGTACTACTATGCAAACTACGCCCGGGCTTAGTTATGGTAGCCAAAACCGGATACAGTGTATGATACAATAAAGGTGAGGTTAAAAAGCTGTACACGGAAACTGAATATACACATCATAGAGTGAAAATGGAAGTACATACTGGTGTAAGGAATATGTCAGATACAACACCATTGGCAAACCCTCAGCCGTTGTTTAATGGGGCTACCTGTCTGGCACTTTTCTCATACTCATTTAGTCCTCTCAGGACAGTATCAAAAGTATGTATCCACTTGCATTCTCTAACACTCAGGGTGTTGGTGAAGTTGCACCCCCTGGGATTTGTTTTAACCTTCTCAATGACCCACCACTTCAGACTCTCAGCTGGGTGTCCGAAAGCAGTGAAGTGCTCAACAAGGGGTGCACCCTGGACCTTGCATCGTATTCTACTGCAGTGTTGTAGTATACAAATCTTCACTTTCTGTATAGTCTGCCCAATGTATAGGAGATCACATGGACATGATACTGCATATATCACCCCCATAGTGTTGCAATTGGTGTGGTCATGCAATGTATTGTGCGTGAACTTCTTGATCTCCTTAGTTATGTGACAAGCCTTACATGTGCAACACTTGAAATGCCCCTTGACAGGTGGTATGTTCCAAAGTGACAGGGCATTCGGTGTCCCTACCTATTTATCAGGCATTATGCTGGTTTGTTAACCAGGTATGGAGCGCATTCCAAGAATTCAATCCCATCCAATATTTAGATATAAACATTGTGTCAGTCTGTTTTCTAACACACTCCCCCGGACTCTCAAACTCGTAGGCCCGGGGCCGAACGTGCGTTTCATGACGACGCGCGGCGCTCTGATGGCGATGTGCACGCTAGGCGTGCAGGTTTTCTGACATCCTTTAAACACGGACGCTCTTTGCGTCAGCAAGTCTCCTGCCAGAATTTGACGGGTGAGGAGCTTGCATAGCCGGGGTGATGGAATCGCATTTCCAAAGTATTTTCCCTGAGGCCCACAGTTGTGTCTCTTTTCACCACCCTATAGTTGAATCAGTACTGCGGGACAGATATACTCAATATCTTGTTTACTTTTTAGATTCAACAGGGTGATTGGTTCCCCTATCAAAGGAATGCCCAGCGGCTTCTCATTGATTGCTCCTTAAACCTAGCATCACAGCTGTGGCTAGATTGGATGTGGTTGGGTTTTGGATACCCATTGCAGCGGATTTGTTGTTCTGCTATATGCTACATCGCATTAACATCGCATTAAGTGGCTTTGAGTGTGCTCTCATTTTCAATCATTGATCTCACTTGGAATTGGTAATCTAATATGCACCTCCATTTATTCACAGACCATTTATCCCCGGGATCTGTGAACAGGCCTGCCAATGATAGGAGCCTGAATTAGGTTAGTAACCAGCACAATTGATCAAGTAACCAGCACAATTGATCAGGTCTTTAGATTTCTCTGTATGAGCTGGAAATATACAATTTAAAAAAAAGGTCATTTGTATATTGCCTTTATTGACCTGAAGGCCGCTTTCGACCTCATCCCTAGAAACTTACTTTGGAAATCCCTAAAAGACCAAGGGGTGCCAGGGGAACTCCTCGTGCAAATAATAAGACTGCATGAGGACAACTATGCAAAAGTTAGATGGGGTCCGAGGGGTGAACTTACTGAGGCAATCCCGGTAAAAAGGGGCGTAAGCCAAGGGTGTGTGCTGGAGCCCACCCTATTCTCACTATACGTAAAGGATATCCCAGAGCATCTACTGGGCTGTGCACATGATTCGCCCAAGTTAGGGGGGGGTCCCAGTACCAGCCCTCTTATTTGAAGATGACATTATTTTAATATCTCAAACTCCAAAGGGTTTACAATGTTTAATAGACTCTTTTGGCGCATACTGTGATACTAAGGGCCTAGAAATAAATTCTAGCAAAACAAAATATATGGCAGTTAACCCACATAAATCTTTTAGGTAGAATATAACTGTTAAAAATCAGAAGCTAGAATATGTGCAGAATTTTAATTATCTAGGCATAACCTTGGACACCAAAATGACCTGGCAACCGCAATTGAGGAAAAGTAAGACTGTCCTGCTCCAAAATTCCCTACCGATAGTAAAAAAACATGAGAGCAGTACTTCTAAGGCGGTATCCCCTGCACTCGAGGTATATAAGTATAGGGCGCAATTGGCATCCCTTTATGGGGCGGAACTATGGGGGCCCTCATGCAAGAATACTTTTGTGGGAGAGGAAAATAAATTTTTCAGGAAGCTACTACGCCTCCCTGTGCGTACACCCCTAATCCCTATTGTTATGGACCTAAATATTAAACGTATGGATCACCAAGCCATACTAAGACCATTATTGTTTTGGGTGCGACTGTGGTCTACAACCGAACTAGCCCACTATAAAGAAGGGCTAGAAGAAATGTTAAGGTTCGATCAAGGCACTAGTCTCCAGTGGATTAAGCATGTTCACTGTTGGTTCTGTAAATTAGGGCTGAAGCACTTTTGGGAAGAACCCACCTTACTGACGCTAGCTTCTAAGAAAATATTGAAATCCACCTTTTGGGCTTACATCCAAAACAGTGTGTCTCACAGCTCAGCTATCGGTAGACTAACGACCCAGTTTCTTCTCATGAAACCAACTCCGAGCTTTGAGTCATTTCTGGATGAAGTGCAGCCACCGTTCGGCAAAATCACTATATATGAAATTTCGATATGGTGTTCTGCAAACCAACTCGAACACATCGAAATGGGATCGAAAACAAGGGGAGAACAATACTGAGTGTTGTGTACTATGCCAATCTGACACACACGAAAAAGACCTACACATACTATTCTTTTGCCCAGCTTATGCTAAATCTAGGAAGAAATGGATTAAACCTATTTGTCGAAATATGGGCATTAGGTCTTGTCTTGAGGCAGAACGAATATTGAAAACTGACACTTCCCAAAAAATTGTCTTTAGTGTCAGTAGATACTTGTTTGATGTGGGTATAACAAGAGTAAAGAAAGGCTTGACATTTTCGTGGTTTTAAGCACATGTGTATTTTGAAATCATGCCGCCAATTAGCTTTGCACTTGCACTTTAGAAACTAATGAGAGACTAAGTAGAATGTCCTTTTAAGTATATCAGTTTACACTTGAAGCATTTGCACTTTTTGATCAGACTCTTATAAGGAAGCTGCACTTAAAGGATGTACAGATAGTCACCTATAGTTCTTGGTTATTCTTAAGACTATTTGTTTTTATGTACTCCTCAAATGACCTTGATACATTAACCAAGCCTAGCATTTTTACTGTATATATTATATTTTTTAACTTGTTAAATAGATTGCCGTTTTTTTATCTCTTTCTTAGGATTTTGTATTTAAATTGTGAACCTTTTAGGTATGCAAACGGTCTAAAGCGGTATCTATGAAAGGCTACTTTTTCATACGTATTTTATCATCTATTGTGTATGAACTGTTACTGTGCATCTTTTATGGTTTAAACTAAACCGAAATAAAGATTTGAAATTGAAATTGAATTAGGTTAGTAGTTTAGGTACCCCTAGGACACAAGATTTTTTGATTTCTCTTACAATACTTCTTTTAATTCTATGCTTATCCTTCTAGGTTGCATCCCACACTTCCCTTGTCCTGAAGAAGACCCGCTAGCGGATGCTTAAAATTACCCTCTACGCGATAAGTCAGGTCAAAATGTCGACATTCATCCCCCAATTGCGGGCCTGTACCATATTCTACCACCACTCCCGCCCAACATACAGATGATATTTCTCTGAAAACCTCGAAAAACTGTAAAAATGATGACATAAGGATGTATTGTGGACAGGCCTTAACTCACTGGTGTATGTTGTATAAATAACCAGTGTGGATTGTAAAAATTGTTGCAATAACTACCATCTATTTATCCTCACTTTGTAGTCCTTTTCCTTTTCCCATCCACTGCACAAACGAGCACTACTCTTTCACACCCCTTTCTTTTTAGCAACCTCTTGATTGATATACGCTCGGTAATGTCTTTACCTTTTCTGTTTATTTAAGAATAAAAATACGAAGTACCCTAAAGAAAAACAGTTGGCGTCTTTTCCTTTCCAGGTGCATATTTGATCATGTTTTTTTGTCATGTATTAATTACCATGTGCTGATTCCTTCATGCATGAAATTGTATTTGCAATTCTAAACCTCATTGACTTGATGCGCGCTAAATGAGGCTGTGTTAGAGCTAGGCATAAACAGGCAAAGGAAAGCCTTATGAACAAACACACATGGTGATTTTTTTTTAAATTTAAAATACAAACTTACTTGGGCCTGCTATCTGAATCTTCACGAATCACGATAGATAGCACCAACATTCCAATAGATCAATAAATTCCCCAAGATTCTATGGTTTTATTCTAAGAAGTCACTAACAATCATAAAAGGACTTACTGGGATCTGCAGAGCCCTCGGCAGTGGCACTGGTGGTCGGCGCCGGCTGACCAGCTTACCCCGGACCCTCAGAATCATCTCTCCTTGGGTGCTTATGAAAGAAATTAAGAAGATAAATAAAAATAGATTAGTAATTCAGTTAATAATCTCCACAAAATATTTTAGGAAAAGCAAATGAAGTTGATAAAACAGATCAAATATAGTACTACTAGTTTCGACTCGAGTCTATCGACTGTCGTTAAATCCATTTTCCAAATCTCCTTAACAAAAACTACATTTGGAACTAATGTATTACTGTGAATGATCTTTGATTTTATTCTATCTCCATTCCTCAACATCCTCAATGAGCCAACTCAGTCTCCCTTTTTTGCAATGCATAGATGCATACTTCACATCATCACTGTGAATTCAATTAAATAACCTGGAATTGTAGGAGCTACATAGACAAAGACAAGAGAGAACGAGCTACTCAGTGATTCACTATAGTGACAGAAGACACAGTCTGCAATGGGTTCTTAATTAAACAGCCAAAGCGAGCGCCTGATGAATGCGATTGGGTAGCGGCACCTGCATAGCAGAAACTAGAAACTGGATCACACCTCAATATACCAGCGTAAACTTTACTAAATATAATTTACCTCTAGTGTTAGGAGCATGCTATTCAGATTTTTTTTCTTAGCATTGTAGAACACCAACACAACAAATAATTAATACTCACGAGCCCCGGAATCTCGATGACTAGCAGGTCGAGCAGGTCCTGCTCCCGGTCAAGAATGTTGGCCGAGCGGTACCTCAGCTGCTGGGCGGTGCGGCGAACCTCGCTAGTGCACCGCATGCACTGGCGCATCGTCCCCCAGCGCCACTGATGCTCGTGCACGGAGTAGCTGCTATTGGGCCTGCTGCCAGCATAGAGGGGAGGTGGCGCTGCACAAAAAAATCTAGTGCTGCCACCTTATCCTCTCCAGAGTTCACCCGGGGCTGCACACCTGGGCGGCGGCGCCTCTGCCATGGCGCTGGGTGGGAAAATAATAAACTAAGAAGGGAAAGGAAGGGAAAGTAAAAAAGAAAAAAAGAAGGAAAGAAGGGGAAATAAACTAAGTAAAAAAAGTCACAAAAACACAAAAAAGTTCACAAAAACATAAAATACACAAACAAGAGATGCACACTATTGTAAAAAGTAAAAATTAGAGGTTGAAAAGTAATAAAGGAGGAGGATTACCAAGATTAACAAGAAATTAACAATTAGGCCCAGGACCATAACAGAGAGCAGAAAAACAAAATGGCCATGATCATGCAGACCGCGTGGTGCTGTTCGCGTGTGATTTAGAATGCAAGCACACTTCAGGACCGTGTAGTGCCATTCCTGCATGATTTTGGAGCGTGCGGACGCACTCTACGTTCCCAACACAATGCAGACAGGCGTGCCGGCAAACTCCGCCCGAACGCTGAAGTCCGCGCAGCAGAGTTTTTTTGCGACTCTGCAAAATTCTGCGTAGTGGGACTCCACAAACCCCGCCCACCCCTATTTAGGATCGATAGGCCTGATCAGCAATATGTACAACCAGAACACTCTGGGGTGGTGACATCATATAGTGTTGGGAAGTTGTGCCTTGATACAGACACTACTCCACATTAAATTCCCACTGCATTTTGAGGAGCTGGTTCACTGTATCTTTAATATGTCTGATACAAAGGGAATAGTGCACTATTTTAAATGTATCGGCTCTCGGCACTCCTGGATAAATCACTCAAATGGATGGATTCAAAGTCACAATTAGGGGTGCTATTGCTATAACCACAATAGAAATAGTCAGAGCGAATGAAGGGTACCTTATCAAACAAAATCTCACTGCTGAAATCTGAGACCTTGAATAAAAAGATAAGCATACACCGTCAAAATGCACCCAAAGGCAGCAGGCAATACCGAGGGGGCAACAACATACCCATAGGAAAAAGAAAGCAGTAAATTGTCTGCTGTCTCTAAAACAGTGTTTCTACAAAAATGGAGACAGTTAAGCTTCATAGAGTTAAATTGAATACAGTCCAAAGAAATGGGGAGCACATGGGCCGTAAGTTAAAAGGATAAGCAAATTGTTTTCACAAGTTTTATTGAGCACTTTATTCCCAAGGTCCTCAAAATCAAGTAGATATTCCGGTTTATCTACAAAACTGCGAGTGGATCCTTATTTCTTTATCTCAAAAGGAGCTACTGGAAGTCCAATAGACATAGCTGAGCTGCGCAGAGCCCTCTGCTCCAAGCAACTGGGGAAAGCACCTGATAGTGACTATTCAATATCTTTACAAGTGACACGAGTCTCACTCCCACAATGGGTGAGGCAGAAATCACACTAATTTCCAAAACCGGTAAGGACCCAACTGTTTCTTCTTCCTATTGACAAATATTACTCCTAAAATTGGATGCAAAGCTTGACACCTAGATTCTTGCATGCCCATAATTCTATCAGGTATTTAGGCCTCAATTTCACTCCCATCTTGAAGGGAGGATCAAGGACAGCTGGTCTGACTACCGCAAAATCATTTTGGGAGATATTGGGCAGTGGCTTTCCTTATATATAACTTGGTTAGAGTGGATTAATTTAGTTAAAAAGAATATCCTTCCAAGAATCCTTTATTTATTCCAATCTCTCCCACCTCTATTCCATAGAGAGCATTACCGCGCTTCAGAAGTATGCACGCTTTTCTGGAGCGGTAAGAAGCTGTGTATTTCTAATAAGCTTCTCATGACAACAAGGGATATGGGGAGGTCTAGTGAGCCCAAACCTGCTGAATTATTATTGGGAGGCACACTTGTCATACATATCTGAATGGGTGGTCTGCAAAACCAAAAAGCGTTGGTTTTGTGTGGATTAGGCTGAATCCTGTCGCCCTTTAGGACCTGGCTTGGATCCCATGCAGCCATCGCCCTAAAAGTGCCTATATAGCCACTCCCACTAGAGCGGTGCTTGAAGTATGGGATAAGGTAGTAATTAAAAGAGGTCTCTCCATCTTCCCATTCCCAAATATGCCCATAGGACAGAAACCATTTGGGGAATGGGAGAAAGTTGATTGTTGGATGCAAAGGGCCTGATTCACAAAGGTAAACTTACACTTTTGAGTAAGTTGACTATTTTTTTGGGTATTGAAAAACTTTAAGTTTATTTTACTAATAGTAATTTTATGACCACATTCGGGGTGGAGAACTATGCGCATAAAAAGCTAGGACAGGTCTATCTTTTTATGTCCGGTGTCTCCACTATGAGTGTGGAGCCTCCGCACTCGAAAATTACTATTAGTAAATTAAACTTGCAGTTTGCAAATACCAAAAGAATGTTAAACTTACACAAAAGTGGAAGTTTACCTTTATCAATCAGGCTGATCGAGTGATCTCTTAATGAACAGTCACATCAAAACATTTGACCAATGCAAAAAATATTTACAAGTTACTGTAACCTCCTGATTACAATACTCCCTACTCAGACACTGGACTCTTCATCCAGCAAATACCAAGGCGGCTAACTGGCCTCTCACACAATTTGAGAACTTAATCTGATCATTCAAGGGCACAAGAGGTCTTTTTTCCAAAGCTTGCCACCCGCTACCAGATTCAAAGCCATTTGTTACTCATACTAAACACACTGGGAGACAGACCTGGAGACCTCTATCTCTGGGAAACAATAGGAGGGGCTTTGGCGAGATATCCTGAAAATATGTAGGAGCATCCCTCAAAAAGAATTGCCTAGCAAGATTCTATACCAATGGTTCCTCAACCCTAGGTGATTGATGTATATCCTTCGACATCCTCACTCTGCTGGAGATGCTCACATTCTACGGGTGATTTCATGCATATATATGGTGGTCATGCATGGTAATTGAAACAGTTTGGAAAGAAATTTTAGGTCACATTAAGGAGACCATAGACTATCCCATTCCAGCAGATCCGAATGTTCTACTGTTGGGGTTGCAACTGTCCACATTGAAGGGTAATTTTCGGATGGACTGGAGACTAATATGTCACACGTCTGGGGTAGCTAGGTAGAGCATTGTCCTTTATTGGAAGAAAACTGCCTTCTTCACTGTGTTTCAACCGGCACAGACTAGCGATGGAACAAATCTGACTTAGACTTACCCCAACTGAAAAGGAATTTAGAGCAGGTTGGCAGCCCCTGTAGATTACATAATAAAGAGTTTTTCTGCTTTGTACCCAATAGACAAACAGACTGAACGCGCCCCAGCTGTTTGATTGAGCCCAGTGACAACATGGGTGTTGGAAATGGCCCTTTCTGCAGGGTCACCCACAAACATTTTCCCTTCCTCCTCCCCTTTTTGCTGAAATTCATTTTTGTTGGATTTAAGATTCTGGGCACTTTGCCACTGCCAACCAGTGTTAAAGTGCATGTGATCTGTACTTTAAACACGAACACGGTAACATTGGCTTATCCGCAAATGGCATATTTAATTTACTTATAAGTCCCTAGTAAAGTGCACCATATGTGCCAAGGGCTTGTAAATTAAATGCTATTGGTAGGCCTGCAACACAGATTGTGCCACCCACTTCAGTTGCCCTTTAACATGTCTTAGGCCTGCCACTGCAGAGCCTATGTGTGCAGTTTTAAGCTGTTATTTTGATCTGGCAGTTAACCTACTTACCAGGCCCAAACCTTTCCTCTTATCACATATAAAGTCACCCCTAAGGTAGGCCCAAGGCATCCCTATGGGCTGGGTGCAGTGTATTTAAAAGGTTGGGCATGTACTTTTGAGTTTTACATGTCCTGGTAGTGAAAAACGACTAAATTTGGATTAACTAAGCCTGGGCGGAGTTCGCGAAGTTTTACTCCACGGATCTCCGCGAAGTGCTAGAAAAACTGAGCGGCACTCCACGAGGCAGAGTCTGTTAAGTTGTGCTGCTCGCACTGATTTTAGCTCCAGGAGTTTGTCCAGCACTGTAAAATCAGCGCAAATGGCACTGCGCGTCCCGCAAGAGGGCGCTGCTGCTTTCTGCCCCTCGAGTAGACATTCTACTCGAGCGGCAACTTCCTCAACGCGAATGACAGTCGTGACCTGCAGCAACCTCCCGCGATGAGAAATCTCGCCAGGAGGTGGTCTAGCAGGTTATTTTTTCACACACGCGCTTGCCAACTTACCATTGGTGAGCCACTCCAGAAAAAAAACTCCGCTCCGCGTCACTTCTCGAAGTTTTTCGGAACTCCACACTCCCTACAGAGCGTGGAGTGGGTAAAACTCTGCAAAATCCGCTGACAGAACGGAATTCTTCACCCACCCCTAGTTTTCACTACTGCTAGGACTTTCTCTCCCATAGGCTAGAATTGGGATTGCCTTAAAACATCTTTTAAGTGCAATTTCCAATTGGGAAAAGATAGAGATTTAGATTTGTTGTCTCTGGGATCACACTTTAAAATCACAACTTAAGATGAAGTGGGTTTTCAAATTATAAGTCGGAAAATGCCACTTTTAGAAACTTGACATTTTCTTACTTAAAACCATTCTGTGCCTCTGCCTGTCTCTGAATACACGTCTGAGTTGGGTGGCAGCTGGGCTTTTTGCATTCCCTCTAGACAGTCACACAAAGGAGCTGGGATGTGACATTTGCATCCTGATGGCCCATCTCCAGGCTGATGGGCCTTCCTGAGGCGGATTGGGAGGAAGAAGCTGACACTTGCACATGAGTGCCTGCCCCCACACAAAGAGCTGCATACCCTCCTGTAGTAAGTCTGGAGCCAGCACAGGAAAGGCAGGGACTTTGTGATCCTCAAAGGCCTCTTTGAAGTCTCTCCACTTTGAAGGCACATTTGGGTATAAGTACTTGACTCCTGACTCTACCAAATCAGAAATTTGTTGGAACTAAAGACTGCCTGGAAGAAGAGCTGCTGTGCTGTAGGAGGGACTACCACCTTGCTACCTGCTCTGCTGTGTTGGCCTGCTGCTTCTAGTCTGAGAGTAAGAGGGACTGGATCTGCTCTCTACATCCTTGAACCCAAGTTTCTCCAAGGGCTTGGTGGCTTGTCTCCTGTTTTCTGAAGTCTCAGGGTCACACATATTCTTGCAACTCTGCTTGTGCTGCTGGACTCTGCCATCTGTGAGTCCTATCCTTGTTTAAAGTGCCCCCTCCAGTCCTGGGCCTCTGAAGTGGGTTCTGCAACAGGTTACTGCAAAGCCAACACAGTGACCCCTTTGCGCCGATTGGAACTGAATCAGTGCCCTCTGACACCGATGCAATGCCGATTTGACAATGACGGGGGTCTCAACTGAGAAGTTCGATGACGACGCAGCGGTCAATCTGGAGATGCCGCTGCAAGCCTTGACTTTGACACAGCACCTATCCTTTGACACCGACTTCATGGCTCAACTATGATGCATCAACCTGAGTGCGTGAATCAAACTGACGCATCGAGTCTTCGACGTCAACACTTGCTCCATACAAAGGTACTTTCTCAGCTGGCCCTGCATGGGTCCTGTAGCCAGCCTGCCGTCCATTGCTGTCGGCCTGAGCTTTGGATTTACCCCGGTCTAGCATGACCTCAAGTAACCTTTTAGCACCATTGACTTATAAGCACTGTTTTTATTCTTTTTTTTTTTTAAAGAAATTTTTATTGTGATTTGTAAACGCCCAAAAACACAGTACAGTACATTCGTAGCGATTTTACATATCTCAAACAATTGTGGATAAGTGATAACCACTCAATGAAATAATACAATCCTGTCAAGGGATGGATTCGTTCACAACCGAAACCCTGCGTTAATACACTTAGTACTGTATTCGGACGTAAGCAGGTAATTTTCAGAAAAGGAAATCATAACATGATAACTCTTAACTTAACCCACCCACCTCCCCCCCGGGTCACATAATGAAAACCTCCTTTACAAATCATGCAACACAGGTCAGATGACATATCTGAACAGATGTTTCTACACTGTTCGCAGGCTGAGATTGCCCTGTGGCTGCGCCTCCTCGTCTGACCTGTCACAGTCAATGTGCAGTTCTCCTTGTGAGGCGAGGCCCTCTCCTATGGGAACTTCCGTGATCATGATGTACCAGGTCCTCGCATCCTCTTCTACCTTTTCATCCCTTCGAACACGCCTCATTCGATTTAACTCTGCCGTCGCCCATTCCCGCAAGTCCCCGACCCACTTTTCCACCATGGGGGGCACCAAACCCATTCAACTAATTGCAATCCTTCTTTTGGCCAACACCAGCCCCAACTGGAGGAACCTACGTGTAAGCTTTTTCCCTTTAGGTCTAGGGAGAAGACCCAGCAACGCAGCCCTAATGGATTGGGGTAGCGTCCACCCCGTTACCCGCCGTAAGCGCTCCAGTATCGATCCCCAGAAGAGTCGCAGTTCTGGACAGTCCCATATCATGTGCAAGAACTGGGCTTCGTTATAACCACATTTGGGACAACTAGCAGGGCGGTCCGGATATATTTTGTGAAGTACACTTGTAGTCAGATAAGTTTGATTGTCAATATTGAATTGGGTAAGTTTAAATCTGGTATTAGAACTTATTTTCTTAACCCCTTCATGTACCCTTTTCCATTCCGAGTCCGTTAGAGGTTCTTCCAGTACCGCGTCCCACTTAGCTTGAATCAGGAGCGGGTGTGCGGCAAGGTCTCCCCTCAACGCCCTGTAAATGTGAGATATCAGCCTGCAGCCCCCGCCAAGGTCACTAGAGCCTGAAGTGTGGCAGTAATGGGCGGCTCTTTCGGGAACGCCGGCCACACCTCTCGTGCGACCGCTGAAATCTTTGCGTATTGAAGGTATTGTCCCCTACCCAACTCAAACATTGATTCCGCCTCCTCCCTAGTGAGGAACTTCTGTCCCAAGTACAGATCTCCCATCACGCGACAGCCTCCCTCCGTCCATCTGATAATGGACATGCTTTGACTTATTTGTTTAAACGGTACCACTGCCCACAGCGGGGCTTTCCGGGGTGTAGGGCGCTCGTTTCAGCGCAGTTTTTATTGCGGATTCCCAGATTGCAGCCACATGTCTGATAATATATGGGAGCTCCTCGGGCACTCGGGATCCCAACATAAGGAGGTCCGGAAGAGGGGTTCCCCCATGAGTACCCTCCAACAGTCGCTTCTTCCAGTTGTCGTTCTCATCTAGCCACGGTTGTAGGACGTTACAACGCATGCCATTACAACGCATGCTTTTACAACGCATACCTTTACCCCGATTTGCTGTCAGGGGTGCGCTGGAAGTTGGAATAGTATAATTTACTATTCCAACTCCAGTGTGTGCAACAGTAACTCCAACACCTTCTACCCCCTGCAACAAGCCTTTTGCGTTGTAATGACATGCGTTGGCATGGCATGCGTTGTAACGCTTCCGTTGTAAAGGCTGTTTCACCTAGCCACTGTACGGCATGTTGAAGCTGTGTCTCCATGTAATAGAAACCCAACCTAGGGACCTCCAGTCCTCCCCGCTCCCACGTTCTCTGTAGTGTATCCAATTTCACCCTTTTCCTTTTGGACCCCCATAACAAGTCAACCAATAGACGGTCCAGCAGGTGGAAATATGTCCGTGGAATACGGTAGAGGGAGTTCTGCATAGTATATAAGCATCGCGGAAGAATCACCATTTTTATTAGGGCTACCTGCCCCATCAGGGACAAGGGCAGATCTCGCCAGAACTCGATTGATTTGCGGATACCCTCCACGCATTTCCCTATATTGCATTCTAGGTAGGCTTCCTGCGTGTGTTACAGACTGACCCCAAGATAGCGGACCGTGTCTCTGACCCAATTCATCCCCACCATGCGCAACTCGTCCTCCTCCTTGTCCTCCAGGCTTCCCATAGGAAAGAGTTTAGACTTCCCCGGGTTAAGGCAAAGTCCTGATATTTCATCAAAGCCAGTTAACTCCCTAAGGAGCTCTGGGACCGCCTCTTTAGGATGCCGAAGGTATACCAATGTGTCATCGGCATACATTGACACCACATGGACCGTTGTCCCCAGCCGAATCCCCCATGGCTCCATCCTGCATCTAAGGGTGATCGCCAAGGGCTCCATCGCAAGGGCGAAAAGGAGCAGAAATAGGGGGCAACCCTGTCGGGTACCTCTCTGGAGTTCTAAGCTATCCGATACTTGATTGCGAAGGCGGACCCGAGCCGATGGTTTAATATAGAGCAGTTTTAACCATCCCAAATATTTATCTCCTAATCCCATCCGACCAAGTACCATCCATATATAGTCCCATTCAACAGAATCAAAGGCCTGTCAAATATCTAGGAGACATAGTGCCCAGTCTACCTCCCGTAAATCCGGCGCATGCCAGATATGTGCAAGTCTGCGCAGATTATGTGTGGTGTTCCGGCCAGGGACAAACCCAGCCTGGTCCGGGTGGACCAGGTGGGTCATATATGGTAAGAGTCGCGCCGCCAATACTCCACTCAAAAATTTCTCATCAATGTTCAAAAGAGAGATGGGCCTGTAGGAGCCAGGGGAGAGGGGATCCCTATCTGGCTTCAGGACCATGGACACTAGTGCTTCCATCATGGTATTAGGAGGAACCCCCTTGACTAGAACCTCATTAAATACCTCTAGAAGGCGATCTACCAGCTGTGGGGCAAACGTTTTATAAAATTCAGCAGGGAGACCGTCACTCCCAAGGCACTTCTCCGATTTCAGCTTTTTGATCGATGCTAGTATTTCTTCCCTAGTGAGTGGCGCCCCTAGGGCCCTAGCGTCTTCTTCCTCAAGGATGGGGAGTTTTATGTCATCTAAGAAGTCCTGTAGTGCCAGCGTCCTGGTCTGGGCTGCAGTCGAGCATGTCTGTCGTAAATGAGTTGCAAATTCCTTTATAATCGCGTCTTGGGTATATAACACGTTTCCCATACTATTGCGAAGCTTCAACACCGGTACCTGTTCCATCTCCGTGCGTATGAGTCGTGCCAGGAGCGCTCCTGACCTATCCCCCTCCATATATAGTCGCTGCCTGTAGGTGGTATATTTGTGCTTCTCTAAACGTGACCAAGCCTCGATGAGCTCTCCTCAGAGCCGCGTCCACTCTATCATATCAGCAGGAGTCTTGTATAGTGTATTCTCTAGGGTCTGTAATCGCTTTTCTAGGGTGTCAATATCAGCACTAAGTTGGTGTTGGACTCCATAGGTAGTCCTCATGCAGACCCCCCTTAATGACGACCTTCATTGCCTCCCACTCCGTGGATCTAGCGGATGTGGATCCCCAGTTTTCCCCAAAGTAATGTCTGAGGGCCTCCGTCACAGTCTGTACATATGGGGGGTCCATAAGGGCCTCCGCTCGAAGCCACCATAGTGGGATGGGTGGACGACCTGGTCCGCTGGACACAGTCAACAGTAATGGCGGATGGTCGGATAGGTATTGTGGCAGATAGGAAATGGCCTGCGCTGTAGCTGAATGGCCGGCGGAGAGACAGCAATGGTCAATACGGGAGAAGGTATTGGCGGCGGGG
Organism: Calotriton arnoldi; assembly: GCA_963921515.1. Taxonomy (NCBI): domain Eukaryota; kingdom Metazoa; phylum Chordata; class Amphibia; order Caudata; family Salamandridae; genus Calotriton; species Calotriton arnoldi. The sequence goes on along the minus strand of CAWUFW010006470.1, from coordinate 983,204 downwards.
GTGTAACAAGAGAGCTCCCTTTTTGTGGGATTGCGCGCTCTCCACTCGTCCCTTAGCTGCATACCTTGAAGGATACCAGTGAGGGATCTCATCATGCGGGGTTTAGTGTTCTCTCTAGGGGGTTCCCTATCCAGGTTCCCGTCAAATATACAATTGAAATCTCCAAAAAGAAGGATCTCAGCACCCATGTACGGCGTCGCCGCCTTCAAGACTGCTGGGTAAAAATCGGGGCAGTCCAAGTTGGGCGCATAGACATTGATAATGCACAGTTCCCTCCCTTCCCACCTCCCAAACAGGATAACATACTGTCCTTCAGGGTCCAGAACATGTTGGAGGTGTTGGAATGGGACCTCTGGTGCCACCCACACAAGTGCCCCTCGTGCAAAACCAGAATATGATGTGGCATATATCTGCCCCCTCCATCTCTTCCGTAGGCTCGCTAATGTGTTCCCCCATTTGTGTGTATCTTGTAGTCCCGCAATTGCTATCCTGTACCTCTTCAGGAAGGCTTGTATTCTGCGATGTTTATCTAGGCCTGCCATCCCTCGAACGTTCAAGTTAAGGAACTTCAACGTTTGTACTGTCATGGCGATATAGTACTAAGTGCCTGACGTGTGTTCCCCTGTCTCCAGTGTGTCCATCTTGTCATCTCTCCAGCCTGTGTGTCATAGTATAGTCCTGTGTGACCCCAAAAATTCCCCTAGAAACAAACCAACTTGTAAGAACTAAACAAACCTGTACCCACCTCCCTCCCATGGGCAGTAGTATAGAATGGTATATGTATCTCATGATCCCTATAACAAACAATACGCACTCGCCCACCCCCCCTTAAGCACTTCGATATCAGTATATCAGGCTTAAGGCCATGACCCAAGCCAGCGTTGTCTAAGATGTCAATGATAATGCCTAATAAGCGCTGTGCAAGAGAACTGGTGACGCCGGGGCGTGAGATTACTCTCAAGCCTCCCCGGCGGCCCTGGTCTCTAGTGGGTGCGTCGCTACTCCAGCGTCTGCCCGTGCTCCCAACATAGTAAATTACACAACCGGGCCCTCGACCTATACTTTTGATTTGTGTTAAGGATAAGCAGAAAAAAGGAAACTTATCGTAAAAAGGCCGGGGTGCCACACCCACAATCCCAAATTGTAGGTCTCCTAGGGACCCGCAAAGTAATAGCTCGGACCAGATTTGTCAGATCGCCATCCTATCTACAATACAAATCCAAACTTATCTGTACAGTTCAGCAGTTAGTGTTCAGCGTATGGAGTTCATTCGTGGCCACTGCCTGGCCCTCTGGCCCCCCGTTCAATGTCTGTTGTCGTGTCCGCTGAATCCGAGACAACCTCCAAGTCAGAAGCTTGTAGTGTGCTGTCCCGTAGGACCGTGATACGACCCAAGCTCATCGTTCTCTTTTGTGGTTTCTGACGTGTAGGCTGTCTACGGCTCCTCAGGGAGGATTGCGAGGGAGGTGTCCCGGTGGAACTCGTAGAAGGGACCAGGCATCTCCCATCCGGGGCCCTGGCATCCAACCAGTCACTCGCTTCTCCCGCCGAGAAAAAGAACAAGGTGCATCCCTCACTCTCCGCCCTCAGTTTTGCCAGGAACATAAGGCTGTATTTTAAGTTCAAGTCTCGGAGCCGCCGTTTTACTGCGATGAAGGTTTTCCTCTGTTCTTGGACCCTTTGGGTGTTATCCGGGTACACTGTTATGGAATGATCCGCAAAGAAGTACAGTTTGCCACTGCGTGAAAGTTGAAGCAAAAGGTCCCTGTCCCTGAAATTAAATAATTTTGCAATTATAGCTCGAGAAGGCGCTCCAGGTCTGGGGGGGGGCACCAGCGTTCCATGTGCTCACTTCACACTGAAGAACTTCGACAATTGATTAGGAACCATTTCCCGAGTGATCCAGTCTTCCAGAAACAGACCCACATCTTGCCCTTCTGCTTTTTCAGGGAACCCCACAAATCTTAGGTTCCCCCTCCTTGAGCGACCCTCTGAGTCCTCCGCCCGATCGTCAGGCTTGATCACTTGTCATTTCAGCTCCACCACTGCCGCACTAAGGCTCTTTAGCTCTTCTTTTAAGACATCCGTATCTTTCTCTGTGGCCGTCACTTTATCTGAAACTTTCCTGAGATCACAGCTCAGTAGATTACTGTCTATGGCCACAGTATCAATCTTCCTGATCATATCGTCCCTAGGGGTCTGAACGACCCGGATAACATTCATCAGCGTCGATGCGTCTTCGGCAGCCCCCTCCAGTATTCCCTTATCCATTACTTGGTCCTTGTTCCTGTTCTCTGGACCATGGGATAGAGGCTGGGCATAGTTCGATATTTTGTTGGATTGTGCTTTTGCTGTTTTGTCGTTCCCCATACTGTCCACCCAGTTGTAGTGGGGTTTGTCTATATGACCCTCCCCAATGGGGTGCGCCTAGTGTATCTCTTCCCAACGGCTCTAACCCCACCAAGGGTTTAGCTCTTTCCCACGTGAAGTGATCTCTTCCTTGACTCTGATGTGCGGGATTTCAGTAATAGTGTGGGCTGTTCTGATATTCCTCGCCCCCGGAGTGAGTTCCTCCCGTCCTCCGTGATGCACCACCGACTCTCAGCTTGGCGAGTCTGATCAGTCCGTCTGCAATCTCACGAATCAGGCTCCCAGGGGGGACTCTCTTCGAGTCCCTCTCTCACTCTCCAGAGCTGATGAGGGGCCCGGGGCTGTCCCCCCCCCTCCTCAGGTCCACCGCCACCAGACGAGGCTAAACTCAGCAGAACCCAGGTAGCCTCGATTCCTCAATATATCACCCTGCAAGTTCTTCAATCCCTCTATTTCGAGATCTGCCGGACACACTCTTGCAATTGAGGGAGGGGGGTCTCCAGTCAAGGGTGTGCTCTCCCACGAGGACGCACCAGCATCGAGCGGCCCGTGGGCTGGGCAGAACTGGCCACGCTTATTTGGGTCTCTCCCAGCAGCTTTCACCACTCATGCGTCACTGCACCTCGGGCCACACATAGTGCGTCTCCGCGCGTGCCAGCTCAATCCTGCACCTGCCGACTCTGCCGCGGTCCGGCCGCCGCGGGGTATGTTAGGCCGCAGTACCGCCTCAGCAGGGGCCCGACCGGCTCCCAGAATCAGCCCCGCCCGCTGGGTACATTACCAGATCGCAGACTGCAGTTGGCCGTCGCAGGGCCAGCCTCCGCTTCAACGAGTGCGGGGCCGTCCGCCGTCCCGATCTCCCCAAAGAAGGCAGCGCCTCTCCCCCCGGGGCCGCAGCCTGTTTCCTCCTACCTCAGCGGGGTCCAGCAAGTCTGTAGGCCCGGCGCCTTCGTCTAACCTCGTCAGGCCAATCCCAAGATGGCGCCAGCCATTCACCCGGACCGGGGCTCCGCTTTCACTGTCACAGGTCCCTGGGGATCAATTCCCATGCATTTAGGAGCCAGGATTCTCCAGGATGTTGGTTCTATCTCGGGCCACCGCACGGAGCTCTTTCAGAGTCAAGCCATGCCCCTGACTTCTAAGCACTGTTTTTGGATTTAACCCTTAAAATTCTTATCTCAACTTCTACTGATTGTATTTTTGCCGTTATAGTCTTGTTTTACTCAGATAACTATTCTCTATTTGTCTAAGCTGGTTTGGAGTCTTTTTGTGGTGTTTTCACCTTGTTACTGTAATTAAAGTGTGCACCGATGCTTTACATATTGCCTCATAAGCTAAACCTGGCTGCTCTGTGCCAAGCTACCAGAGGGTGAGCACAGGTTAATTTAGTTTGTGTATCTGACTTACCCTGACTAAGATTGTGGTCCCTACTTGGACATTGTGCAAACCTCTGCCAACTTAAGACCCATTTTCTAACAATGCGGAAGAGTAAAGAATTGAATTGACAAAGATTCTATATCTCCCTCTGACATGACAACTACACTGTTGAATTCAGCCGCATAGTCTTTAAACAAATGTTGAAACAGCTTCCCTATTGGGCTTTCCCTTTTCCATTCATAGTAATATTTGGTTTGCTTGAGTGGGAAATGTGTGGAGGTGAGAGATAATTGGGGAACTAGAATGGAATTTTGTTAGCAATTTTTGAACTTGAGTCTAAGTACTCGGAAACCTGTTGGCAATAACAAAGAACATGCTGATGCAATATGCTAACATGTATCTCAAATGTCTGTGTGACACAATTTATAGGGCCTGATTCACAGAGGAATTTACGACTCGTAAAGTTACGAGTTCGGAGTCTCTACACTCGAGTGGAGTCTTCAAGCTTGGGTGGAGACTCCGCCCCGAGTGCAGACATTCTGCATTTGTAACTTTACGAGCCGCAAGCCCCTATGAGGATTGGGCCCATATTGTATGCAGACTAAAACTTTTCAATAAAAAAAAAAAAATTAAATACTTGAATTATATTTTAATAAAATTACTGTTGCATTAATCTTTATATTTGTGAAAACTTATTAAGATATAAAATAAAAAAGTTTCATTTTTAGGTAATTTGTTTAACGTTAAATTACATTTATTTATATTTTTAACTATTTTAAATAATTTAATATATAGGGTTTAATTTAATTATCTGCTTCCATTATTTTTCATGTAATGCATTATCAGTGGAATCAGTGATTGGGCACCATGTGTGGAGCTGGAGTTGCTCCTTTTCCTTTTTGGCATCAGTATTTTCCACTCATAAATTTGACTTCACCCCCTATTTCAGAGGGTGGAGACATTCAAGTCTACACTTTTGTGTAACTTTACACTCATAAATGGTAAATAGCCAGAAGAAATAAAGTTATTCAAATGTGTAAGAGTAAATATAAATGTGTAAATTACACACAAGTGTAGTTTATCTTTGTGAATAGCCCCATAAGTCCTTGGTGGGCCATATGGAACCTGCAAGTAGTGTATGTGGACCATTGTTTTCCTTTCAAGTGCAACCCAGCAGCAAGTTTCCACGTTTCACAGATAATCAGTAATTTCTTGTTTCCAAGTTGTATCATGAAGTCCTTCAATGCAAATAAGAGTCACCCTGGACACTCACAACCCTCCTCAAGACAAGGTATCTTAAAAAGATGATACAAAGCTCATTCAGTTTGTCACTTCACACAAAACCATGAGATAAGCTGTGATTTAAAAGTGTTTTTTTACTTTCTCACGTTCTGTGTCATCCTCCTATATAGAGGAATATGTGTGCTCTCCACAAAAATAAGTAATCTTTGTCTATTTCGGAGGTAGAGCAATACTATTTATATTTCACATAACACCAAAATACTTTTTTTGTCACGTAGCAATAAGTCTAGTTTGTTAACCAATGCAACCTCTTTTATCAAGCTTAGAATAATGTACGGTAGAGTTAAATACCCAAGGATTCAAAATTATACTGTGCAGACTACACCTAACTGATAGCAGAAGTCACATATGTCACTATATTGTAACTTGTGACCTGCAGGTTGAACAAGGAGCGCTGCAACAAAAGCATTAACTACCAGAACCATTTTATGATGATTCAAATCTGCGACCAGGGATTACATGCAGACATCTCTCCAGCAAAAAGATTGCCCACCTGAGTTAAATTATCAATAATATGCCCTGAAACTTGCCGGAATTTCTTGTAACTCTGCAGTTGAGGTCTTAACTCCCTACACTTTCATGAATTGACCAATTAAGTGAGCCAGAACATTTTGCCTTTGTGACTTTTTTTGTGGAGGATTTAGTAAAGAAATAAAACATGGATATACTGACTTTAATTGTCTCGATTTGAAAGGACGCTCCCCACTTTCTGCCATTGTCTCCCATTCCAAAGTGTGGGTTCCCTGAGTAATTGTAATTCATTGCCAGCACTGACCTCAACTGTAAGCTTTAACTAAGAAGCAAAATACTGAGACGATCCAAGCAGGTATATTTTAACCAGATGCATTTTGCACAAAAAAAGCATGAAAAATACAATTGTCAAAAACATCAGCTGCTCCCGTTCACTTGTTCTCTTTGTTCCTGCGCTATAATTTTCCCTCGACAAGCAGTGTAACTACACTATATAGAATAATGGTGGAAATTCAGGAATTGAGGTCCTCATTTACTACAGTTTATCACAGGGCAGCACTGCACCTCATTTTGCTGTGCTTTCCTAAGTCAAAAGAAAAGGGCAGGAATGTGCCGTATCTCTGAGATACAGTGCATTCTTGTCCTCTTACACTGAGAGGGCGCACAAAGGGCTATCTAGCACAAACGCAGGCACCCTTGTACCTTGGTGCAAAGGTGTCTGCTTGAAATCAGGTAGTTTTTGTGGAGGAAGGGACACCAGCCTTAACAAAAAAAACCTTTACGCCACACCTGGGGAGGCGCAGGATTTTGATGCATTCCGAGATTTACGCTTTGTTGTAAATCTGGGAATGTGTCAATACAATGGGTGCTGAGTGGGAAGACCCACCACAACACCCATGGCACTCCTCCCCTACACAGTGTGAGGCAACACAATGACTTACCCTGCGTTTCCTTACGCCATATCTACGAGGCTATGAAAAGTCACATAGGGTGGCTCTCCGTGGCCTTGTAGATATTGGTAAGCCCCTTAATGTAACAAGTATAATGCAAAATTCCTGAAGTCACGCAAATTACACTGGCATAATTTACATTTCGCCCAGGCCTATATTTTATTTTAATATTCAGACTGTTTAGCTATGGGGAAATGTATAGATTGTGTTCTCTAAGAAAAAACATATGACAGCCTTCTTTGGCTGCAAAACATGCCACTGTGGGGAAGGGAAACGGACAGCAAAGCAGGCCTCTCTCCCAAACTATAAACTGATCAATGATGTGAATGCGCCTAATTCTCCTGATGACAGTTACAGTAACTGTTGGTGGTTGTATTCTATACAGTTTATTAAATGGGGTTCTAAAGAGAAGACATAGATTGTATTTTCATTGATCAGCCATTCCTGGGCAGACAAAGGTCTTCATTGTCATGTGGAAAACTATACTCAACGTCGAGGGTGAGGCAATAAAATGCCATTATTGTTTTGCAACTATAGGTAATGTCATTAAAAATGTGTATTAGCTCAATACTAGCTGTAATAAAATGGTACTTCTATTAATAGTGTTTTGAAAAACAAATATATCACACTGTGTTCTAAGGTGCTTTTTCTGTTGATGCTTATATTACAATATTTTAGCTGCACATGTAGAAATCTCAAAGTGTACCTTTACTGCTTACACACATCTATAGATTGAAATTGAAGATAGAACATTTTTGCTAGCATACTCAGAAGATGCAGACGTTGGTGCTCTGCTGTCGCAAAACCACTTTGTGACTATCATCATAACCACTTCTTGAGTACTATTAGTGGATATTGCATACATTTGCACTTTATTGACAAAATTGACTGCTGAAGCAGTTAGAAGTGCACAGCCTTGGATTGCGTTTGTGTTCTAAAAAGTATTGTCTGTCAATCAGCCATTGCATTTTTGTCATGTATTTCTTGTATGCAAAACTTACTTTATTCGGTTAGATTGGCCTAATTGTCTCTTGTATTTGCATTTTTATTCTTTAAAATATACATTGAATAATATATTTACCATACATATAGACAATACCCCCAGAGCACACGGGGTTGGCCGCAGGGCCTGGCCTGTGGCCAGGTTCTGCTCCATCCCTCCTAGGGCAGCCAACCCTAGGCTGTGCACAGCCTTCCGCTGTTCACAGCAGGGGGTTGGCAACAGGGCTTAGCATATGGTCAGGCCCTGTAGCCAAGCCACCTGGAGGCAGCCAACCCCCCGTCCCCACAGGCAGTCAACCACACAGCCTTTGGCAATTTGCTGAGTGGGGTTTGCTCCAGGGCCTGGCTTGCAGCCTTGCAGCCAGGCCCTGCATCCAACTCTCCACAGGCAGTCTACCATACTCTGCATATGGCCTTTGGCCGTGCGTGGGGTGGGATTAGCCACAGTGCTTGGCCTGCCATCCGACCCTGTGGCCAAACCCCAAGCAGACTGCCAAACTCACAAAGCACACAGCCTGGGATGTGCACAGAGTATGGTTGGCCTTCAGGTCTTGGGGACCCCATCGCCTGGGGTCTATGTATATATATTATGGGGAGGGGGTGTGCAGCCCCCCACCTGTTAATTGGCCCTGGAGACACCATCTCCCGGGGCCAGTTCCAATAAAAAGGGGAGGGGGGCTGCATGGCTCACCTCCCCAGGCCTTCAAATGAAACAGGGGAGGAGGGTGGGTTGCCCCCTCCTCAAGTTTTAATAGGCCCGGAACAAATGCAATAAAAAAGGTGTGTGTGTGTGTGTAGGAAGGTAGTTATAGTTAGGACCTCGTTTTCTTAGGAAAAGCGTTTTTTGACCTGGCTATAACTTTGGCGTCATTTGACCAATCTTCATGAAATTTTCCTAAACGAGTGTCAAGGTGGGTTCTATGTGTCATGGAAAGTTTGGTAGTGATCTGTTAAGTGAGGACTGAGATATAGTGGTGCAAAATAAGGGTGCATTTGTACCGTTAATTTCCATAGGAAAGCGTTGTCAAACCTACAGCCTGAACTGCTGGACAGAATTACACCAAATTTGGCAGAAAGGTAGATGTTGTTATTAAGATTGTGCTTTTTGTTATTTGGTGCAAATCTGTTCAGTATTTTTGGAGAAATGTAAGTTGAAAATTATAGTGATATCTCTGGCCGCAGACATTTCGAGACAGTTTCAAGAGTAATCATGAATACACACGCCAAAGGGAATGCTGCGATTGGCTGGACACAACCTGAACAGAAAGTTGCGGCCAACATTTTATCGATCAGAAATGGTTCCCGGGGCTGAAAATTTCTGTCAAAGCTAACATAAGGGGTCAGGGTGGAGGTACTCTGACCCCATGTTTGAGAAATGGGGGTGTTAGTGACACAAGTTATGTGTCCAAAATTGACATTTTTTAATCACGCACGATATTTGCGATGACGCCATGATCGCCAGAGCATCCTCCCATGTAATGTTGTGGTGGCGTCGTGACTATCACGATGTCTTTGCGAATATTGGTGGAAATATAAAACATCAAGAGCCACATTAAGATGAGACCCTGAAATCCTCTGATCGCAGGTCGGAGGCTTTCCGAGTCTCATCCTGGGTTTCACTTTCGACTGCCGCATTATAATGCAGGCGGTCAAAAGTGAAACTGGCTGGCTGGATTCCGATGGGCTCAAGGAGCCCGTTGGCTAGTCGGAGGCCTGCCCGTAATAAATATGGACGGCGTTTCCCCTGTAGGGATTACAATGTTGGTTTCCGACATGCTTTCCATGTCAGGCTTACCAACATGGAAAGCCTGTCGGAAAGCGACTTTGGGGGCCCCTAGCAGGGCCTCCTTAACCCTGCAGCCTCCAGTAGGGGGCCGAGGGGGCACCTATGGTGCCCCCCATTATTCCCTGCACCTTGTGGCAGGCACCCTGAGGTTTCTCCCATTTCTTTATGGGAGGTTGTGCTATGGCCGGTTTATGGCCGCAGCACAAGCTCCCATAGAGAAATGGGAGTATGTGACCGTACCATGTGCGGTCACATTGTAATGCTTTGGTCAGGACCACCAACTGGAGGTCATTGGTCCCGATTCCACAATGGTGTCACGTCTGCCCGACATCATAATAAGGATGAAAGTATCTATATCTAACACGCTCTCGCTGGCCACAGACTCATGTGCCTACTCACATATCCACTCAGCCACTCATACACCCACTCACATACCCACTCAGACACTAATGTACCCACTCACAGATTCGCTCAGAGACCCATGTGTGTACTCAGATAAGCATTTAGAGGCTCATGCACCCACTTACAGATGCACTTAGAGACTAATTGTAGGTATCTTGTAACAAAATTGTAAAAAAAAGTTTGCGTGCCAGAGGGGGAACAATTTCATCGATAGTGTCCTCATAACGGGGAACAAATTTAAAATTAAGGAACTCCTGGGTCAAACTACCCTCTGATTTAGCCAACTCCTTCTCAGCTATTGTTTCCCAGAACATCACTTTAACCTTGGCCCTCGGGATAAGAGCCAGACTTTCCGGATTTGACCCGAACGCCTCCATCCCAAGCCTCCGCAATAAATCTCTCAATGTACTAAACCCTGGAATCGAGGTTACCTGAGGGAGTTTCAAGAGACCAGACAGAGCCTCACAATAGGAGGTAACCTCTTCAACAGACCACAAATGATACCAAAACATGAATAATTTGTAGTCTAACTTGTGGACCAGCTGTCTATGGGCAAAATTCAAATAGAGTGGAGTCAGAAGGGTGCTGGGAGGTAAGTCTAAAAGAGATATAAGAAAACGATTCTCTACACTAGTCAAACAATTTGTGTTTCCAGTCCCCCAAAGTTCTGCTCCATATAGGGCCCCCCCTAGAACTTTAATATTATAAATTTCCAGGGCTGGGGCCACTTGCCTAGACAGCGTATTTCTATGAATTTTGCTAATGTGAGCGGTCTGCCGAATTAACAACAGTTTCACTTTCTCAATGTGGGGAGCCCAGTGCATGTTGGGGGTCAGGCGGATACCCAGTTAATCAAAAACGTCTACTTGCTCCAAATGACTACTTCCTACAAACCAACATCTTTTGGATGGTTTAGCAGTTCCTCTTGTGAAAATCACATATTTGTTTTGGCCTCATTTAATACCAGGCCCTGCTTATCGCAGAACAGAGTGAAGTCATTCAGGAGTTGTTGGAGACCTTGCGGGGATTTGGAAATAAGTAGGGTGTCATCGGCGAAAAGGAGAGCAGGAGCTCTTCTTGCGCCAATTTTAGGGGCATCATACCCGTCTCGATCTAAAAAATCAACCACCCCATTGTTAAAAAGAGTAAAAAGTGTGGGAGCTAACACACATCTCTGTCTTACTCCACGTTGGATTGGCAATTGCTCCGTTAATTGATTGTTCTCCCCCCACCTAACTTGAGCTGTGTTTGATGAGTGCAATCAAATTAAAATATCTAAAAGATTACCCGGTATGCCCATCTCTTTTAAAACTCTCCATAAACTGGCTCGGGGGACTAGATCGAACGCAGACCGTGAATCAACAAAAGCCACATAAAGCTTCCCACCCTTAATGGCAACTTCCTTCCATAAATACAAAGAAGGCGAAAGGCCTGATCCAGGGTGCTAGTTTTGCGCGAAAACCCACTTGGTAATCACTCAAGATTCAGGACTCTAGGATCCAATCCTGGATCCTAGCCAAAATCTGTTTACAGAAAATTTTCTGCAGGGAGTAAATGAGGCTTATGGGCTTATAACTAGCCGGCTTAGCTCTATCACCCTTCTTATAGATGGGGATTATTTCTGCTATTTTCCATGAAGGGGGGATGGTAGCACCAGACGTAATGGTATTGGTGAGCAAATTAATATAGGAGCCCCAGAGGATTATGTCCTTTCTATACAAATCATCTGGGATTCTATCGGGGCCAGGGGCATGGCTGGAACACATGAACGAATCGCCACTTGTGTTCCTTCGATGGAAAAAACTAGAGCTTCACCCACTCCGGTTGGGTCCTCCTCCTCCTATCACTAGCTTCCTCCATAACTGTAGTGCCTGACTCATAAAGAGACCCATAGTGAGACACCCACTCCTCGGGCTGGACTGTAAATTCCAGAGACTGCTTTCTCCCCTTAAGCCAGTGCGCTGCTTTATTCCAGAAGGTCTTAGGGTCTTTGGCTGTCAACGCCCTCTGTAGGGAGGACCATAGAGAGCCTTGCCAGTTCTTCTTAGTTATCTCCATTACCTGCCTGTACTTAGCTCTACTTGCCGCTACAGGTGGGCGTACTGGGGTGGCTGGGGTCACTACAGCGATCCATGGATTCTCCCCTTTCCACAGTTTCGAAACAGGTAGAAACCCTTCCCTCCTTAAGCCCACGTCGAATGGCTCGCAATAAGCCTCAGAAGTTGTGGCCAACCCTGGGTGGGAAAAGACCTCCGAATGGGGCGAGGCTAAGGATGGCCCATGACAACAGACCCTCAACCGGAAGTCATCTTTGCCCTCTCAAATCACCCATGTTGATTGTGGGGTACCCTTCTGGGACAGGCCTGGGTAATACTAAGTCTGGCCTAACTGGGGGTCTATATCTAATGGTAATAGAGGAGTTCACAATGGGAATAGTGCTGGAATCAATTGACAACAATCCTACAACTAGATCCACATCAAAGAAACTAACTTGGATCATATCCCGTGGTGACCCCAGAAGGGGCAATCTTTCAACATGCTTAATGTCGCCTCTAATGATTGAGTAGCAGTGTCGAGTAGACCTAAACCAATGAATAACCTTGTTCTTGAGTGAGTCCTGGTCTTCGTACCCAACCTTAGAGAGTTTGGGAACCTCTGGAAGGTATACCACTGCTTGATTGCCCTGGTCATTGGATCTAGTGTAGACACCATCCCTCACTACCCCCGTTCCCAAAAACCCCACATGGTCAGACTTGGAAGAGCACCCTTCATCTAATGTAACCTCGCCTCTGTTCGTCACCCTACCCCCTCCCCTACCTTGGCCAGCACCTTGTAGATCTACTGATGATTTAATATATGGGTCACTAGAACAGTGACCTTGTGAACGGGTCGGACGGGGTAGCGTGGGCCTAGCGATGGTAACACTATATGCTGGTCTAACGTCACCTGTCCAGGAATGTCCCGAACACCTAACACCACTTCCCTTTGTGACAGAAGACAGAAATGCTTTGGGGGCCTCTATTGAAACAGCTTTCTTGCTGTTCACCCTCCCTGTTAACCCTTTCGGTGCTCATGACAGCCTGGAGCCATCATGATGCACAGTGGGCATGTGCTCATGACGGCTCCAGGCCGTCATGGCACCCACCCACGGGGGAAGCGCTGGCGCTCCCCCCGTGGGACGCCGATCGTCGCGTTTCTACCGGGGAAGGCAGGGGAAGCCCTTCCCCTGCCTCCCCCCACCCCCTCTCCACGTCATCAATGACGTCAGCGCGCGAGGATGATTGTGGCCATTTCTGTCCTCTTTGGGTGGCAGATCAGCAGTATGTTTTTTAGGCCCATCTGCCCCAAGGGGGCAGAAGCCACTAGACAACAGGGGTTTTTAAATTTTTGAATTGGGGAGTGGCCTGAAGGGCAAGGGTTGCTCCCTTTTACAGGGGTGAATATTTTATTTATACTCTTAGGCCCACCTACCCCTTAGCTTAGCTGGTGGATTGTGTGTGGACTGGTTCATTATTTGAATATGTGATTGTAATGGTTTATTTTCTCCTTTTTATTCTAGTGTAAAGCTTTTGATTCCTGTTTGCGGTTTTGGCAGTGGTTGTTCTGCAGTTTTGTGTAATTGCATTTAGTATATAGGTCTTTGTGATAAAGCTACATTTTGTTTATTTCTTTATTTACAAAGGGTTTGTTGTTGTTGACTTGTTTGACAAGTTACCTTTATTAGTAAGCATTATGGCTAGCCGTAGAATGACTGCTCAGCAGGTGGTTGGTATGCTTCTTGAATCTTCCTCTGAGCAGGATTATGAGACTGACAGTGCGTCTGAGGGAGAGGAGGGAGGGGAAGATTCAGGCAGTGAGTTTTCTCTCACATGGAATCATCGGATGATGAAGGTACTCTCAGTGCGGATGAAGCTACTCTCGGTGTGGATGAAGCTACTCTCAGTGCGGATGAAGTGCCTGTTTTAGAGGAGGATACTGCTGTGCCGATGGTGCAAGAGGCATCTGGATTGCAGCCTGAGGCTGCTAGGCTTCCTACTGGAAGTGCTGCACTCTGGGTTGATCCAAACATGGTGCAGCCGGTGTTGCCTGCCTTTAGTGGTGATGCAGGGTGTAGAGTGGATTGTGAAAATTTTTTGCCTATACAGTTTTTTCAGTCGTTTATGGATGATGTATTTTTGGGTGAGATTGTTGAGCAGACTAATTTGTATGCTGAACAGTTTTTGAGGGACAACAGTGACAAACTTAGGCCCCACTCTAGAGCTACCCGGTGGACTCCCACAAATCTGGAAGAGATGAAGAAGTTTTTGGGTTTGACTTTATTGATGGATTTGATAAGGAAGCCGTCCATTGCTTCATATTGGTCTACCAGTCCCTTGATGGCAACGGCCATATTTCCTGCAATTATGACTCGTGATCGGTATTTACTTTTGCTTCGGATGCTGCATTTTGTTGATAATGCTTTGGCGTTGGCACGAGATCACCCTGACTGTGACCGTCTTTTTAAGATTCGGCCTGTTCTTGATCACTTTGTAGATCGATTTTCAGAGATCTATACTCCAGGGAAAGAAATATCTATTGATGAGTCTTTGGTCCTGTTCAAGGGCCGTTTGGTTTTTAGGCAGTACATTCCTAGCAAGAGGGCACGCTATGGAATTAAGCTGTATATGTTGTCTGAGAGTAGGACAGGATATGTTTTTAATTTCCGTGTGTACACTGGTAGGGATTCCACTATTGACCCCCCTGGTTGTCCGTCCACTTTTGGAGTTTCAGAGAAAATTGTGTGGGATCTTGCTAGAGGACTGTTTAACAGAGGCCACCAGTTGTACCTTGATAACTTCTACACTGCTGTGCAATTGTTTAAGGAATTGTTCAAAGTGGACACTTTTGCTTGAGCACAATCCGCTCTAACCGTAAAGGTTATCCAAAAGAGCATGTTTGCAAAAAACTTCAGAGGGGACAGTGCAGTTCCTTGCGTAGTGATGAACTACTAGCTGTGAAATTTGTGGACAGGAGGGATGTGTACATGCTGACTACCATCCATGATGAGAGTACTTCAGCTGTGGCTGTTTGGGGTCAGATTGCTGAAGTGCGCAAACCTGTGTGCATTTTAGATTACAATAAGCACATGGGTGGTGTTGATAGAGTAGATCAGAGGTTGGAACCTTACCCTGGTATTCGTAAGGCTTACGTTTGGTATAAGAAGTTGGCCATCCATCTCTTCAATTTAGCAACTTTCAATGCTTTTGTTGTGTTCAAGGAGTGTTCTCCTGCGTCAAAGTTGACTTTTGTTCAGTTTCAGCAGTCTGTGATAGGCAGCCTTGTTGTTGTGGAACAGGCAAGTGTTCCTAGAGTTGGAGTGGTGGAGGATGTGGCTCGATTGAAAGATCGCCACTTTCCTGATCACATTCCTCCCACACCCTCAAAAGACTTTCCCACTAGGAGATGTAGAGTCTGTTGGCGAAGAGGTACGCGGAAGGAGACTCGTATGTACTGCCCCGAGTGTCCTTCTAACCCTGGGCTGTGTGTGCCTGCTTGTTTTAGAACGTACCACACGCAAAATAATTATTGGGAGCATCCATGAGTGGTAAAGTGAACTGCCTGGTCTGTATTGTTTAAAAAATGTTGTTCTGTTTGAAGGTTGGCATTAGTGCAATGTATTTAGTTTCAGATTTTGTGTTAGTAGATTTGTATCTATTTGCAATTTGTTTGTGTTTTTTTTGTATAAAAAAATCCTAAATGTGATGGCGGTGTGTGTAGGCTGGCGCTTGGCTGGTGGTGTGCGTGGACTGGTGCTTGGCTGGCGTTGTGCGTGGACTGGCGCTTGGCTGGCGGTGTGCGTGGACTGGCGCTTGGCTGGCGGTGTGCGTGGACTGGCGCTTGGCTGGCGGTGTGCGTGGACTGGCGCTTGGCTGGCGGTGTGCGTGGACTGGCGCTTGGCTGGCGGTGTGCATGGTCTGGTGCTTTGTTGGCGGTGTGCGTGGATTGACGCTTGGCTGGCGGTGTGCGTGGACTGGTGCTTGGCTGGCGGTGTGCGTGGACTGTCGCGCGGCTGGCGGTGTGTGAGTAGTGACTTGCTGCTGGTCACTACACACACTGCTAGCTAAACGACAGTCCACGCAATCCTTGAGCTGGTGTGGTTGCTGTGTCAGGAATGTGGGCGTGTGAAAGCGATGGGCCCTTGAATGGCGCTGTCTGTTGGAGTGAGTGTTGTAATGTGCTGGGCCCGCGGCTGGCGGTGTGAAAGGTTTTGTATGTGTCACACGTATGACAGGTGTATGAATGGCCTGTAAAGCGGTTGGTGCCTTGTCGTGGTTTACAGCTCACGAGCTGTGAGTCAATGGTTCAGTTTCTCGTCCTTTCAATTATTAACAGTGCATTTCATTTTTGTGAAATCTCTGGTTAATACAACTGTATATACTGAACCATCACTCACCCTCATGCCAAATCCAACCAGTATGTCTGTGTGCTTGAAGAATAGGTGGTTGTGCAGAAATATTTGTCTTTTCTGTCTTTCTCAAGCAGGGTGTACCTTGTCCCTTTTTGTGAGTGTTGTAATGTGTTGGTTTCGTGCCTGGTGGTGTGAATGGTCTTGTGTGTATCACGTATGAAATGTGTGTGAATGGCCTGTAAAGCGGTTGGTGCCTTGCCGTGGCTTTTCAGCTCACGAGCTGCGAGTCACTGGTTCAGTGTTTTTTCCATTTAATTATTGACAGTGCATTTCATTTTTGTGAAATCTCTTGTTAATAAAATTGTATATACTGAACCATCACTCGCCCTCGTGCCAAATCCAACCAGTATGTGTGTGTGCTTGAGGAATAGATGGCTGTGCAGGAATCTTTGTCTTTTTAGTCTCTCTGCCAAGGTGTACATTCCATCTAAGAACAACCTACCAACTGTAGATATTGTCGTAAACTAAACACCCATGGGAGTACATGGTGATGTCTCTCTTGTGGATACCAACACGTTATCTTACCCACAATGTCCTGCAAACCTCAAAATGTCTGTCACGTTTTCCCTGCATTATTGCGCCAAAATTTTCACGCTGCAGAAAGAAACAACAACTTTCCTATCCCCCGCCTTTCTCCAAGTATTCCAATAGAAATGGTACCTCACTCGCGTGGGAGGCCCAAGTTCCCGCGACAGGCAAGGGCACAAAACGTAGTGAGGCGACATCAAAATTGCCTATCTCAAAACAACCTGGTTTTGCAAGGGGGGTCACCTTTGTTTTTGGCCCCGTGCTCGGCGGCCATCTAGGGAAACCTACCAAACCCACACATTTTTGAAAACTAGACACCCAGGGGATTCCAGGGAGGTATGGCTTGTGTGGATCCCCCAACGTTTCCTTACCCAGAATCCCCTGTAAACCTCAAATTTAGCTGAAAAAATCACTTTTTTTGCACATTTTTGTGTGGGAAAGTTGTGACATCACCGGGCTGACACAAATTTCCTACCACCCAGAGTTCCCCCGGGTCTCCCGATAAAAATGGTGCCAAACTCGTGTGGGAGGCCCAAGTACCCGCGACAGGCAAGGGCCCAAAACGTAGTGAGGCGACATCAAAATTGCCTATCACAAAACAACCTGGTTTTGCAAGGGGGGTCACCTGGGTTTTTGGCCCCGTGCTCGGCGGCCATCTAGGGAAACCTACCAAACCCACACATTTCTGAAAACTAGACACCCGGGGGATTCCAGGGAGGTATGGCTTTCGTGGATCCCCCAACGTTTCCTTACCCAGAATCCCCTGTAAACCTCAAATTTAGCTGAAAAAAATCACTTTTTTTGCACATTTTTGTGTGGGAAAGTTGTGACATCACCGGGCTGACACAAATTTCCTACCACCCAGAGTTCCCCCAGGTCTCCCGATAAAAATGGTGCCAAACTCGTGTGGGAGGCCCAAGTACCCGTGACAGGCAAGGGCCCAAAACGTAGTGAGGCGACATCAAAATTGCCTATCACAAAACAACCTGGTTTTGCAAGGGGGGTCACCTGGGTTTTTGGCCCTGTGCTCGGCGGCCATCTAGGGAAACCTACCAAACCCACACATTTCTGAAAACTAGACACCCGAAGGATTCCAGGGAGGTATGGCTTGCGTGGATCCCCCAAAGTTTCCTTACCCAGAATCCCCTGCAAACCTCAATTTTAGCTGAAAAAATCACTTTTTTCACACATTTTTGTGTGGGAAAGTTGTGGCATCACCGGGCTGACACAAATTTCCTACCACCCAGCGTTCCCCAGGGCCTCCCAATAAAAATGGTGCCTCACTCGTGTGGGAGGTCCAAGTACCCGCGACAGGCAAGGGCCCAAAACGTAGTGAGGCGACATCAAAATTGCCTATCACAAAACAACCTGGTTTTGCAAGGGGGGTCACCTGGGTTTTTGGCCTCGTGCTCGGCGGCCATCTAGGGAAACCTACCAAACTCACACATTTCTGAAAAGTAGACACCCGGGGGATTCCAGGGAGGTATGGCTTGCATGGATCCCCCAAAGTTTCCTTACCCAGAATCCCCTGCAAACCTCAATTTTAGCTGAAACAATCACTTTTTTCACACATTTTTGTGTGGGAAAGTTGTGGCATCACCGGGCTGACACAAATTTCCTACCACCCAGCGTTCCCCAGGGTCTCCCGATAAAATTGGTGCCTCACTCGTGTGGGAGGCCCAAGTACCCGCGACAGGCAAGGGCCCAAAACATAGTGAGGCGTCATCAAAATTGCCTATCACAAAACAACCTGGTTTTGCAAGGGGGGTCACCTGCGTTTTTGCCCCGTGCTCGGCGGCCATCTAGGTAAACCTACCAAACCCACACATTTCTGAAAAGTAGACACCCGGGGATTCCAGGGAGGTATGGCTTGCGTGGATCCCCCAACGTTTCCTTACCCAGAATTCCCTGCAAACCTCAATTTTAGCTGAAAAAATCACTTTTTTCACACAATTTTGTGTGGGAAAGTTGTGGCATCACCGGGCTGACACAAATTTCCTACCACCCAGCGTTCCTCAGGGTCTCCCGATAAAAATGGTGCCTCACTCGTGTGGGAGGCCCAAGTACCCGCGACAGGCAAGGGCCGAAAACGTAGTGAGGCGACATCAAAATTGCCTATCACAAAACAACCTGGGTTTGCAAGGGGGTCACCTGGGTTTTGGCCCCGTGCTCGGCGGCCATCTAGGAAACCTACCAAACCCACACATTTCTGAAAAGTAGACACCCGGGGATTCCAGGGAGGTATGGCTTGCATGGATCCCCAAAGTTTCCTTACCCAGAATCCCTGCAAACCTCAATTTTAGCTGAAACAATCACTTTTTCACACATTTTTGTGTGGGAAAGTTGTGGCATCACCGGGCTGACACAAATTTCCTACCACCCAGCGTTCCCCAGGGTCTCCCGATAAAATTGGTGCCTCACTCGTGTAGGAGGCCCAAGTACCCGCAACAGGCAAGGGCCCAAAACGTAGTGAGGCGTCATCAAAATTGCCTATCACAAAACAACCTGGTTTTGCAAGGTGGGTCACCTGTGTTTTTTGCCCCGTGCTCGGCGGCCATCTAGGTAAACCTAACAAACCCACACATTTCTGAAAAGTAGACACCCGGGGGATTCCAGGGAGGTATGGCTTGCGTGGATCCCCCAACGTTTCCTTACCCAGAATTCCCTGCAAACCTCAATTTTAGCTGAAAAAATCACTTTTTTCACACATTTTTGTGTGGGAAAGTTGTGGCATCACCGGGCTGACACAAATTTCCTACCACCCAGCGTTCCCCAGGGTCTCCCGATAAAAATGGTGCCTCACTCGTGTGGGAGGCCCAAGTACCCGCGACAGGCAAGGGCCGAAAACGTAGTGAGGCGACATCAAAATTGCCTATCACAAAACAACCTGGTTTTGCAAGGGGGTCACCTGGGTTTTGGCCCCGTGCTCGGCGGCCATCTAGGGAAACCTACCAAACCCACACATTTCTGAAAAGTAGTCACCCGGGGATTCCAGGGAGGTATGGCTTGCGTGGATCCCCCAACGTTTCCTTACCCAGAATCCCCTGCAAACCTCAATTTTAGCTGAACAAATCCCTTTTTTCACACATTTTTGTCTGGGAAAGTTGTGGCATCACCGGCTGACACAAATTTCCTACCACCCAGCATTCCCCAGGGTCTCCCGATAAAAATAGTGCCTCACTCGTGTGGGAGGCCCAAGTACCCGCGACAGGCAAGGGCCCAAAACGTAGTGAGGCAACATCAAAATTGCCTATCAGAAAATGTTTTGGGCCCTTGCCTGTCGCGGTACTTGGGCCTCCCACACGAGTGAGGCACCATTTTTATAGGGAGACCCTGGGAACGCTGGGTGGTAGGAAATTTGTGTCAGCCCGGTGATGCCACAACTTTCCCACACAAAATGTGTGAAAAAAGTTATTTTTCAGCTAAAATTGAGGTTTGCAGGGGATTCTGGGAAAGAAACGTTGGAGATCCACGCAAGCCATACCTCCCTGGAATCCCGATGCTACTTTTC
Organism: Calotriton arnoldi; assembly: GCA_963921515.1. NCBI lineage: Eukaryota > Metazoa > Chordata > Amphibia > Caudata > Salamandridae > Calotriton > Calotriton arnoldi. The sequence continues at coordinate 963,057 of CAWUFW010006470.1, read as the reverse complement.
AGAAATGTGTGGGTTTGGTACGTTTCCCTTGATGGCCGCTGAGCACGTGGCCAAACCCAGGTGACCCCCTGCAAAACCAGGTTGTTTTGTGATAGGCAATTTTGATGTCGCTCACTACGCTTTGGGCCCTTGCCTGTCAGCGAGTACTTAGGCCTCCACACGAGTGAGGCACCATTTTATCGGGAGATCCTGGGGAATGCTGGGTGGTAGGAAATTTGTGTCAGCCCAGTGATGCTACAGCTTTCCCACACAAAATGTGTGAAAAAGTGATTTTTCAGCTAAAATTGAGGTTTGCAGGAGATTCTGGGTAAGGAAACGTTGGGGGATCCATGCAAGCCATACCTCCCTGGAATCCCCAGTGTCTACTTTTCAGAAATGTGTGGGTTTTGTAGGTTTCCTAGATGGCCGCGAGCACGGGGCCAAAACCCAGGTGACCCCCTGCAAAACCAGGTTGTTTTGTGATAGGCAATTTTGATGTTGCCTCACTACTTTTGGGCCCTTGCCTGTCGCGGTACTTGGGCCTCCCACGCGAGTGAGGCACCATTTTATCGGGGACGCTGGGAACGCTGGGTGGTAGGAAATTTGTGTCAGCCCGATGATGCCACATATTTCCCACACAAAAATGTGTGAAAAAAGTCATTTTTCAGCTAAAATTGAGGTTTGCAGGGGATTCTGGGTAAGGAAACGTTGGGGGATCCACGCAAGCCATACCTCCCTGGAATCCCCAGGGTGTCTACTTTTCAGAAATGTGTGGGTTTGGTAGGTTTCCCTAGATGGCCGCCGAGCACTGGGCCAAAACCCAGGTGACCCCCTGCAAAACCAGGTTGTTGTGTGATAGGCAATTTGATGTCACCTCACTACGTTTTGGGCCCTTGCCTGTCGCGAGTACTGGGCCTCCCACACGAGTGAGGCACCATTTTATCGGGAGACCCTGAGGAACGCTGGGTGGTAGAGAATTTGTGTCAGCTCGATGATGCACAACTTTCCCACACAAAAATGTGTGAAAAAATTGTTTTTTTCAGCTAAAATTGAGGTTTGCAGGGATTCTGGAGAAACGTTGGGGATCCACGCAAGACATACCTCCCTGGAATCCCTGGGTGTCTAGTTTTCAGAAATGTGGGTTTGGTAGGTTTCCCTAGATGGCCGCCGAGCACGGGCCAAACCCGGGTGACCCCTTGCAAAACCAGGTTGTTTTGTGATAGGCAATTTTGATGTCGCCTCACTACGTTTTGGGCCCTTGCCTGTCCCGGTACTTGGGCCTCCCACCAAGTGAGGCACCATTTTTATCGGGAGACCCTAGGAAACGCTGGGTGGTAGGAAATTTGTGTCAGCCCGGTGATGCTATAACTTTCCCTCACAAAAATGAGTGAAAAAAGTGATTTTTTTCAGCTAAATTTGAGGTTTGCAGGGGATTATGGGTAAGGAAACGTTGGGGGATCCACGCAAGCCATACCTTCCTGGAATCCCCCTGGAGTCTAGTTTTCAGAAATGTATAGGTTTGCTAGGTTTCCCTAGGAGCCGGCAGAGCTAGGGTTCAAAAACTACAGCTAGGCACTTTGCCAAAAAAGGGTCATTTTTCACTGTGAAATTGTGGTGTGTCCACGTTGTGTTTTGCGCCGTTTCCTGTCGCGGGCACTAGGCCTACCCACACAAGTGAGGTACCATTTTTCTCGGAAGACTTCGGGGAACGCGGGGTGGGTGTAAATTTGTGGATCCACGCAGATTCCAGAACTTTCCACCACAGAAATGTGAGGAAAATGTGGTTTTTTTGGCAATTTTTTAGGTTTGCAAGGGATTCTGGGTAACAGAACCTGGTGGGAGGCAGTCGAGTCACCCCATCCTGGATTCCCCTAGGTGTCTAGTTTTAAAAAATGTATAGGTTTGCCAGGTTTCCCTTGGTGCCGGCAGAGCTAGGGTTCAAAAACTACAGCTAGGCACTTTGCCAAAAAAGGGTCATTTTTCACTGTGAAATTGTGTTGTGTCCATGTTGCGTTTTGTGCCGTTTCCTGTTGCTGGCACTAGGCCTACCCACACAAGTGAGGTACCATTTTTCTCAGAAGACTTTGGGGAACGTGGGGTGGGTGGAAATTTGTGGATCCACGCAGGTTCCAGAACTTTCCACCACAGAAATGTGAGGAAAATGTGGTTTTCTTGGCAATTGTTTAGGTTTGCAAGGGATTCTGGGTAACAGAACCTGGTGAGAGGCAGTCGAGTCACCCCGTCCTGGATTCCCCTGGGTGTCTAGTTTTAAAAAATGTATAGGTTTGCTAGGTTTCCCTAGGTGCCGGCAGAGCTAGGGTTCAAAAACTACAGCTAGGCACTCTGCCAAAAAAGGGTCATTTTCACTGTGAAATTGTGGTGTGTCCACGTTGTGTTTTGCGCCGTTTCCTGTCGCGGGCACTAGGCCTACCCACACAAGTGAGGTACCATTTTTCTCAGAAGCCTTTGGGGAACGAGGAGTGGGTGGAAATTTGTGGATCCACGCAGATTCCAGAACTTTCACCACAGAAATGTGAGGAAAATGTGGTTTTTTGGGCAATTTTTTAGGTTTGCAAGGGATTCTGGGTAACAGAACCTGGTGAGAGGCAGTCGAGTCACCCCGTCCTGGATTCCCCTGGGTGTCTAGTTTTCAAAAATGTATAGGTTTGCTAGGTTTCTCTAGGTGCCGGCAGAGCTAGGGTTCAAAAACTACAGCTAGGCAGTTTGCCAAACAAGGGTCATTTTTCACTGTAAAATTGTGGTGTGTCAATGTTGCGTTTCGCGCCGTTTCCTGTCACGGGCACTAGGCCTACCCACACAAGTGAGGTACCATTTTTCTAAGAAGACTTTGGGGAACGCGGGTGGGTGGAAATTTGTGGATCCACGCAGGTTCCAGAACTTTCCACCACAGAAATGTGAGGAAAATGTGGTTTTTTTGGCAATTGTTTAGGTTTGCAAGGGATTCTGGATAACAGAACCTGGTGAGAGGCATTCGAGTCACCCCGTCCTGGATTCCCCTGGATGTCTAGTTTTCAAAAATGTATAGGTTTGCCAGGTTTACCTAGGTGCCGGCAGAGCTAAGGTTCAAAAACAACAGCTAGGCACTTTGCCAAAAAAGGGTCATTTTTCACTGTGAAATTGTGGTGTGTCCACGTTGAGTTTTGTGCCGTTTCCTGTCGCGGGCACTAGGCCTACCCACACAAGTGAGGTACCATTTTTCTTGGAAGACTTTGGGGAACGCGGGGTGGTTGGAAATTTGTGGATCCACGCAGATTCCAGAACTTTCCACCACAGAAATGTGAGGGAAATTTGTTTTTTTGGGAAATTTTTTAGGTTTGCAAGGGATTTTGGGTAACAGAACCTGGTGAGAGGCAGTCGTGTCACCCCGTCCTGGATTCCCCTGGGTGTCTAGTTTTAAAAAATGTATAGGTTTGCTAGGTTTTCCTAGGTGCCGGCAGAGCTAAGGTTAAAAACTACAGCTAGGCACTTTGCCAAAAAAGGGTCAGTTTTCACTGTGAAATTGTGGTATGTCCACGTTGCGTTTTGCGCCATTTCCTGTCGCGGGCACTAGGCCTACCCACACAAGTGAGGTACCATTTTTCTCGGAAGACTTTGGGGAACGCGGGGTGGGTGTAAATTTGTGGATCCACGCAGATTCCAGAACTTTCTACCACAGAAATGTGAGGAAAATGTGGTTTTTTGGGCAATTTTTGGGATTTGCAAGGGATTCTGGGTAACAGAACCTGGTGAGAGGCAGTCGAGTCACCCCATCCTGGATTCCCCTGGGTGTCTAGTTTTCAAAAATGTATAGGTTTGCTAGGTTTCCCTAGGTGCCGGCAGAGCTAGGGTTCAAAACTACAGCTAGGCACTCTGCCAAAAAAGGGTCATTTTCACTGTGAAATTGTGGTGTGTCCACGTTGTGTTTTGCGCCGTTTCCTGTCGCGGGCACTAGGCCTACCCACACAAGTGAGGTACCATTTTTCTCAGAAGCCTTTGGGGAACGAGGAGTGGGTGGAAATTTGTGGATCCACGCAGATTCCAGAACTTTCACCACAGAAATGTGAGGAAAATGTGGTTTTTTGGGCAATTTTTAGGTTTGCAAGGGATTCTGGGTAACAGAACCTGGTGAGAGGCAGTCGAGTCACCCCGTCCTGGATTCCCCTGGGTGTCTAGTTTTCAAAAATGTATAGGTTTGCTAGGTTTCTCTAGGTGCCGGCAGAGCTAGGGTTCAAAAACTACAGCTAGGCAGTTTGCCAAACAAGGGTCATTTTTCACTGTAAAATTGTGGTGTGTCAATGTTGCGTTTCGCGCCGTTTCCTGTCACGGGCACTAGGCCTACCCACACAAGTGAGGTACCATTTTTCTAAGAAGACTTTGGGGAACGCGGGTGGGTGGAAATTTGTGGATCCACGCAGGTTCCAGAACTTTCCACCACAGAAATGTGAGGAAAATGTGGTTTTTTTGGCAATTGTTTAGGTTTGCAAGGGATTCTGGATAACAGAACCTGGTGAGAGGCATTCGAGTCACCCCGTCCTGGATTCCCCTGGATGTCTAGTTTTCAAAAATGTATAGGTTTGCCAGGTTTACCTAGGTGCCGGCAGAGCTAAGGTTCAAAAACAACAGCTAGGCACTTTGCCAAAAAAAGGGTCATTTTTCACTGTGAAATTGTGGTGTGTCCACGTTGAGTTTTGTGCCGTTTCCTGTCGCGGGCACTAGGCCTACCCACACAAGTGAGGTACCATTTTTCTTGGAAGACTTTGGGGAACGCGGGGTGGTTGGAAATTTGTGGATCCACGCAGATTCCAGAACTTTCCACCACAGAAATGTGAGGGAAATTTGTTTTTTTGGGAAATTTTTTAGGTTTGCAAGGGATTTTGGGTAACAGAACCTGGTGAGAGGCAGTCGTGTCACCCCGTCCTGGATTCCCCTGGGTGTCTAGTTTTAAAAAATGTATAGGTTTGCTAGGTTTTCCTAGGTGCCGGCAGAGCTAAGGTTAAAAAACTACAGCTAGGCACTTTGCCAAAAAAGGGTCAGTTTTCACTGTGAAATTGTGGTATGTCCACGTTGCGTTTTGCGCCATTTCCTGTCGCGGGCACTAGGCCTACCCACACAAGTGAGGTACCATTTTTCTCGGAAGACTTTGGGGAACGCGGGGTGGGTGTAAATTTGTGGATCCACGCAGATTCCAGAACTTTCTACCACAGAAATGTGAGGAAAATGTGGTTTTTTGGGCAATTTTTGGGATTTGCAAGGGATTCTGGGTAACAGAACCTGGTGAGAGGCAGTCGAGTCACCCCATCCTGGATTCCCCTGGGTGTCTAGTTTTCAAAAATGTATAGGTTTGCTAGGTTTCCCTAGGTGCCGGCAGAGCTAGGATTCAAAAACTACAGCTAGGCACTTTTCAAAAAAAGGGTAATTTTTCATTGTGAAAATATGGTGTGTTCACGTTGCGTTTTGAGCCGTTTCCTGTCGTGGGCACTATGCCTACCCACACAAGTGAGGTACCATTTGTATCGGGAGACTTAGAGCCAGAACTTTTTTTTCAAAGTTGAGGAGTTATGACACAATTTAGGTCATGATAAACTTTAATTTCCAACTCAGGACTCTCTAATAAACTGTAGTGCAGTATTTAAATTTTTAAAAACTGAAGCTAAATATAGATTTGGACTTCCGTGTTTTTATCGCGATTACTCTACGATCATCGCAAAAACATTGTGAACATGCATAGACAGGAATGTCATTTTGAAAGAGAGGGAAAGGGTTAACAGATGCTAACCATTCACAAATGGAGATAGAGCAGTCTAAATGAAAGACATGATTTCATTTGCTGCCTTTCTCATGATCATAGAGTGGAAAGTTGAAGAGGTTGCCATTTTATAGTTGCTTTGTATGAGAGTGGTGTACCATTCTTGTGCTTAGTTTTTACAAATACAGTGTCAAAACTATCCAAAAAGAGCAAAAACAACAATATAATCCACAAACTCAATTCACTGGTATGTACATAACTTTTTAATTATTTAAAAAATGTACATTAAAAATGAAGATTTATATGGGAATTTGATAAAAAAAAGAGTATCACAATGATATGAAAAAAATATATCAGATGAACTGTATCTGGCAGAGGGTATGTGTTTAAGATGTTAGTGCTGAATTTTTTGGGAAGTAAGAGGAAAATGAATTAGTGCCCCTTTATTCCATTGTGTACTTTATAGAAAAACTACAGTATACTATTGTTGAAAGTTACAATGAGGAATGTATTTAAAACTAATAGTGTTTTAAATGTCTAAGCATTATGTGCAGAATAGATACATCTATGTTATTTGCATTCGGTGAATTGTAGTACTTTTAGTTACATTATTGAACAGGAGTAGTGTAGTCACGAATAAAAGATAAGAAAATGTGCTGCATCTGTAAATGAATTATAAAGTAGTAATACTTGTTAGGTATGTATTAGGAAGCGTTTGTCAATGTGGTTTTTAACTTATATGACCGGTTTGCATATGTTTAGATGGTGAGATATGGTTTTTCTGGTTGCAGATAGTTATATGTACAATGAAACTCTTGAGTTTACCTAAAGATGTTGAGAACTACATATTTTTGGAAAGTTGGCCTAAAGGTGTATATCTATTATGAATTCACATATAAGTTTACATGGTGATCTATGCTCTTTAAGGATGCTGAAAATTTCATGTGTATGGTGAGGGTGGTGTATTTTTTTAAACATGCTGGGCCCGATTCACAAACGCAATCTGTTGACAAAAGTCTAACTTTACTTCTTTTGGTATTCACAGAGCTCATTTACGAGTCTTATCTTTATGTCGGAAGGCGGGCCGTAATCTCTGGCTTAAGCCATACTCTCCGGCTCAAACCGTACTCTCTGGCTCAGGTCGTAATCTCTGCACCAGGGCCGTTATCCCCGGCTCGGGCCGGATGAAGTGTAATCAATGGGCCAGAGTGCAATTTTTCTAAAAGGAACATTAGGTACATGATATAAATGATAGAGGAGGTCATGAAAATCAGTTTGGGCAGGCAAAAGGGTGTGGCCAGACAATACATCACATCCCAGAAAAGTTTGCTTCTTTGCACCATGGTACAAGCAGTCCACAAGTTGCGCTCTCCTCAGTGTTGACTGTAGTGTTACACCAAAGTTTGGTGTAACACTACAGTCAACACTGAGGGGCTCATTACGATGGCGGGCGGACCTAAGTCCGCCCGTCATCGTTGCGGTGTTTGGGACCCCACCACCACATCCAGGGCCTTTAACATTGCGGACGGTGCTGCTGGCTGCAGCACCGTATGCACTGCTAAAATGCCATGCTGTGCATTTCCCTGCACTACGTGGCAGGCACCACGCGGTGGCTGCCACGCAGTGCAGGGAAATGTGCACAGCTACCTCCCCCCACACAAGGGGGGCCCGCTACAGGCCCCCAAATCCGTTTCCGCCTGTCTTTTCGCTGTGGGATGTCCGCTGCGAAAAAACAGGCGGAAAGGGATATCGTAATCCCTACGGCGGTGCCTGCAAGGCACCACAGCAATGTTGGCCCATAGTTTAGTTCTGAAAGGCAGGCAGAAAAGGACCGCCTTGCGGAACCGTGGCGGATGGTCTTTGTGTCCGCCATGGACAGATTGGGATTCCCACCGCCATACTAATTCAGAGGTGGGAAAATCGGGCTCCGATGGCGGATGACCGGCACCGAATGGCTGGCGGTGGCGGTCCTTCTGCCATCATAATGAGCCCCTAAGTGAGGTGTAAGCAAAAGACAGGCAAGTTACAACCAACAAAACTGCAGAAAGGTCTAAAGGGTAGAGTAGTGTACTAGATTACTAGTGTTTTCTCAAAATGTTCAGCAGGATGCTCAAGAATTTTTGATGGTAATGCTAGGACTATTGCAGGAAGAGGGTGTGAATAGCAATTCATTATTTGGTGTAACTTATAAATAGAACCATAACTGTGAACATTGTGAATTCACCTGTAGCACTGACATAAATTCAGAATGATTCCTCTACTTGACTTTACCAGATTGTAAAGCTGGGGCCTTTGAAAATGTAACCAAACACGCCCATCAAGATATGACCTGTCCAAACTGTAGATCAGAACTTAGGCCTATATTGTTACTACAAAGCTATGGAAAATATGTCATAGTCATGCTAGTATGATGCAGATAGGATGGTTCTAAATTTGAAACTGAAATTCCAAACTTTGTAGCAGGAAAAATTTCAATTTAAAAAAAAAGTTTTGCAACTATAGCAATCATATTTCATGAAAGAGTTAATTTAACCTCTATACACTACACAATTTATTTAAGATGTCAATTGTCAAAGAGGATAAACAGAGTGCAATGACATAGAAATGACATTCAAATCAAGACAACCTAAAAAGTTACCACACTCATATCTGCTGTTTCTAGAACCAAAGTTCTAAGGACAATTTAGGATAACAAAATGTGGGATTGTGTTGACAAGTATATGCATTATGAGTTTCTGAGACATTATTCAGTAACCCTGGGTGGAATTCGCGGAGTTGCACTACGCGGAACACCGCGAAGTGCAAAAAAAACTCCGCCGCACTACAAGGAGCTCCGCAAGCGGCAGAGTACGATAGAAAAATGCCATTCGCGGTGATTTCACAGTGCCGGATGTTTGTCCGCATTGTGCAATTATCGCGAACGGCACCATGCACAGTGCAAGCGGTCCCTGCTTTCCTTTTCTGCTGCTCGAGTAGATTTTTACTCGAGCGGCAGCTTTCTCAACGCGAACGGGCTGTTTCTCAATGCGAGCGGTCGCGAGCATCCGCAACCACTCGCAATGAGAAACCTGACCCCCCCGCATTGAGAAATCTCGCCGGGAGGTTGATTTTCCACACTCGTGCTCGCCAACTTGATGTTGGCAATCGCATGAGGGGAAAAATCTCGCCGGGAGGTTGATTTTCCTTCCTCGCGGTCGCCAACTTGTCGTTGACGAATGCGAGCGAGGTAAAAAACTCAGCCCCGCTATGCGGGGCGAAGTTTTTCGGAACTCCGCGATCTCCGCGTAACGCGGAGTGCAGAAAACTCCGCAAACTCCGCGAGCGGAGCGGAGTTCTCCGCCCAGGGTTATTATTTAGCCTATTAGGGGTATTGTCTACAGCAAGTTGTTAGGAATGAAAGACTCTTTTTAACCCCTTCGCTGCTAGACCTTTCCCCCCCTGTGCTAAGCCTTTTTTTTGGCTATTTGGGGTAGTTCGCGCTTAGGCCCTTGTAACTTTTTGACCACATAAGGTATCCACGCCAAATTTGCGTCCTTTTCTTCCAACATCATGGGGATTCTAAAGGTACCCAGGGTTTGTGGATTCCCCTGGAGGGGACCCAGAAATTAACCTAAATACAGCTACATTTTGTTTTTTTGGGGAAAAATGGGAAAAAAGGGATACAGATGAAAGCGTCTGGTTCTTTCCCTGCAAATGGTATCAAAAAAGGGGTTGTTGTGATGAAATCACCATCTTCCCAGCTTTCAGGGACAAGCAGACTTTTGTCAGAAAACCAAAATGTTTTACACAGTTTTGGCATTTTTCTGGGACATAGCCTATTTTTGCTATTTTTTGTGCTTTCAACCTCCTTCCAGTTAATGGTAGAAATGGGTATGAAAGCAATAATGGATCCTGGAAAGCTATACATTTTAGAAAAGTAGACAACATTCTGAATTCAGCAAGGGGTCATTTGTGTAGATCCTTCAAGGTTTCTTTATAGAAACAAACCGTTGAATATAGGAAAAATTGAAAATTAGTTGAAAAAAACAGCCATTTGTGTCAACGTTTTCACCTGTAACTTCTTTTAATTATGACAGCTGTTTGAAAGTTATATACCGTTACATCCGCTGGACCTTTCTGGTTGTGGGGATATATAGGACTTGTAGGTTCACCAAGAACCTGACGAACCCAGAGCCAATAACTGAGCAGCGTCTTGCAATGGTTTTTTATTATGTACCGGGTATATAGCAATTAATTTGGGAAAATATATACATGGAAAAATCGGTATGAGAGACACCTATGTATTTCTGAAATTGGAACAAAATATAGAGTTTAGAAACAGTAGATATTTGCACATTTCCAAAATTGTAAGTACCCATACTAGCATGAGAATTATAGGTCATTTTTCAAAATGACTTCTTTTTTACACATTGTCTTTTATTTGGAAGGCAGAAATGCATCGAAAGTCAATAGGTAATAAAAGTTGCTCTACAATTCTGTGTTACCCTAAGTCTCCCGATAAAAATGGTACCTCACTTGTGTGGGTAGGCCTAGTGCCCGCGACAGGAAACGGCTCAAAACGCAACGTGGACACACTTTATTTTTACAGTGAAAACTGACCCTTTTTTTGCAAAGTGCCTAGCTGTAGATTTTGAACCCTAGCTCTGCCGGCACCTAGGGAAACCTAGCAAACCTATACATTTTTGAAAACTAGACACCCAGGGAATCTGGGATGGGGTGACTTGACTGGCTCTCACCAGGTTCTATTACCCAGAATCCCTTGCAAACTTAATTTTTTTTTTTAAACCCACATTTATCTCACATTTCTGTGGTGGAAAGTTCTGGAATCTGCGTGGATCCACAAAATTCCACCCACCCCGCGTTCCCCAAAGTCTTCCGAGAAAAATGGCACCTCATTTGTGTGGGTAGGCCAAGTGCCCGCGACAGGAAACGGCCCAAAACGCAACGTGGACACACCACATTTTCACAGTGAAAACGGACCCTTTTTTTGCAAAGTGCCTAGCTGTAGATTTTGAACCCTAGCTCTGCCGGCACCTAGGGAAACCTAGCAAGCCTATACATTTTTGAAAACTAGACACCCAGGGGAATCCAGGATGGGGGGACTTGACTGGCTCTCACCAGGTTCTGTTACCCAGAATCCCTTGCAAACCTCAACATTTGTAAAAAAAAACACATTTTCCTCACATTTCTGTGGTGGAAAGTTCTGGAATCTGCGTGGATCCACAAAATTCCACTCACCCCGCATTTCCCAAAGTCTTCCGAGAAAAATGGTACCTCACTTGTGTGGGTAGGCCTAGTGCCCGCGACAGGAAACGGCCCAAAACGCAACGTGGACACACCACATTTTACAGTGAAAACTGACACTATTTTGCAAAGTGCCTAGCTGTAGATTTTGAACCCTAGCTCTGCCGGCACCTAAGGAAACCTAGCAAACCTATACATTTTTGAAAACTAGACACCCAGGGGAATCCAGGATGGGGGGACTTGTCTGGCTGTCACCAGGTTCTGTTACCCAGAATCCCTTGCAAACCTCAAAATTTGTATTACAAAAAACACATTTTCCTCACATTTCTGTGGTGGAAAGTTATGGAATCTGCGTGGATCCACAAAATTCCACCCACCCCGCATTCCCCAAAGTCTTCAGAGAAAAATGGTACCTCACTTGTGTGGGTAGGCCAAGTGCCTGCGACAGGAAACGGCCCAAAACGCAACGTAGACACACCACATTTTCTCAGTGAAAACGGACCCTTTTTCTGCAAAGTGCCTAGCTGTAGATTTTGAACCCTAGCTCTGCCGGCACCTAGGGAAACCTAGCAAACCTATACATTTTTGAAAACTAGACACCCAGGGGAATCCAGGATGGGGTGACTTGTCTGGCTCTCACCAGGTTCTGTTACCCAGAATCCCTTGCAAACCTCAACATTTATTAAACAAAACACATTTTCCTCACATTTCTGTGGTGGAAAGTTCTGGAATGTGTGTGGATCCACAAAATTCCACCCACCCCGCATTACCCAAAGTCTTCCGAGAAAAATGGTACCTCACTTGTGTGGGTGGGTCAAGTACCCACGACAGGCAAGGACCCAAAACCTATTGAGGCGACATCAAAATTACCTATCACAAAACAACCTGGTTTTGCAAGGGGGGTCCCAGGAGTTTTTGGCCCCGGGCTCGGCGGCCATCTAGGGAAACCTACCAAACCCACAGATTTCTGAAAGCTATACACCCAGGGGAGTCCAGCAAGGTATGGCTTGCGTGGGTCCCCCAACATTTCCCTACCCAGAATCCCCTGCAAACCTCAAATTTAGCTGAAAAAATCACTTTTTTCAAAAAATTTCTGTGTGGGAAAGTTCTGGAATCTGCGTGGATCCACAAATTTCCATCTACACAACATTCCCCCAGGTGTCCCTATAAAAATGATACCTCACTCGCGTGGGTGGGTCAAGTACCCGCGACAGTCAAGGGCCCAAAACGTATTGAGGAGACATCAAAATGACCTATCACAAACCAACATGGTTTTGCAAGGGGGGTCACCTGGGTTTTTGGCCCAAGGCTCGGCGGCCATCTTGGGAAACTACCAAACCCACACATTTCTTAAAACTAGACACCCGGGGGAGTCCAGCGAGGTATGGCTTGCGTGGATCCCCCAATGTTTTCTTACCCAGAATTCCCTGCAAACCTCAAATTTAGCTGAAAAAACCACATATTCCACATATTTTTGGGTGGAATCACCGTGTCGGCACAAATGTCCTACCACACAGCATTCCACTCAGTCTCCCGAGTAAAATGATACCTCACTTGTGTGGGTGGGGCAAGGGCCTGTGACTGGGAAGAGCCCAAAACATAGGGAATAAGGGTATAGCACCGAGAATTCTAAGCCCTACATTTTTTTAAAAATACGTTTTTAGCCAATTCTGCATTGGACACCCACACAAGTGAGGTATCATTTTACTCGGGACACTAAGGAGAACGCTGTGGGGTAGGACATTGTGCCGGCACAGTGATTCCACACAAAAATATGTGGAAAATTTGTTTTTTTCTGCTAAATTTGAGGTTTGCAGGGGATTCTGGGTAGGGAAACGTTGGGGGATCCACGCAAGCCATACCTCATTGGACTCCCCAGGGTGTCTAGTTTGCAGAAATGTATGGGTTTGGTAGGTTTCCCTAGATGGCGGCCAGCCCGGGGCCAAAAAACCAGGTGCTACCCCCCAAAATCAGGTAGTTTTGTTATAGGTAATTTTGAAGTCTCCACAGTACGATTTGGGCCATTTCCTGTTGCAGCCACTATGCCTACCCACACAAGTGAGGAACCATTCTTATTGGGAGACCTGGGGGAACGTTGGGTGGTAGCAAATTTGTGTCAGCCTGGTGATCCTACAACTTTCCCACACAGGAATGTGAGAAAAAATTGATTTTTTCAACAAAATTTGAGGTTTGCAGGGGATTCTGGGTAGGGAAATGTTGGGGGACCCATGCAAGCCATACCTTGCTGGACTCCCGCGGGTCTCTAGTTTTCAGAAATGTGTGGGTTTGGTAGGTTTCTCTAGATGGCCGCCGAGCCCGGGGCCAAAAACTCATGGGACCCCCCTTACAAAACCAGGTTGTTTTGTGATAGGTCATTTTGATGTCGCCTCAATAGGTTTTGGGCCCTTGTCTGTCGCGGGTACTTGACCCACCCACACAAGTGAGGTACTATTTTTCTCAGAAGACTTTGGGGAATGCGGGGTGGGTGGAATTTTGTGGATCCACACAGATTCCAGAACTTTCCACCACAGAAATGTGAGGAAAATGTGTTTTGTTTTACAAATGTTGAGGTTTGCAAGGGATTCTGGGTAACAGAACCTGGTGAGAGCCACACAAGTCACCCCATCCTGGATTCCCCTGGGTGTCTAGTTTTCAAAAATCTATAGGTTTGCTAGGTTTCCCTAGGTGCCGGCAGAGCTAGGGTTCAAAATCTAAAGCTAGGCACTTTGCAAAACAAGGGTCAGTTTTCACTGTGAAAATGTGGTGTCCATGTTGTGTTTTGAGCTGTTTCCTGTCGCTGGCACAAGGCCTACCCACACGAGTGAGGTACCATTTTCATGGGGAGACTTTGGAGAATGCGGGGTGGGTGGAAGTTTGTGGATCCATGCAGATCCCAGAACTTTCCATCACAGAAATGTGAGGAAAATGTGTTTTTTTTAACTAAGTTCGAGGTTTGCAAGGGATTCTGGGTAACCGAACCTAGTGAGAGCCACACAAGTCACCCCATCCTGGATTCCCCTCAGTGTCTAGTTTTCAAAAATATATAGGTTTGCTATGTTTCCCTTGGTGCCGGCTGCGCTAGGACCCAAAATCCACAGGTACGCACATTCCGAAAAAAAAGTCAGTGCCTAGTGGGCTTTCTGCCGCCCTGGGGAGGGGGGAAATCAGGGGCTATTGCCCCGATATGCCCCTGAGGGGGGCAGAAAGACGGTGGCTATTCTTTTGGGGGGTCGGGGGCATTGGGATGCCCATTCTGGTCAGCCCCCACCCCCTGCATATAAAAAAGCCAGCATAATCGCTGGCGCATAGTGGGCTTTCTGCCCCCCCGGGGGGGCAGATCAGGGGCTACTGCCCCCATCTGCCTCCTGGGAGGGGCAGAAAGACTGTGGCATCTTTTTTGGGGTGGATAGGGGCATTGGCATGTCCATTCTTGGCAGCCCCCACCTCGAACTTTGAATTAAAAAAATCCCTGGTGGCTAGTGGGCTTTCTGCCCCCCCGGGGGTGCAGATGAGGTGCTATTGCCCCTTCTGCCTCCCAGGGGGGTGCAGAAAGACTGTAGCATTTTTTTGTTGGGTGGGGGCATTGACATGCCCATTCTGGCCAGCCCCCACCCCTAACTATATAAAAAAAATGCCCGGCGCTGTGGGCTTTCTACCCCCCCCCGGGCAGGCAGATCATGGGCTATTGCCCCCATCTGCCTCCTGGGGGGGCAGAAAGTCTTTTGTTTTCTTTGGGGGGGTAGGGTGGGGGCATTTGCATGCCCATTCTGGGCAGCCCCCACCCCGGGCCTATAAAAAAAAGAATCCCTGGCATCTAGGGTGCTTTCTGTCCCCCCGGGGGGGCAGAAAGACTGGAATTTTGTAGGGGGGTGGGGGCATTGGCATGCCCATCTTAGGCAACCCCCACCCCTAAATTCTTCAGGGGAAAAAAACCTGGTCTCTAGTGGGCTTTCTGCCCCCCCGGGGGGGCAGATTGGGAGCTACTGTCCCGATCTGCCCCCCAGGGGGGCAGAAAAACTGTACCTTTGTAGCGGGGATGGGGGATTTGGCATGCCCATATTGGGCAGCCACCACCCCTAATTATAATTTTTTTTTAAATCCCTGGTATCTAGTGGGCTTTCTGCCCCCCCGGGGGGCAGATTGGGGGCTACTGACCCATCTGCCTCCCAGGGGGGGCAGAAAGCCTAAATGTGCCCAAATTATTATGGGGGAGCAAAGGCCCTTGCCCAAGGGGCCACTCCCCCCTCCCTGGTGCCTAGTGGGTGGATCCCTGCTTGGGGATCACCCTCCTGGGGACGTTATAGATAGTAATTAGCACTTAAAAAAACCTAAGAAATTCACTGAAAAAAACCAAAGGTTACAGGGATGTTATAATTAGGCTGACATTTCACTCATGCAACATCAGAGAAATTGAGCTAACTATAATTCACACCCACGCAATGAACTGTTTATGATCTCACATATTACATCACTCATGACATGGCCAGTGACATCACTGATGACATCACTGATGAAATCTCAAATGACATTACTGATGACATCCCTGATGACATCTGAAATTACATCACTGCTGTCAGCCTAGCTATAACGTCCCTGTAATCTTTGTTTTTTTCAGTGAATTTCTAAGCTTTTTAAATTCTATTTCCTAACTATAATGTCCCTGTAACCTTTGTTTTTTTCAGTGAATATATATAGTTGCCATTAGGTAGGTATAGTTAGACTGTGGCTTCCATAGATTAAGTGTATTTTGTTTTGTGGATAACTATAGCGCAGTTTGACGAATCTTTACAAAACGTTCAAAACTAGTATGCCTGTTACTTCAACTGCAGTCTGGAAAGTTTTGGGGTGATTTGTCAAGCGTGGCCGAGAAAAAGGGAGGGTCCCAAAATGTGTTTTCCTCTTTCAATTTCTCATAGGGATTTTGAACGCGACTACAGCCAGAACCGCTGAGCGGATTTGCACCAAGTTTGGCAGAACGCTAGATCTTGGTCCAGAAAGAGTGCTTTTTGCAATTTGGTGAAAATCCATTCAGCAGTTTTTGAGTCATTAGATGAAAAAGAAATATAGATATCGATGGACGTGAATCATCTGCGGATCCGACAGATCTCAAAATGAGATATGATTGGCTTGCACTACTTCAACCATGAAGTGATGTCAGCCATCTTGGGACTCAGACTCAGCAGAAGGGGGCAGAATAGGAATACCCTGACCCCCTAGGCCTGGTGGTGGGATCTCACATGGACCCTGTTGGGGCCCAAAAAGATTATTTTTTTAAAATGTTGCCACAAATTCGCTGAGGAGCCATGAATCCATGGCAAAAATTGGGCTGGGCCAGGTTTAATAAATAGGGGATAGGGTGCTTGTGGCCCGCCTCCCCCAGGCTGATCACGGCCCCAGGGACTCCTACCCTGGGGCTCCGCCAATAGTAAACAATGGCCTAATTCAGCATTAGTGACCCCAACCCCCGGGTCCTACGGAATGTAACAATGGGGAGAAGGCCACACAGCCCCCCTACCGGGCAGATTTTGGTCCTGGGGCCCGGAACAAATGTACTAAAGGAACCGGACCGATATCAGCCCCAGAGACCCCACCCTTGGGCCTGGCTGATATACATCATAGGGAGGGGGGCCCGGCTGTGCAATGGAAAGGGGGTGGCCACACGTTCCCCCTCACTGAGCCATTAATGGCCCTGGGAAACCCATCCCCCAGGTCAAGGCTCCTGCTATATCCCAGGGTGCCCACCCCAGGACATAGTGGTTTCCCTGCCAGCACTAGTGCAGGCAGAGAAACCTTTGCTTGCTCTCACTTGGCATGAGCAATTTAAAGATCATGGGGTAGGCATGTTGTGGTTTACCTGCCCGCACTAGTGCAGACAGGGAAACCTCTGTTTGCTCTAGCTTGGCAGAAGCAATTTAAAGCTCCTGCCAAGTGAGAGCAAACAGTAAATATGCTCCCAGCGGGCAGTAGCAGGAAAAATGCTCTATCATGCAGGGAGCTGACTTTTCATTTATTTCCCTGCCCACTGTCAGGGAAGCGGACAGGGAAACAGATGAAAAAATTGCTCCAGCACGCAAGGAGCAGCATTTTTTGCTGATCGCTGTGTGCAGGAGCAATGTGGGCTCTGGCTGGAGGTAGGGAGCTGGCAGGGACCGCATGGGTATTGGGGCTCCCTCTGTGGCCCCCAATAAAAGACACTGGGTGCCCTGGGTGGGGGCAGGGCACCCACCATTGACTGCCTGGGTCCTGGGCGATTGGGTCCCAGGGGCTAACATCATCCCAGGGAGGGAACCATGTGGCCATGTGGTCCCCGTTCCCCTTGCACTAATCGGCCAGGCCCAGGGACTGGGGTCCCTGGTGCCTAATTTTGGCTTGGGGAGGGGACAGCCAGGGATGATAGTGGCCCAGGGAGGGGGGCTACATGCCCCCCTCCTAAATGAAAAATCTAGAGAACCCTAGAGAATGGGGTTCCCTGGGCCAAATTTGCCTAGGGAGGGGGCCGCATGTCCTCCTCCTCCTCATTTTTGATGGCCGGTCCCCGGGAGATGAGTTCCCTTTGGCCAAAATTGGCTTAGGGTTGTGCGTGCCCCTTACCCATTTACTGTATGCAAGGGCCCCGGGAAATGGGGTCCCTGTGGCCATAATTGGCTCCATTCCCCCCCTTCTGGGTTGCCTGCCTGTGGGGGGCTGACCACAGGGCCTGCGGATGAATGCAGTGCACAGCATGGGGTTGGGTGCCCATGGGGGGTTGGCTGCAAGCTCGGCAAATGACCCCCCCACGCATGATATACTTATCTCAAGAAACTATAACTTGTGCCCTAAGCTACCTATAACTCACACCTGCACTGCTAATTACCCACATATTGCATCAGTCCTGACATGTTCTATGACACCATTGATAATATTGCTGCAACATTTGCAATAAAATTATTAATGACAAAACTGTGCATGGCAGGGGCACGAGTTATATTACTTTAGGGCACAAGTTATTGTTTCTTGAGATAAATATAACTGTTGAATTTCTATTGTTTTGTGCATGTAAAATCTAAGCCTAACTATGACGTCCCTGTAACCTTCGTTTTTTTAGTGACTATAAGTAGGTAGGTAGTTAAAAATGTGGGTTTTCCATACAATTTCCCATAGGGAATTTGAACACGAGTTTAGCCCGAACTGATGGACGGAATTACACCAAACTTGGCAGAGAGGGAGGTGTTGGTCTAGAAAGAGGAATATTTTGGTTTGGTGTAAATCCATTCAGTAGTTGCGGAGTTCTTAAAGAAAAAAGTACTATAGATATATAGGGACGTAGACCCTCCACAGATTGCCTCTGATAGATCTGCTAAGTCACGCGCCACCAAAAAACCCTGATTGGCTGACCACAACCTGACCAGGAGGTTGCAGCCACCATTTTAAGTATCGGGGAATGGTCCTGGGTCCTCAAACCTTTTCTGTAATGTGATTAAAGGGGTCAGGGTAGAGGTACCCTGACCCCATGGGTGTGACAGAGAAGTGTCAGAGGGATCTATGTTGCATATGAAAATGAGTTATAGCTTTTTTTTCCATTTCAGCAATCAGCGGATCCCCGCAAGGCTCAGCGTGCCCCTGTGCAAATCTGTGATGGATTCACAAAGCTTGATGCACTTTGAAAACAATAACTACTTTCAGAGCCACTCAGACAACCACACAGGTACTCTTGCACGCATTTACAGACCTACCTAGGCAGTCACGCACTCTTACAGACCTATGCAGGAATTCACACACCCACTCACAGAGCCAACTAGGCACTCACACACTCACTGACATACCTACTTAGACACTCACACATCCACTCACAGACTCACTCACACTCACATACCCAGTCACAGACCCACACGGACACTCACACACCCACTCACAGACCCACACAGACACTTAAATACCCACTCACAGACCTACGCAGGCATTGACAAACCCACTCACAGACCCATGCAGGCACTCACAGACCCACTCACATACCCACGCAGGCACTCACACTCCCACTTACAGACCCATTTAGACAGTGAGATACCCAGTCACAGACTCACTTAGACACTCTCAAACCCACTCGCACACCCATTCAGACACTGAGACACCCACTGACAGGCCCACACGGACACTCATATACTCACACATCCACTGGCAGGCCCACTGAGACACCAACCAGTTACAAACCCACCCAGACACTTACGCACCCATTCACAGAGCCACTCAAACACTCCTGCACCCACTCATAGACCCACTCAGACACTCTCACACCCACTCACAGACCCACTCAGACATCTACACACCCACTGGCAGACCCACTTAGACACTGTCACACCCACTCACAGGCCTACTAAGACACTCATGCACCCACTCAGAAACCAACTCAGACACTCTCACACCCAGTCACAGACCCACTCAGCCACTCACACACTCTGGGGAAGACCTATTCGGACACTCTGACACCCGCTTACAGAGCCACTCAGACACTCATGCTCCCACTCACAGACCCACACCTACACTCACACATTCACTCACAGACCCACACAGGCACCCACACACCTACTAACATAGCAATAGTGCCACTAACACACCCACTTACAGACCCATAGCACCACTCACACACCCTTTAGCCACTCACACAACGACTCATATACCAATATAGCTACTCACACAGCCATTGACACACACAGTCACACACTCACACAACCTCTCACACACCTATCTATTCTGTGACACACCTACTTGCACATCCACACAGCCAAACACCAACTCAATCACACAGTCACACACTCACAAACTCACTTAGCAACCCTTGCCACCACTCAATCACCCAGTTAGAGACCTATACACCCTCTTAAACACCCACTCACACAACATCAAAACCACTAACACACCTACTCATAGAACTGTAGAGGCACTACCACACTCTCCTAGATACCCATGCATTCAGTTATACACCTACTGAATTAAATGTATTGCTGTTTTACATAAATGATTTTGGTTGAGGAAAACGTGTTGCTATTATGTGTTGAATGTGTGCTTATGGTTTAGCATCCACAATGCTCAAAACACTAACGCATGATCCATAATCTGCAATATGACCATTTTGGAGGGTAGGAGGAGTAGCACAGAGGAAAAGGTTGCAGTAGAATGAGGCAGTTTTGAAGAAGAAAGGGATCTAAACATATTTGATTGAATGGTGGAGATGTGCATGGAACTAAAATTAGGTAAGTTCCTCCCACGAAACATAATAGTTACTTGCAGCCAGGCAGACAAGGGGATGAGGACAAATGAGGGCAAGGAAGCAAGGGGATAAATAGTGAAAAATAGAATAAAGTAAAATAATTTGAAATAGCTTGAGAGGGTCACGCAGAGCTTAAATGGTTCATAAATGTAAAATCCAAAAGTTAAGATTCACCCCTTTAAAGTGCTTGGATTCAAAGAGCTAAGTTAAGCTATATAGCCACAGCTTCAGGCTGTAAAAGCAGGCAATTGCTTTCATGTTTTTTTAGTCCAACTCAGAGCTGAAGTTATTTTGAGTGGTAAAAGTTGTCATTATTAGGCTTCATTAATTCCTGTAATCTGTAACGAGGATCACTGATATTATTGCAATTACTGCCAGTGATAATTTTATCCATGCTGTTAGCCAAATTAAGTGGATCCTTTCTGCTGGAATGTATGTTTTCCTTCTGCAATTGATAATATGTAGTACCAAGCTGTAATCCCCAACACCAAATACTGCAAAACATTCCAATTAGCCGGTCCCTGAAATAGGCACGAGTCCACCCCACCAGCATTTTCAAGCAATATTTAGTTCATTACTAGAGGTAGTGTGGTGTTTATGCTTCTCTTGCTTTTACTGTGTGTTTCTGTGTTATTTCTACTTACCTTACTTTACAGGACATATGTGGAATCCCCACATTCACCTGAGCATTTATTATATGCATTGTTACCATTGGAATGTGTGAGGTAAGGCTTGGAACATTTATGTATCAGTTGGAGTTGCCTCCTTGAGCCCTCTACACCTATGTACTTATTTCTCCATAACTTAACAATAAATGTATTCTTAAAATCACAAGAAGACTCTGGAAGATACTTTACAAATTTGGCGACGATGATGGGATGCAGACCCGCCTAAGACTTCACTCTACATGCTGATTTTTTTTCCTTTTCCTATCCAACCCAAAATCAGCTTCGTTCTCAACTTCGATTCAGCTCAAGGTCAGCCTCACTTTCTACGCACAAGCTTCCGCTTCAATTCAAGGTACTGTGATTTTATTTTACTTCCTCTATCGAGGGCTCAAGGATCCGTTTTACCGAGGAGCAGTTTACCCACTATGGAGCCTCGTACTGTTTTAAATGTTTTGGACACTTTCTCCCTGTGTCGCAAAAGTACTGCTCAACGCTCAACGCTCCATTTCTGCCATTTTATATTGCTGCAACACCTTTTGTGCTTTTATCGTCACGAATAGTGTAACATTACGAGTCCGCACGTTATTGCCCTCGTGCTGTCTGCATTTTTCAATTACCGGCTCGAGCATTCTGCTCGAGCGCTACATTGTGATGCTAAGCCTACCTGTTGCCATGGCTTCCGCTCTGCTGTCATGTTGAGCATTCCGCTCGCGTCAATTCCGACTGAGCCATATCTTCGCCTCAGCCCTTCATGAACGGAGTCTTCAGCCTCCCTACAGCTCCTCCTACGCCAGCGCTCCGCAGCCAAGCTCCTCCTGTCAAAAAAAAAATTTCACCTTCATTTCCACAAAGGAACTGACACTATCCCAAGTGTCAAGAGAATCGCCGAGCACATTATTTTTCTGCAAGTTCCACCACAGCGCCATCTATGGTGTATCATGGTACTACACCCATAGATTTTCAGTACATGCTGACTTCACGTTTCTACCACTTCATCCATCGTGTTAACAGCGATTAACACGCTTCTACACTGCGCTCTGGTCTTCGTGTTAACAGCGAATTACACGCTTCTGCAAAGTACTCTTGACTTCGTGTTAACAGCGATCAACACGCTTTATAATAACGACAACCACAAAACTGCATTGTGCATATCTTTTTATTGGTATTTTCCACTATTGAAATTTCTTCTGATTTCATATTTCCTGCATTTTCTTTCGGCGCTTTCTTAATTTTTAATTTTTTTTTTCTTTCATTCAACATGCAGTCTGTCACTCCTCCTACTCCTTTTTTACAAGAACCTGGAGAACCACCTGGTATGAAAATGAGTTATAGCTTTTTTTTCCATTTCAGCAATCAGCGGATCCCCGCAAGGCTCAGCGTGCCCCTGTGCAAATCTGTGATGGATTCACAAAGCTTGATGCACTTTGAAAACAATAACTACTTTCAGAGCCACTCAGACAACCACACAGGTACTCTTGCACGCATTTACAGACCTACCTAGGCAGTCACGCACTCTTACAGACCTATGCAGGAATTCACACACCCACTCACAGAGCCAACTAGGCACTCACACACTCACTGACATACCTACTTAGACACTCACACATCCACTCACAGACTCACTCACACTCACATACCCAGTCACAGACCTCTGGTACAGGTCTTTCGATACATATTTGGGAGCTATTGATGTTTTGAAGTTTAAACCCGACAGAAAATGCAGTCTCTTGTATTACTACTTGGGCGATGAAGGCCAACATGTTTTCGATCATCTGCCTACTTATTCAGGTGGCGACAGTGGCGATCTTGATGAATTTCAATTGTCTGTTAAAAAATTGTCTATATATTTTGAAGGAAAAGTTAATCTTGTTGTCCACAGACATAAGTTCTTTACACGCGTTCAAGGTCCTAATGAATCTATTGACACATATGTCACTGCTTTAAAGGTTCTTGCTGGGTATTGTGATTTCGAAAATTTTACCTCACAGTTAATCAGAGATCAAATAGTTTGTAGGTGCTACTCCAAAAAGATTCAACAAAAATTATTGTCTTGTAAGAATCCATCTCTTGATGAGGCTATCGACATAGCTAATAGTATTGAATGCTCCCAGTTGGATGCCAAACAACTAGAGGTCGAATCCTCAACCACCAGCATTATTAAATCCTCAAACAAAGACCTTCAACCTTTGAACACATCTGATTTAGTTTCCAGAAAGCCCAAAGCCCCTCTTGATACCAGCGGTTAAAAATTGCGTCTTCTGGGATTGTTTTAGTATATTGTTTCATTCGCACCTTCTTTCATATGCCAAACCCTTACTCCATACACACACTCACCATTCATAAAGGTCACCGCTCATCTGGTGGCTACAATGTATTGGCACAAACACCTATTGTTCATAAGGTAATGATTGTAATTTATTAAAACCATTTATTATTTTATACAAAATTAAAAAGAAAAAAAGGAATTTGTTTCAAGTTAAAACCATTTTTGTCCATAGACTCATCATGAAAAATATGTAACAATACTAAAAACAATTAGTCACATTCACAATGCTTCAAATAATCAAAACACGAGAGTTAAAACAGACAGTAATCTTTGTCATAGATCGCCATAATCCACGGTTAAACTTATGTATAAACACCCTGGTGCCTTGTGTATCATCAATATCTAGGGTGATGTTCGTATAGATGGATTTGTGGCAACAGAAAAAAGCGTTGACGCGTTTCGAAGGCTTTATCTCATTCCACCTTCTTTATCAAGACCGTTATATTATGTACTCCCGTCCTTTAAAAATCTATAATGTAAACATATATATATATAAATATAAATAATAGCCGTACATATCATTGTTCCATAAACATCAATACATTTCATGAATTCAATCAAACAACGCTTCATAAAATTAGTCAATAACACCATAGTCTTTGTATAAATGACCACAATTTTTATAACAATGAGAATGAAAAACACTTTGGTGCCAAATCTGTAGGCCACCTAGCCACATCAGTGCCTTTTCACCATGCCAAATGCCCCAC
The DNA here is from genome assembly GCA_963921515.1 of Calotriton arnoldi. NCBI lineage: Eukaryota > Metazoa > Chordata > Amphibia > Caudata > Salamandridae > Calotriton > Calotriton arnoldi. Next base: position 939,140 of record CAWUFW010006470.1, on the reverse strand, counting down.
ACAAATACCCTTACACACTCGAATCAATAATATGTAGCCATTCCGATTACTATAAATACATATATTTACACATAACACTACATCCACTCATAACACTCCAATATACTCTTTTACTATTCATATTCACCTTCCATCATGCTTTTATATAGGGGGTATATTTCAACTTACTAATGGGCAGGTGAACGATGTTTCACTCTTGTAGTGTATTTAATAAAAATTGTTATGCTCTTCCATCTATCTATGAGGCTTGGTACTTCCTTAATCTAGGAACACACATAAAACACGTCATTATACTTTCTGTTTTTTATTTTAGTAATATGGGGTTTTCTTTTTATTTTATTTCTCCCTCTAGCTACATTATGACGCATGTTAAATACTGAAGACTTACTAGTATGAATCTCCTAGATGAGCCCACTATGACGGCCTGGGCCAGTCCCCCGTTTTATGATTCTATCACGCACATCTGGCTTGTTTTGGGCTATATTGGTGATAAAGTTAAAACCTAGTTAGACTATTCGTAATCATGTTACCTCATCATTTGTCATAGACTATCCCTTGTCCCTAATGAAAATACATACCTCGTTAAAATCAATAGTGAAGTATACCCGCTTATATTCCAAATGTGCGCTTGTTGTTTCAAGCTCGTAACAAGGAATGCTTATCCTTTAGAAATCTGTTCCTCATGCGAATTTCGTCTGTTCCTTTTCACATCAGAGCATATTATACCTTGCCCTAAAATACAACAAAAGCCTACATCAATAAAACATGTATACGCTTAGGTCTACTATCCCCTAAATTGGCGGGTTGATATCTAAGTCGTATGTAATATTAACATGTATTTTTTGTATATAATAGCAACTAGTTTTCTCAAAACATATCAACCCCTTAGGCAAGATTCCTTCTCTTATACATTTATTACTAAATCCAATTACAGGGGGTCATAAACACATCTTGTTTTTTGACCTAGTGTGATTATATCCCACTCATAACGAACAGGTTCTATGTTCATGTCTGTTTCTCCCGTTTTCTATTACCAAAATATTACCGGCATTCTGTCCTGAATTCTGACACAGACAGTACTTCTGATTAAAAATGTCTGTGTCCTAACACCCATTTATCCCTATCTTCTCCTCCATAAAACAAGGAATTCTCCCATTCTTCACCCTGCTCACCTTGCCGAGTAACCAAACTGGCGGCCCCTTCTTCCGTCCGAATTGTTTGTAATGATCTTTTTTACCTGCACGATTCCCGCGCTATTTAAGCCTCGGTTTTCATTCACTCTAATCTGCGTGCCTAACGTACTTACCTAATCTAAAGTGGACATGTACTGTTCTAAGCATTGCGAACAGTGCCACCATGTGCTATTTCTTGGTAATACTTCTCTTATTTCTCGTTTTTTCAAAAGTAACCTACGATGTAGGTAGAGAGAGATCCAACTTTATTTAGTGCATGCAGCGATCACACTCCCTTATAAACCTTGTCTTATCTAATTCTCCCCTCCAAGGATGGTTAAATTTATTCCGCTGTTCCAGGCTCAAATGTTATCTCAAAAATAAATTTTAATTGAACCATACCTGATATAGATCTTAATAAGGTACAATCTAATAATAAATACAAGTGACTTTTTCCTTCCCTATTTTGAGAGTGGTTTCATCAACTAAAGAAGTCAAGAACTCGTGATAAAAAAGGTGCAGTATTCATTAATTCTAGACCCATACCCCATGGTTTCATCAACTCAAAAGCCAAGAGCTGGTGCTCAATGGGGTGCTGTATTCATTGGTTCCAGACCCATAGCCCCCTGGGTGCTATTCTCAGGTAATTATAGACATCCAATCTTCACGTGAATTAAGGGCACTTTGGACCGTGTTTAACTTACAAATATACCATTGTTCCCTTAATTTTCTCTTTTTCTCAAGATCTCCACCTCTCATATTGCCGGTTCTTTTCTCCAGTATGAACCACGTCAAGTCATTGCAGCCATGGTTAGCACTTGAGAAATGCTCAGTTAAGGGTGCATTTTCTTTTCCTGTTCTTAATGCTGATTTATGTTCTTGCACCCTAAATCTAAGTTCTCTGCTAGTTTCGCCCACGTAGCCCAGGCCACATGGGCAAATCAGCAAATAGATTAAGTTCTTACTCCGGCAGTTTTTAAGGTTGTTACATTTAATTTCTTGCCCATTAAACTTGATGCTTTTGGCAACCAAACAATGTTCACAAATTGAACATGTGCCACATTTGTGGTTACCAGTTGCTTTGGTGCCCTGTAATGTACTTTGTGCCTCCTTATTATGGTCACTATATGTATTGACTAGACTATTTCTGATATTTTTATTCTTCCTAAATGCAAAGAGCGGCTTCTCTAGTTTTAAATCTTGGCCGTCATTAAGGATTTTCCAGTTTTTGTTGAGTATATTTTTGATTTGATTACTCCTCTCACAGAACTGACTCACGAATACAATCTTTTCATTTGGTTGTGCTCTGTTGCGTATTCTATTCTGATCTAACATGTACTCGCGATCATAATATTTCGGTCGTTTATAAGATTGGTTGATTAGTTTCTTCGGGTAGCCCCGATCTTTCAATTTCTGTTTTAAAATGTCAGAGTGCCTATTAAAATCACACATAGAAGAGCAATTCCTTCGTAATCGCAAAAATTGCCCAAAGGGAATATTATCCCTTTGGGCTTTGGGGTGGAAACTTCCATAGTGTAAAAGGGTGTTTTTATCTGTGGGTTTACTGTAAAGTTCCACCGCAAGTTGACCTTCTTTCTCCTTGATACAGATATCTAAAAAGTTGACTTTGTCCTTACTGTATTCTGACGTAAATTTCAGGTTAGGATCTCCCAGATTAAGCCACCCTATAAATTCATCAAGATCCTCCTGGTTGCCTTCCCAGATGAAAATAATGTTGTCAATGAAGCGGCACCATGAACTCACGTTCTCAAAATATGGTGCCACTTCATTGAAGACATGCCTCTCCTCAAATTCACCTACATAGAGGCAGGCCAGACTGGGAGCACACGTGGCTCCCATGCTGGTCCCCTTTATCTGCTGAAATAGATCCTCCTCAAATAGAAAAAGATTATTTTTTAACACCATAGTGATACAGTGTAAAATAAATTCCATGCTGCCACCATGGAGATCTACTCTCTCTAAAAGGGATCCTATCACCTTAATAGTATCATCCTGGGGGATATTGGTGTACAGGGCTTCAATATCAAGGGTGACCAGAAACTGGGTCACCCTATTGAAGCCCTTCCCCTCAAAAATAGAAATAGCATGGGCAGAATCCTTAAGGTATGATTTTTGCTGTTGTACTAATGGTTTAATAAAACAATCAGCAAATTTGCTAAGAGGCTTCAGTAAAGAGCCAATACTGCTCACAATGGCTCTCATTGGGGGATTTCTAAGGTCCTTGTGGACTTTCGGCAGTCCGTAAATGGCTGGAGTAATGGGTGAGTTATTATATAAAAATTTATATTCATCTTCGCATATCCAGCCTTCAGTCCTAGCTGTATTGAGTAAAGATTCAATTTTATTTTTTAATTTCTGAATCTTACTATGGGGAACTCTCCTCTAGTGTTAAATTATTTTAGCCTTGGGGGCGATGAGGGAGGGCAGCTCTCCGGGGTCAGACGGCTTAACGGTGGCATTTTACCGTGCTTTTTCGGACCTCCTGTTGCCACAGCTGATGGTTCTTTTCAGAGACATGTGTGTGAATGGACGGATGCCTACTTCGATGTCGGAAGCAGTAATTGTTGCCCTGCTTAAGCCAGGTAGAGAGCCGGATGAATGCGCTTCGTACAGGCCCCTGTCTTTATTAAACGTTGATACAAAAATCTTTGCAAAGATTCTTGCCAATAGATTAGTGCCTTTGATCCCGCTATTAGTGGCTCCGGAACAGGCAGGCTTCGTGCCAGGTAGGAACTTAACATATAATTTACATACAGTCTTCGGTGTTATACACCACGTCCGGCCAGACACCCCGGCAGTGGCGGTTTTTTTAGATATAGAGAAGGCGTTCGACTCTGTAGAATGGCCGTTCATGTGGAAGGTGCTCGCTAGAATGGGGGTGGGCCCAATATTCTTGCAGCTTCTTGATACTTTATACAGTAGGCCCACGGCTCGTATAAAAATTGGAAATATGGTAACGGATCCAATACAGATCCCCAGGGGGACAAGGCAGGGATGTCCGCTTTCCCCGTTACTTTATGCGCTAGTTGCAGAACCTATGTCATGTGCGTTACGAGAATATCATCAGCATAGAGGAATCGGATTTCCGCGATATAAAATAATTGTGTCTTCGTATGCCGATGATACGTTATTGTATATCCGACACCCGGAAACTAACCTATCGCCCATTATACGTGAGGTGATACGTTATGGCGTTCTTTCAGGGCTCAAAGTTAATTGGCAGAAATCAATAGTTTTCCCACTATCCCCGGCCACCACACAATTTGATTTAGAGTATCCACTGTCATGGACTACCGATGCGGTGAGATACCTGGGAATTAGATTGCACACAGAATCAGATATTGTGTTCCGGGAAAACTATGGTACGGCCATAAGCAGACTGGAGGAAGATATAGAGAGATGGATTCGGCTGCCATTGTCATTGCTAGGTAGAATTTCTCTTATGAAGATGGTGGTGCTACCGAGACTGCTGTTCCTCTTCTCTAATATCCCCATGGTACTTCCACGAGTTTTTTTTGATCGCTTAACAACATTGATGGTTCGGTTAGCTTGGGCTGGTGAGCAACCACGGGTCCGATGGCAGATTTTCGTTTTACCATACTCGATGGGTGGTCTGGGAGCCCCGGACCTCTCATTATATTATAGAGCAGCACAAGGTGCCCACGCGCATGCCTGGATACATGGAGCGCCCGACATACCGTACCTTAGAATAGAGACAGCAGTTGCGGACCCTTACCCGCTCCCGGCAATGCTCTTTCAGAGGTTTGATCGCAGAACGGGTATACTAGATTCAATTAACACTGTGGCGCATGCTTGGCACAGTCTTCTGCAACTCCAGGCTGGAGCGCAGCTATATTCGCCGCAGATGAAGCTAGAATGGAGCATGTGGGTTACACCTTGTAGGGAGCGAGCGGTGACACAAGCGCTAGCCAAGATAGGTAAGCAAAACTGGGGGAGCTATTTGTAGCAGGCAAGGCGTGTAGCTGGGATGACATAGACAGTGAGGAACACTCATACTCGTTGCTGACAAAGTTCCAGTTTCATAGAGTGAGGCAGGCATTGAGGGGACTGCTGGGAGACGATATGATAGAGCCCCAAGAACTCATTGCATTGTCACATGTTATCAAGGCAAAGTCACCCAGGCGGCTGGTATCTATTATATATAATATTTCTATGCAAGATAGGGCGCATAAGTATACCAAGGCGAGGTTGGCATGGCAGCGGGACTTAAGCAGGGAAGTTAATGATGATATGTGGGCATACTGTTGCAATAGCACGAAGCGTATCTCCCTTAATGGCAGACACCGGTTGGTTTATTTTAAATTTTTAAACCGAGTTTACTATACCCCGGAGAGGATGCACAGGTACGGGTTGCGGGATAACACAGAATGTGACCGATGTCACGCCCCAATCGCTGACTTTTTTCATATGGCATGGTCATGCCCTGGAATAGAGAATTACTGGGGATTGGTATTTAAAGAATTAGAGTCAATTACAAAGGTTCAGCTGGCATTTGACCCGGCGTTGGCATTGCTCGGCTATTCCAGGGAGGTACCTAGGGGGGTTCGTAGGATGGTGGATATGGGACTTTTGCTGGCTAAGCGGGGCGTAGCGATCCGATGGTGGCATGGCCCCCTTCCTACCCTTACACAGTGGCGCAATGACATGATGTATTGCTGCACTCAGACTGAGGTGTTCAGTAAATTACTGCCGCCTCGTAACAGACCAAAAAATTTCTGGGGTTTGTACGTAGCATATAAGAGAACACTAGAAAATGCGGAGACAACGTAGCTGTATTACACTGGAAGAGTAGTGGTACTGAAGTAACACAGGAGGGGAGGTCTGTTGGGATAGTGGAGAGTGGTTTCACATGGATAGAGATTTGTAAGTAAAATACTAAGTGTGTGTACAGGATGTTGTAATGGTTGTGATCAGTTTCTATAAAGCTAGGATATTTTTGGCACGACTATAAGCCTTGCAGTAAAGGGCACAGTTTCCTTCATAAAGGGTAAATCTATGTCAGCACTGATAAGTTAAAGTAACTTCACTGAGTCTTGTTGTTTATTTTTCTTTTTGTTATGTAAGGTATTTCACCTCTAAAATTAATAAAAAAATTAAGGAAGAAAAAAAACAAAACTCTCCTATAGTGTTCTGGGATCAATAGTAATCCTAACATCCTCCTTTTGTAATCTTTCGTGTCAAACACCACGACCCCCAGCCTTTGTCGGCGGGTTTGATCGTGATGCCCACATCATTTTGTAATGATCCCAAAGCTTCTCTGTGTTGTTTAGAAAGGTTATTGTTGAGGTTTCTTTAAGTCCTTGGATTATCTAACAGTTGTTTTAATTCTATCTCCACCACTCTCTCGAAAACGTCAATGTTTTTATCAACCATGTTGAGCGGAGGAGTGAATGTTGATTTAGGTTTGAGACCAGATATATTCTCCGTGGTCTGAGGGTCCCTATTCTCAAAGAATCTTTTTAATCTGATCTTTCTAAATAATGCTTTTAGATCTTTCACAAACTCAAACCTAATTAATGCTGTACTCGGGGCAAAACTAGAACCTTTTTCTAAAACTTCCTTTTCAACATCAGTTAAAACAAGTCGGGATAAATTGATTATTGGGAACTTATCTATCTCCAATATCTTTAATTGTGAGTTTTCAAATAATCCTGTTGGGGATAGTTCCTGCCTTTATCCTGTTGCGGAAAGGTCCTACCTTGGTCCACCCTGTGTGTATTCGGGTAGTTCCCGCGCCCCCTCTTTTGTCTCCGGCCTAAAAAAGACTCCTGTTCAGAGTTCATCCCTTCTCTCCCTTGTTGATCTCTATTATAGTCCTCCTCACTACTTGACCCTGACATTTCAGAGAAGGTAACCCGTTGATTTCTACCTCTAAAGTAGACTGGTCTTTGCAGATGTTGTCTCTCCCATCTCTGTTTTTTTTTATTATAATATTCCTTATTGAGATAGGGATAGACCTGTTCTACATTATATCTTTCTAAGTCTTTTTTAAGTTTATTCGTTTTTTTTTTATCAAATAGTCCTTATATCCCTCTGCTTCATGCTGTAGTTCCTCTAATTTCTTTTTGGCTTCCTCTAATCCTGTACTAGTTCTTATCTTAGATTCTAATTCATCTATTTCTTTCCTTTCCAGAATTAAAACCTCCTGTGCTGTTTCAATGATCAGAATGATCCAAACTCGGCTACAGCGGTTCGCAATGTGTGTCCAAGTTTCTAAAAGTTTCTTGTTCTCAACAAACAGGCCTGGTTCATTCCGAGCTCGAAGGCCAATCGGAATTACACCTGATTTTAGATTCTCCACCAGAAATTCGGCATGTAGCTTTGTTCTAATCATCTTTTTCTTTAAGTTCAGTATTTTAAGAAGTTGATCTCTACTTAGTGCATTGGTACTAATATTCCCATTTATGCGAGGATTCTGATTTATTAATTTATTAAATTGATCCTCCGAAAAGCCGAAAGTCTTAAATGTGTCCATTATTGTGTCAGCACTTGGCTCCTTGCCTGTTGGCTATAACTCTAAACTAACCTCTCCAACCAAATGGTTGTACAGAAGACTCTTTAAAAAAAAAGAGAGGAACCCTTGGACACCCAAAGGACTAGGGTTAAGACAAAAGGTTAAAAATTGCATCCTCTGGGATTGTTTTAGTATATTGTTTCATTCGCACCTTCTTTCATATGCCAAACCCTGACTCCATACACACACTCACCATTCATAAAGGTCACCGCTCAACTGGTGGCTACAATGTATTGGCACAAACACCTATTATTCATAAGGTAATGATTGTAATTTATTAAAACCATTTATTATTTTATACAAAATTAAAAAGAAAAAAAGGAATTTGTTTCAAGTTAAAACCATTTTTGTCCCTATTCTCAAAGAATCTTTTTAATCTGATCTTTCTAAATAATGCTTTTAGATCTTTCTCAAACTCAAACCTATTTATTGCTGTACTCGGGGCAAAACTAAAACCTTTTTCTAAAACTTCCTTTTCAACATCAGTTAAAACACGTCGGGATAAATTGATTATTGGGAACTTATCTATCTCCAATATCTTTGATTGCGAGTTTTCAAATAATGCTGTTGGGGATAGTTCCTTCCTTGATCCTGTTGCGGAAAGGTCCTCCCTTGGTCCACCCTGTGTGTATTCCGGTAGTTCCCACGCCCCCTCTTTTGTCTCTGGCCTAAAAAAGACTCCTGTTCAGAGATCATCCCTTCTCTCCCTTGTTGATCTCTATTATAGTCCTCCTCCTCACTACTTGACCCTGACGTTTCAGAGAAGGTAACCCATTGATTTCTACCTCTAAAGTAGACTGGTCTTTGCAGATGTTGTCTCTCCCATCTCTGTTTTTTTTTATTATAATATTCTTTATTGAAATAGGGATAGACCTGTTCTACATTATATCTTTCTAAGACTTTTTTAAGTTTATTCGTTTTTTTATTTATCAAATAGTCCTTATATCCCTCTGCTTCATGCTGTAGTTCCTCTAATTTCTTTTTGGCTTCCTCTAATCCTGTACTAGTTCTTATCTTAGATTCTAATTCATCTATTTCTTTCCTTTCCAGAATTAAAACCTCCTGTGCTGTTTCAATGATCAGAATGATCCAATCTCGGCTACAGCGGTTCGCAATGTGTGTCCAGGTTTCTAAAAATGTCCTGTTCTCAACAAACAGGCCTGGTTCATTCCGAACTCGAAGGCCAATCGGAATTACACCTGATTTTAGATACTCTACCAGAAATTCGGCTTGTAGCCCTGTTCTAATCATCTTTTTCTTTAAGTTCAGTATTTTAAGAAGTTGATTGCTACTTAGTGCATTGGTACTAATATTCCCATTTATGTGAGGATTCTGATTTATTAATTTATTAAAATGATCCTCCGAAAAGCTGAAAGACTTAAATGTGTCCATTTTTGTGTCAGCACTTGGCTCCTTGCCTGTTGGCTATAACTCTAAACTAACCTCTCCAACCAAATGGTTGTACAGAAGACTCTTTAAAAAAAAAGAGAGGAACCCTTGGACACCCAAAGGACTAGGGTTAAGACAAAAGGTTAAAAATTGCGTCCTCTGGGATTGTTTTAGTATATAGTTTCATTCGCACCTTCTTTCATATGCCAAACCCTGACTCCATACACACACTCACCATTCATAAAGGTCACCGCTAAACTGGTGGCTACAATGTATTGGCACAAACACCTATTGTTCATAAGGTAATGATTGTAATTTATTAAAACCATTTATTATTTTATACAAAATTAAAACGAAAAAAAGGAATTTGTTTCAAGTTAAAACCATTTTTGTCCATAGACTCATCATGAAAAATATGTAACAATACTAAAAACAATTAGTCACATTCACAATGCTTCAAAAAATCATAACACGAGAGTTAAAACAGACAGTAATCTTTGTCATAGATTGCCATAATCCACGGTTAAACTTATGTACAAACACCCTGGTGCCTTGTGTATCATCAATATCTAGGGTGATGTTCGTATAGATGGATTTGTGGCAACAGAAAAAGCGTTGATGCGTTTCGAAGACTTTATCTCATTCCACCTTCTTTATCAAGACCGTTATATTATGTACTCCCGTCCTTTAAAAATCTATAATGTAAACATATATATATATAAATATAAATAATAGCCGTACATATCATTGTTCCATAAACATCAATACATTTCATGAATTCAATCAAATAACGCTTCATAAAATTACAGTCAATAACACCATAGTCTTTGTATAAATGACCACAATTTTTATAACAATGAGAATGAAAAACACTTTGGTGCCAAATCTGTAGGCCACCTAGCCACATCAGTGCCTTTTCATCATGCCAAACACCCCACACAAATACCCTTACACACTCAAATCAATAATATGTAGCCATTCCGATTACTAAAAATACATATATTTACACATAACACTACATCCACTCATAACACTCCAATATACTCTTTTACTATTCATATTCACCTTCCATCATGCTTTTATATAGGGGGTATATTTCAACTTACTAATGGGCAGGTGAACGATGTTTCGCTCTTGGAGTGTATTTAATAAAAATTGTTATGCTCTTCCATCCATCTATGAGGCTTGGTACTTCCTTAATCTAGGAACACACATAAAACACGTCATTATACTTTCTGTTTTTTATTTTAGTATTATGGGGATTTCTTTTTATTTTATTTCTCCCTCTAGCTATATTATGACGCATTTTAAATACTGAAGACTTACTAGTATGAATCTCCTAGATGAGCCCACCACGGCGCGCTGGGCCAGTCCCCCGTTTTATGATTCCATCACGCGCATCTGGCTTGTTTTGGGCTATATTGGTGATAAAGTTAAAACCTAGTTAGGCTATTCGTAATCATGTTACCTCATCATTTGTCATAGACTATCCCTTGTCCCGAATGAAAATACATACCTCGTTAAAATCAATAGTGAAGTATACCCGCTTATATTCCAAATGTGCCCTTGTTGTTTCAAGCTCGTAACAAGGAATGCTTATCCTTTAGAAATCTGTTCCTCATTCGAATTTCGTCTGTTCCTTTTCACATCAGAGCATATTATACCTTGCTCTAAAATACAACAAAAGCCTACATCAATAAAACATGTATACGCTTAAGTCTACTATCCTCTAAATTGGCGGGTTGATATCTAAGTAGTATGTAATATTAACATGTATTTTTTGTATATAATAGCAACTAGTTTTCTCTTTATCATTAATCTAAGAGATAAAACATATCAACCCTTTGGCAAGATTCTTTCTCTTATACATTTATTACTAAATCCAATTACAGGGGGACATAAACACATCTTGTTTTTTGACCTAGTGTGATTATCTCCCACTCATAACGAACGGGTTCTATGTTCATGTCTGTTTCTCCCGTTTTCTATTACCAAACTATTACCGGCATTCTGTCCTGAATTCTGACACAGACAGTACTTCTGATTAAAAATGTCCGTGTCCTAACACCCATTTATCCCTATCTTCTCCTCCATAAAACAAGGAATTCTCCCATTCTTCACCCTGCTCACCTTGCCGAGTAACCAAACTGGCGGCCCCTTCTTCCGTCCGAGTTGTTTGTAATGATCTTTTTTACCTGCACGATTCCCGCGCTATTTAAGCCTCGGTTTTCATTCACTCTAATCTGCGTGCCTAACGTACTTACGTAATCTAAAGTGGACATGTACTGTTCTAAGCATTGCGAACAGCGCCACCATGTGCTATTTCTTGGTATTACTTCTCTTATTTCTCGTTTTTCAAAAGTAACCTACGATGTAGGTAGAGAGAGATACAACTTTATTAAGTGCATGCAGCGATCACACTCCCTTATAAACCTTGTCTTATCTAATTCTCCCCTCCAAGGATGGTTAAATTTATTCCGCTGTTCCCGGCTCAAATGTTATCTCAAAAATAAATTTTAATTGAACCATACCTGATATAGATCTTAATAAGGTACAATCTAATAATAAATACAAGTGACTTTTTCCTTCCCTATTTTGAGAGTGGTTTCATCAACTAAAGAAGTCAAGAACTTGTGATAAAAAAATGTGGTCATTTATACAAAGACTATGGGGTCGATTCCGATTCGGGCCGGAAATCTCTCCGACCGAGCCGGACCCGGAGAGATTTCCGACCGAATCGGACTCGTGCAGTCCGACCGAACGAGTCCGATGCATTCGTATGCCACCGGACACGAGTCGGTCGGACTCCCATTGAACTCAATGGGAGCCGGTCGTACAACGCGTACGCGGGCTCCCATTGCCTCAATGGGTGCGAGGCGGACAAGGGCGCTCTCTACAGCGAGTACGCCGCGAGCGCTCGCGGCGTACACGCACAGGTAGGGGGACCCATGGGTCCCCCTGTGTGCGCCTCGCACGGGTACGCAGTACAGGGGGTCCGACACGGACCCCCAAAGCACGGCTCCGACAGCGAGTTCGAGTCGGACGGCGCGAGTCGGTCGGAGCGGTCGAGGTGCGCATCGTACTTACCCGGCCGGAAAACGTCTCCATTGCGCGGTGCGAATCGGGTCCGAGCGAGTCGGTTGGAGCGGTACGATCCGGGTACGAGTCGGTCGGAGCGGTCGGGTCGCCCGGACGAGTCGGTCGGCGACTCGCATCGTACTCGCTCGGCCGGACCCGCGTACGATTCAGTCGGGAAAAAGGGCTCCGAATCGGATCCGGTAAAGCCGAATCCTATTCGGAGCCCTACCGGCCGAGATCGGAATCGGTCCCTATGGTGTTATTGACTGTAATTTTATGAAGCGTTGTTTGATTGAATTCATGAGATGTATTGATGTTTATGGAACAATGATATGTACGGCTATTATTTATATTTATATATATATATGTTTACATTATAGATTTTTAAAGGACGGGAGTACATAATATAACGGTCTTGATAAAGAAGGTGGAATGAGATAAAGCCTTCGAAAAGCGTCTACGCTTTTTTCTGTTGCCACAAATCCATCTATACGAACATCACCCTAGATATTGATGATACACAAGGCACCAGGGTGTTTGTACATAAGTTTAACCGTGGATTATGGCGATCTATGACAAGGATTACTGTCTGTTTTAACTCTCGTGTTATGATTTTTTGAAGCATTGTGAATGTGACTAATTGTTTTTAGTATTGTTACATATTTTTCATGATGAGTCTATGGACAAAAATGGTTTTAACTTGAAACAAATTGCTTTTTTTCTTTTTAATTTTGTATAAAATAATAAATGGTTTTAATAAATTACAATCATTACCTTATGAACAATAGGTGTTTGTGCCAATACATTGTAGCCACCAGTTGAGCGGTGACCTTTATGAGTGGTGAGTGTGTGTATGGAGTCAGGGTTTGGCATATGAAAGAAGGTGCGAATGAAACAATATACTAAAACAATCCCAGAGGACGCAATTTTTAACCTTTTGTCGTAACCCTAGTCCTTTGGGTGTCCAAGGGTTCCTCTCTTTTTTTTTTTAAAAGCCTCTGGATACCAGCACCAGAAGTAGTAGAGGTGCTTTCTCTGGTCGCCCCAGGTTTCTATGCTACAGATGTGGTTCAACCTCCCATGTTTCCAACTTTAAGAATTGCCCTGCTGCAACGCAGGAATGCTGGAAGTGCAAGAAAGTTGGCCATTTTGGCAATGTCTGTAGAGGAGGCAAACACACCCCTGTCCGTTATGTTCAAGACCATTCTGTAGACAATGAACATGAGGTTGTTGAAAAGAAACTTGAAGAGTTACTTTTAGCTGTCAGTTTTGTAGACATCAACAACATCCAGACTGACAACAAAATTAGCGACCCATTAGTTCAGATAAAAATAGATGATGTCAACATTCCCCTTCTAATAGATTCAGGAGCAAGAATTACCATAATTTCTATCGATAAATACAAACAGTTGTGGGCACACAAAGCTTTATTGCCTCCTGATGTCATCACCACCGCATTTGAAGGCAGTAAAATTGATTTGGCAGGGTATTTCACCGGCAACATTACCTTTGAAACAAAAACCATCTTTGGAAAAATGTACGTAGCCTACAAAGGTATTAATGTCCTAGGATGGTGGCATCAGGCAGAATTTGGCATGATTATTAAACCTAGTCACAAAGCACCCTGTTTCTCTAACCAATTCTATTTCTGTTCACACATTATGGAAAGAAAAATTCAAGGATGTCTGTAGTCAAAAAATTGGTTTGATCAAAGATTTTTCGCACACCATCAAGGTCAAGGAAGGTGTTATACCCATAAAACACAAACTACGCAATGTTCCTCACAGCATTAGATCAGAGCTTTCAACAATGTTAAAAAAGATGCAGATTGATGGTATCATAGAGAAAGTCAATGCCACTCTATGGCTTTCTCCCATAGTTCTGGCCAAAAAAAAGAATGGCGAATTACGTTTGTTTGTGGATTTAAGCTCACTTAATAACGCCATTTGGGTGGAGAATTTTCCTCTGCCACGCATCGACGACCTCATCACAACGGAGGGCCAGTCCAAATGGTTTTCAAAGCTGGACTTACGGGCGGCTTACCATCAGGTGGAACTGGATAAGTCATCCAGACACTTAACAGCTTTCGTTACACCTGATGGTACCTTTCAATTTCGAAGAATGCCATTTGGACTGGCATCAGCCGCTTCGGTATTTCAAAAAGTTATGAGCATTATGTTTCAAGATGTATCGAATGTTGTAATATTCCAAGATGACATTTAAATTCATACTGTTTCTGAGGAAGACCATTATGCCGTAATTGAGCAAGTGTTGTCAATTCTGCAAAACAACAATGTCACGGTTAGGGATGACAAATGTATTTTTGCAGTTAATGAAATCGAATATTTGGGACAAATTCTTTCCAAAGATGGTGTGAAACCCAAACCAAGTATTGTAGACGGTATTGTTAATGCTCCTCACCCTGTTGACAAGGATCAACTTCGATCCTTTATTGGCTTGTGTGAATTTTACTCGAAATTCATCAAAAATGTTGCCAGTCTTACTGAATGTTTCAGGAGCTTCTTAAAGAAAGGCACTGATTTTGTTTGGACTTCAACATGTGAAGAGCATTTTCAACTCATCAAGGAGAGTATCTTATCTGCTCCAGCGCTTCAGGCGTATGTTGAAGGTCGTGATACCTTTGTTACTGTTGATGCCAGTGCTTACGGCATGGGTGCTGTTCTCTCACAGATGGAGGGCAATGAGGAAGTTACGATTGGTTTTGCTTCACGTAGGATGAAGGATGTGGAACTAAGATATTCGGTCATAGAGAAAGAGATGCTTGCTTGTGTGTGGGGAGTGGAAAAATTCAGACCTTACCTTTGGGGGAGAAAAGTTTGGCTTAGAACGGACCACAAACCATTAGTGGATATTTTGTCAGGCAACAAGATAAAAAAGCTACGGCCAGATTAGCTAGATTGGCCACAAAACTTTTGGAGTTTAATTTCTCTGTCCAACATACAGCTGGAGGCAAGAATGTTAAGGCTGATTTTTTTGTCTAGACTCCCCGTCCAAGATCCCAGTCCTAGTGCAAAGGATGAGGAAGACATTGAAGAATGCATCATTGCTACGGTTGATAATACTGTCATTTGAGCCAACATGGAAGAGTGGCGCAAAGCTTTAGAAAGTGACTCCACTCTCAAATAAGTCATGAATTTTGTTGTAGAAGGTTGACCCAAAGAAAGGTCCATTGATCCCACTTTACAACCCTTCTGCAAAGTTGCCAATGAGTTATCCATCGAAAATAATTTATTGGTTAGAGAAGGAAAATTGGTACCTCCTTCCTGCTTCAGGTTAAGAATTCTAGAAACAGCCCACTCTGGTCACCTAGGCATGACTGCTACCAAACGCAGAATTCGAAACGACTTTTGGTGGCCCAGTGTTGATCACGAAGTTGAAACACTTGTGAACGAGTGCACCCAATGTTCGTATAGTGACAAACATTTATCCACATGTTCTCCACCCTATAAACCTGCCTTATGTCCCAGCAAAGTTTGGCAAAGGGTTGCGCTAGATTTTTTAGGACCATTCCACGTACTCCCCAATTGCATGAGATATTTCATTGTTCTCATTGATCATCTCTCCAGATGGGTAGAAGTTAGAGGTGTGTCAGAACCCAATATCAAGTCGGTCATTCGCTTTCTACAAGATGTGTTTAGTAGGGAAGGGGTTCCTGAAGAATTATTAACTGACAACGGTGTTCAGTTTACTTCCACCTCCATGCAAGAATTTTTAGCCAAAGTAGGAGTGAAACATTTACGCACTCCACTGTATTTTCCCCAGGCCAATGGTAAAGTTGAAAGGTTCAACAGGGTTTTGGTTGAATGCATACAGAGTGCCATCAAGGTGAGAATGGATTGTGAGACTGCAATTAAAGATGTTGTCTGGGCATACAGAATGACCCCTCACTCTGTTTCTGGCTCTGTCCCTTTCGAGTTAATGAGAGGAAGAAAAGTTGTATCCACTCTCACTCCCTTTTGGAAGGTAGAAGCTTTGAATGAGGATTGCACAGTGTTGAAAGAAGCTTCCAAAGCTAAGTTTCTGAGTGATAAAGCTAGTCTTCGCAGGTATGAAAAGTCTAAACTGCCTACCACTAAAAGGGTGATCAAGTTTTCCATTGGTGATTGGGTTCGCGTCAAAGAACCTCTATTACTGCAAAAAGGGAAACCTAAGTTTAGAGATCCTGCACGCATTGTTACTATTAGAGGTCAGGCTATGAAATTGGATAATGGCCAATGGTGGAATATTTCCCGTTTGGCCAAGGTCAAGAACATTGACAATCTCTCCAATGTGCTAAAGAAAAGCTATGGGGGCATATTCTCAAGGACTTATCGCCGAGTTAGCGGCACTTTATCGCAGCCAAAGTGGCGATAAATTTATCGCACCATTCACAAGCAGGTGCTAACAGCCGACATCACCAGTTTTCCTGCGATAGCAGCCGCAAAAAGCATCGCCACGGATGACACCGGCAACTAACGCTAATGAGATGCAGAGTAGGCGTTCCCGTGCAAAAAGCCACGGAAACACCACTCCGCAACATTCTCAACGACCAGCCAGATCGGCGATAAGATCACAAAACATGTGATAAGGCGCGTTAGCAGCAGAGATTTAACACCTGCTCCTACCTGGTGTTAAGTCGGATGACAACCTGCACAGCCCACAGCCACACCAGAAGAACAACAGATGCCATGGAGCTACTGATCATGCAGCTCGGAGCCCCAAGAGGGCCACAACACCCACCGCCACTACCGCCAGGACCCCCACCCCCCCGGACCACCACGAGGCAGTGCAGACAAAGACACCGGACCTTCCGAAAATGCACCAGCCTCGGAGACTAAACGCCAGAGGAAGTCGTTGCCCACTACAGGCTCAAAAGGACAACCATCCTCCGCATCCTGACCCTCATTGCCCACAGGCTGACGGTACCAACACAGCGGAGAACCAACATCCCTCCGCAGACAAATCTGCTGGCTGTGCTGCACCTGTTGGCCTCTGGTACCTTCCAACCAACAACTGCCAGAGTCGGAGGAGTCTCACAGCCAGCCCTGTCATAGTTCCTCACGCCTGTCTTGGATGCCATCATCAGCTTGGTACCCCAGCAACTTTACTTCCCACACACTGCGCAGGAACAGCTGGAGATCAAGCAAGGCTTCTACGCCATAGCTGGCTTCCCGCACGTGTTGGCGGCAATCGACTGCACACATGTACTCCCCGTGCCCCCTGCCGCCACTGCACACAATTACCGCAACAGGAAACACACGCATTCCATCAATGTGCAGGCAATAGTGGACCACCGGGGACCCTTCACCAATGTCGTCGCCAACTAACCAGGCAGTGTGCATGATTGCTTCATCTTCCGACAGTCCATCATCAACCAGCGCTTTCAGGGTGGCACCTATGGAAATGCACTGCTCGTCGGTGAGTAACAACTGAACACACCACACACCTCAACTCCACCAACATACAACTCACAACTCTGGGAATGCACACGTCACAAAATCACATTCAACATGACTACCAACATTCCCACATTCCAGACACGACAACACAACTTACTGTGGCAACCTGGGCTAGCCATGTACACAAGCCATCAACGGCATGGCACCTCAGCCACACAATTGCAGAATGTGGGGAGAGGTGGGAACCAGGCATGTGCGAAGGAGGCAAGTGACCCATGAATGTGAATGTACACAATGCCAAGTGTGGCGTGGATGTGCTGGACAGACTTCAGTATGCAGACCACAGACATTTCCATGTCGACATACACTGCTGGTGTCTGGAGTGTACTGGACAGTGGACGCAACCATGTTACCCCAGCCAGTGGGGAAGATTGCGGAAATGTAGCTGATTACGTCCCCCCCTGTAAGCGTGAGCGGAGCGGGCTGGCCCGGCGTACGCCAGGCCAGCGTCGGGGTGTGAATAAAAAGTCCGTTATTCTGGGCGTGGATCTCTTACGGAATGGCCAACGTGTCTGCCAGGGCGGCACCTCTCACCCCGTCACGAGGCCGACGCCGTGAGCGGCGGTGCCTGCAATCCTGTGCGCCTGCTGCACCCCAGGCCGCTGGTCCCAAGACCCGTCTTGCCCACCCCAGCGCACCCAGGCCTCACTGCTCACCTGCCGACACCGGCGTGTGTCAAAGAGGGACCACCACGTGCCGGTGCAAGCTCCAAGCCCGAGGCCCGCGACCTTGGCAGCCTCCTCAGACCATCACGGCCTCCGCAACACAGGCCCCCAGTACTCCTTTCTCGTTGACGTACTCCACCGCTGCCTCCGGCCTACACTGCGGTCCAGTAGGTCACACATTTGGAACTGAGTCTTGATTATACAATGGCAGAGTACATATGTGTATGGCAGATTTTAAATCACTGTACTTCCTTCGATGTGGTGCCACCAACTATGTGCATAGCATTCCAACGACACATGCCTGTGGGCCCTTGCTGGCTACTGTCTTCGGCCTACACTGCGGTCCAGCAGGCCTCACATCAATCCAGTCCGGACCAGGCAGGACGCGGCATTGTCGCAGGCTGCACACACACTCGGGTCTCGTGCTTCAACCTCCGTCAACCACAAATCATCGCCACATGGCATTCCAACGTCATGTGTGAGAGTACCAGGAGGAGCTGCCTGAACAGCGGTTGGCCCGCGCTGACCGCTGCCTCTGGCCTACACTGCGGTCAAGTAGGTCACACATTTGGAACTGAGTCTTGATTTTTGAATGGCAGAGTCCATATCATTGTACGCAAGGAGAGGAGTAAGAGGAAGACGCGGTTCAGTCTGGATGAAAAAAGGATCCTCGTTACGGAGGTGACCGAACACTACCAACAACTGCTCTGGTGCCACTAACTCTGTGCATCGAGAGCCAAGGACATGTGGCTGGGGGCCCCTGCTGACCGCTGCCTCCGGCCTACACTACGGTCAAGTAGGTCACACATTTGGAACTGAGCCTTGATTTATTTATGGCAGAGTTTATACCATTGAACAGGCCTCATCGCAGACTGCATCCCCTTTCAGCTCTGGTGCCACTGACTCCGTGCCCCGAAATTCATGGACACTTTCTGGTTGAGCTTTGGTGGCGTCTGAGTCGATGGCCTGGGGGTTGTCTTCATCATCATGTAGCTGATACTGACTTGGTGTCAAAAATGAGTCTGCAGCATTCATCTCCTCCATATTGCCTGTGTCTGCTTGGTACTGCCCTCTGTATCATGCCCTGGAAGAACACCTTCCACTGTCCCCCAAAACCCTCCGCGACATTCACCTTGGACATCGACGAGGACCCGCTCAGCTCTCATGGCCCTACCTCAGTGCACCAGTAGTCACCGTCCCGTGGCGGTGTTCCATGTGCCGGCCGCTATGCATACGGGGCCACTAACTCTGTGCAGCTCAAGTGATGGACCCTTGCTGTTTGAACTGTGAACTTCTGATTGTCTGATCACTGTTGTAGTTGTTGCCAGCACCAACCACTCCTTGAGGGCTGGCTCACACTCACCACACACCCATCCAGCACAGGCGTCACTGGACATGTGACCCTGGAAATAAAAGGGGCCGGGTGCACGTGCCCGTAGCCAGTTCAACTATCTATCTAAGTGTGTCCGTGTGGTCATTGTGTATGAATGAGGGCCCCGGGCCCTACCACATTGCATTGTGCTGTGTACAGCGGACGCAACCATGTCACCTCAGGCAGTGGGTGAGACCTGGGACATGTAGCTGTGTCGTACCCCCCTGTAGGTGTTGCCGGAATGGGTTGGCGTATGGCAGTCCAGCGTAGGGGTGTGGATAATCACCCCGGGGCTCTGGGCGTGGTTAGGTGTTGGGCTTGCCAATGAAGTACCTAATGCGTGTGTCTCTGTTGTAGTGTTGGCGCCACCTGTACCGCACTGGACAAAGTTGCAATGTAACATGCCCCCGGAGTGCGGGCTCGGCCGAAGGGATAAATGAATGAGCGCAAGCCCGCTCGGGGTCCGGGATCATACATGCCAACTGTGGTGTGTGTATCGCTATTATCGCAGCATAAGCCAAAGGTCTTGCCTTGACCGCATCGCGAGTTCAGCCAGCCATGAACTCTACATCTGTGTCCGCCCTATCCTTACCATAGGCCTACACACACGTGGCCACCCACCTTCAATGCACAACATCACAGTGTGGTTGTCAGGCTTGTGGACATGCGCAGACAGGCATGACAATGGTGTGCCGTAGGAGTGCAAGTGATGCGACCGCGCAGCGCACACAAGTAAATAGGCTCAGGGGGAGGGAGGAGCAGCAGTGAGGCTACGTAATACACATTGATGGCGCTCATTTGCTACAAGCAGTACATGTCAGACAGGACTCACTATGACACACATATCACACGCCAATCAACTAGTGAGCCTGCCAACACATCATGCAGAACCAACTATTGACTCATGTCTCTCTGCACTGTCACAGGTGATCAAGGATATGCACTCTGCCCTTGGATGATAACACCCCTCCGAGCCCCGAACACACAGGCCCAGAGGCAGTACAATTGTGCCCACAAACGCACCAGGGGCATCGTGGAACGCACATTTGGCGTGCTGAAGTCACGTTTCAGTTGCCTGGACAGCACAGGTGGGAGGCTCCTGTACAGCCCAGACATCATGTGCAAGATGATCGTTGCATGTTGTGTGTTGCACAACATATGTGTGCGCACCAATGCCCCATGGTTACAAGTGCCAGATGCCCCGGACGATGATGAGGAAGATGAGGCAGGTGGACCACACCCCACTGCAGCTGCAGCAGGAATAGCCCGTAGGAACATCATTGACTATTTCTTCACATGAGGACGCCACATTGTGACAGTCCTTAGCAATCATGAGACAGTACAAAATGACCACAGGCACAGCATGTGCAAAAAAATTCATTTCAACACACATTCCCTGAGTTTCTGTATGTGTGCTGCAGTGTGGCACAGGGATCAGGGACATGATCCAGAGTCATTGTGGGTGTGCAGTGTGCTGTACTTAATTGTGCATGTGTGCCATTGTGCCCATCTCCCCCCGTCCCCCCAGTCCCTGGTCGGTACTCACCCTGTTGATGTCAGGTCATGTTGAGCAGTGTCCCGATCCCCAACTCCTGGCACCGTATCCCGACTGATGACTGTGGCCACCATTTTCTCGATGTCATCCAGCTGCCGCTGGTCCCCCACCTCCAATCTGCGTTGCTGCTTTCATGTTGGCATCGAGTTTCTTCTTGGTTTTGCCCTTCACATTATTCCAGCGCCTCTTGACCTCTTCCATTGTCCTCCTCGACACTCCGACTGCATTCTCGTTGTTCACGATTTAATGCCATATTTCCGTTTGTGTTGCCGATGACACAGTGGAGGTGACGAGCAGTTGTTGGTAGTGTTCTGTCACCTCCGTGACGATGATCCGGTTTTCCTGCGGACTGAACCCCGTCTTCCTCTTCCTCTTCTCCTTGCCCTTCCCCGGCCCCGGGGTTCCTGGCTGGTCGTCTGTGGGGCTTGTGGGGTTCGCGTTGTCCTCTGCACTTGGTCCGGGTGCGTCCATGGTGCTACGCAGTTAAATTTTTTATCTTTGATATCTCTGCTTTTATAGTGCATTTTCCCGCATGTCGTGTGGGAATCGCAGGCCTGCCGCTGGTTATCGCTGGTTTTTGTTTCGCGATTTGGGACATCGCAACTTTTTGGGCGTTCGTGTTTTGCATTTTTTCGGCGTTGCGTTAATTTTAACGCGGGCATTTGTCGCGTTATCGTGAGACTATCGCATGGGGCCGCCGGGTTGAGAATACTGTGTTAACACAGTGTTATTTTCCCGCGATAGACTGCGATGTGAGAAGTTGCGTTAAGCGAATTTGGCGATAGTTAACACACGTTCTTGAGAATATCCCCCATGATTCTTTGATTGTCAGGAGAAGTTCAAGGACCAAGAGAGTTCCTTGTAAATTCAATGATTAATTATGTGTTTTTTTATTTTTCTTCTCTCCTTTCCTTTCTTCTTCGTTTTTGCAAAAGGGGGAGATATGTGGTGTTTATGCTTCTCTTGCTTTTACTGTGTGTTTCTGTGTTATTTCTACTTACCTTACTTTACAGGACATATGTGGAATCCCCACATTCAGCTGAGCATTTATTATATGCATTGTTACCATTGGAATGTGTGAGGCAAGGCTTGGAACTCTTATGTATCAGTTGGAGTTGCCTCCTTGAGCCCTCTATACCTATGTACTTATTTCTCCATAACTTAACAATAAATGTATTCTTAAAATCACAAGAAGACTCTGGAAGATACTTTACAGGTAGCGTTTCTTCAATCTGTAGAGAAATATCAAGAAATGTTGCAGCCTTCATAGAGTGTCTACCTCATCAGATTATTATGAATCTGTGAACAGAACAATAACGATTTGTTCGCAGTGTTTTTATTCCTTAATGAAAACCAATCTGGAAGTGATTTCTATGTCGCTGCACAGGCGTCTTAATGTAATTTTCGACTGTTAATGGAAAATCGTTCCAACTCTATAGAGGCATAACAACCTGTTAGACATAATGATTCCAGCACAAGTGAAGCTATAGATTCAGGGCAATAACAACATAGACAAAGAGGTAACATTAAATACAGTGAATGACGCCATTTGCTTCTGGGGAATAGACAAAGGAGTCACAGGAGTGTTATAATTATGATTATGCAAATAGAAGAACAAGTAGGATAAGTGGCGCACGTTGTCTCAGAAAAGTCATTCATACTAGAAAAGAAAGCAATGAAATCAGTTGCTATTTGTCTACAGATAAAAGGCACTGGAGTACTTTTTGTCCCAAAATTTCCTGAATTTCTTTTATTATGACTTTATTCAACCCATCCTTTATGTTTATTAAATGTGATTTAATCTATCCTGTTATATTCTGTTTGCATAGTTACGCTCTTTCAAAAGTGCATTCACTGACATCTGATATAGAGCACGCATAGATAAAGCCATTAGGTTTGGCTATTGTATCTGTTTACGTGCTCCTTCACTGATTAATTTATGTGTGGTTATGTCGATATGTGAGCAATTGAAGACTAATAATTGAGTGACGTAGTGTATGGATAATTAATGGATAAGTAGGCGCATGAATGGCATATGGATGAATGTTTAAATATGTGAGTGCATGAGTGGATGGCTATATGAATGTGCGAGTGCAATACTGGAGTGGATGGATGCAGACTGTTTATACCAACAACAGAGACTGAGGCCCCAAACAATATTGTTGCTATAAAATAATATGAACTGTTAATATTATGCTAGTGCAAGGATTACAGAAAGGCTGGGCAACATTGTGTCAGAAATGCTCACAATGTGTAAAGAATAGTCATCATTATGGCAGGTACACCTTGTGCAAAGAGGGTAGGGTACCATCTTACATGCTCAGCTGGCGAAGGAGCAAAGATGGCAGATGATTGAAGGAGTGCACATAGTTGGAGAAGGGCAAGAGAGCAAAGCCGACAGGTGGAAGAAGAGTGAAGGAACTCAAAAAGTAGGGTGGGAGGAGGGTAACGCTGCAAAAAGAATGGAAGGAGGCAAAGGAGCACAATCAGCGACCAGGAGAAAGGTGAAGAATGGCCAAATAGCATGTGGGAGGGCATTGAAGCAGCAAGGAGCTCGAATCAGCATATATTGTGCGTAGAAGGGCGATGGAGCTCCAGGGAGCTGGTGTTTGGGGATTAGAGTCATGAGAAGTTGAGCTGGGACAGGGTCCTGCTAGAAGGATGCACAGTTACTGCAGGTCATGCTGCCCCCTCAGCTGCTGAGGGCCAGAGTATAATGCAAACTTAGCCCTCATGATGTTGTGGCAGGAGAGGCTACTTCTGAGAGTGTCTCGCACATCAGCCTACTCAACTGCAGTGCGTAACTTAGGGGGTCATTACGATAGCGGGAAATCCGCCACCGGCAGCCTGCCGGTGATGGATTCATCACCCTCGTGTGGCCATTCTCTGCCCGCCAGATAAGGATGGTGGGCGGATTGCTGGCAGACGGGAAGTCTGTCCGCCACGGGTCCAACACAGGCAATCGTTACGATTGCCTGTCGGACCCACTCTGCATCAACAAAATGGTAGCAGTGCCTAGCAGGCACCGTCCGCCAGATTAGGATGCTGCTTCCCCGCTAGCCTGTGTATGGCGGCTCAACCGCTGCCGGGGATGTACTTGGGGGCCCGTAGCGGGCCCCCCTTAAGCAGGGGCACTCCAGTTTTGCACTTGGGGGGGCACCGATGGTGCCCCCCAACATTTCCCTGCACCAGGTGGCAGGCACCGCGTGGTGCCTGCCACGTAGAGCAGGGAAATGCAAAACTTGCATTTTTACCATTGCGGCAGGTGCTGCAGCCAGCAGCACCCGCCGCAATGGTAAATATGCACAATGCGACCCCCACAGTGGCAGTCGCATTGAAATTGCACTTGCGTGACCGCCACCATATAGGCGGCCGGTCCCAATACCCATCCCCGTGACGATGGCGGACGGACTTAAGTCCGTCCACCATCGTAATGACCCTCTTAATGCAGGCACCACAGATGCAGGCTGGTCCCAGACCCACGAGTTATATAGCAATGGGGTAACCGGAAAGACCACTGTACCCGGGTAAATTACAGTACAAGAAAAAAGGTTGCAGCGGTACCCAATTCAATAGTACAAAATGCAACATCACCACAAAATCAAATCTTAAAATGTGTCATATTGCAAAATATGGTGATTTATTCAGTGAAACAGCATGAATAGTATGTACATTTGCATATAAAATGCAGAGGTGAGAAGAAAGTGCTCGAAAGAAGGTGTGCACTCGTGATGGTTGTAGGGAAGGAAAGGCAATGTGCAAATAATTACATCAGAGGACTGATAGAGACCTATCTAGCCACATGAAGGCAATATTTACATCTGGACATAGTAACATTTGACATAGATAATTAATTTCTGTTGTCTGTACTCGTCCACTCAGACAAAGACCATCGACATTTCGACCCCCTAACTTGTGTAAGTAGATTAATCCTTACATTGGGGTCTTCATCAGGACAAAGGGGGGGAGGAGACACCTACAATAAATTAATAATGCAATCTCATTATTCTGGTGATGGGCATATGGAAATTGATAATGATTATGTAAAAGGACAATCAATGTGTTACCATTCACGATCGGCTTGAGGAATCAGGCCATTGTTTTCAGAAAGAAAGGGCCCTTAGGCTCTAACGTCAGAGAGGCGAAAAAAGGACAAGGGACTCGCTGTAAATGAGAAAAGTCTGACTAAGCACCAGTCAATGTAACAGAAAAGTTTGTCTGACATGGAAAACTTCCAACAACCACTCACCGATTTTAATGGTTCTAGTAGCAATCAATAGTTAACGTGTCCCATGGTCCAGCGTAAACTGTTCTGGTCATCATGGGTTGTGTCGGTCATTTATCCGAAAAACAGGATGACCGTTGAAGAAAGTAATGGCAAAAATATGAATCGCCATGTGAAGGTCTATACCATCCAAAATGGACTTACTCTGTAGTAATCAAAGTTCCAAGTGCCCCAAGAATCGTGTTCTTGAGAAATGAACTCTGTAATGACATCACATGAATGAGGACCCATGTACTACAGGAGTTACAGACATTTCACAACTTTTTCTGAGTCATCTGGATCCAAAAGTGCGGGAAGCGAGAGTGATCAACCAGGCACTAGCTCGGGGTATCAACACCAGGATAACTGGTACCAGTCACCACAAGGGCCCACTTTTTTAGAGGACGCCCAATGGAGACCACCCAGAGGGAAGGGATACAATTGGAGCCAGGGCCTGCAACGGGGTCAGCAACAACGGGCCCAGAATTGGGAAGGAGGCAGACCACGAGGCCAGAATCAGAAACAGGTTCAGTTCCCACCGGAGAACCACGGGGAGATCCAGACCTGGCGACGGGTTTACCGATGGTGAGCAGTCCAATAATCAACCTATCATCGTATGCACTTACGGAGGATGAACAAAGAGTGCTAAGTAAAGGATTATCGTTCGTACCTACCAATCATCATAACCAATTCAACTTGAAGACAGAATTACATTGTTTCTTCCGTAAGGTGAGGCTGAGGTACTATTTCAAACATTCCCAGCCGTCTCCATCTCTGTCCAACACTGGTCTCAGAGCGCACTCTATATTTATGCCACCAACACACATGATGTCACACAAGATATTGACCTATGAGAGTGTCATTTTGAGGGATGTCTTGAAGGTTTGCTCCACCAAGCAATATGTGAAATACAACATCACTAAAGGAGAAGGGGAAGCTCTCAATTCCCTGAAGGGCAACAAATCGATTGTGATTAAGCCAGCCGATAAGGGTGGGGCCATCGTAGTGCAAAGTTCTCCGAACTATAAGTCTGAGATCTACTCACAACGGAGGGACGGGGTGAGCTACACACGCTTAACCACAGACCCGACAAAGGAAATAAACAAGCTGATCTGAAAGGTCACAGAGGAAGGAAAAGATGCAGGATTTCTATCAGACCTGGAGTTCAATTACCTTAATGAAAAGCAACCATGGTTACCTACAATTTATACATTGCCCAAGGTCCATAAGAATATGGAAAATCCCCCTGGACACCCAATAGTGTCTGGTTGTGGATCTTTACTTCAACCACTCTGCAAGTCTGTGGATTTCTTCCTTAAGCCACTGTCGGAAAACACCAGGTTATATTTGAGGGACGTGATGGAAGCCATTAATTTGGTTGACAACATACCCTTTGATCCCTCCTGTCAACTACTAGTCACATTGGATATCCTGTCATTGTTCACTAGCATTCCCCAAGGACCGGTATTGGAAATGATCGGCAAGACTTCGGAGAAAAGACCCCCTACCAGCTCTAGTCCCCTCGAGTTTTATCATCCAACTCCTGGAGTTAGCAATGATGAGGAATTTATTTTTCTTTCAGAGCGATTTCTTTCTACAAACAAAAGGTGTTGCCATGGGCGCGAGCTTTGCCCCGGATCTAGCGATCCTGTATATGGACCATTTGGAGGACACATACATTCACCATCCAACAAATCCTTACAGTGAACATATCACTATGTGGAAGCGCTACATAGACGACGTCCTGCTCATATGGAGAGGGGACTCCACGGAATTGCAGACATTTTTTGATTGGTTAAATGAAAGATTCAGTGATATCAAGTTCACGATTCATCATGATCCCAAAAGCACTGACTTTCTGGGCATTACAATCAAGTCTGGGAATGGCTCCCTCTACACTAGTCTTTTTAAGAAACCCACTGAGAGGAATACCCTATTGAGATACAGCAGCCACCACCCCAGGGGCCTACGTGACAATCTCCCCTTCAGACAGTTTCTCAGAATCCGCCGCAACTCTTCACTCAAGGAAGACTTTTTTAGTGAGTCGGATAGCCTCGTGGATCGTCTGGTGGAACGAGGATACCCTAAAAGACTTGTAAAACGAGCCAGGAAGAGGGCATGGCTCAACCCCAGGGAGAGCCTTTTGACACCAAAACAGTGCACCACGGATCCTATGAATTGGTTGATCTGTGTACCAACAAACTGCACCCGCAGTAATGACATCAAAAGTGTGATCAATAAACATTGGAAGTTGATCTCAGACGACCTGGAACTGCCTGATCTCCTGATGTATTCCTTCAAGAAAGGCAAGAACATCCGGGACCATGGTGTCCGCTCCTTACTACCAACTCCCCCACAGCCCTCTATTCAAACTCTGTGGCATTTACCGGAGGTTGTGGGACATTTTAAATATGGCCATTGTAAGGCATGCAAACTTACCGTACAGACTAAGCAATTCATTTACAAAGAACACACAATAGATCTGAAAACGCACACTAATTGCAACACCACCGATGTAATTTATGCGATCACTCCCCATGCAAACCCATGTACATAGGCCAGACATGCCAGAAAGTGAAGGCGCATATCCTGCAGCACTGCAGTAGGATCAGGTGTGGTACGGTGTGTGCACCCCTTGTTGAGCATTTCCAGGCCCTCAACCACCCGCCTGAGAGCATCATATGGGTGGTGCTCGAGAAAGGCACACTGGGCATCAGAGGTGGGGACATTAATGCTGTCCTTAATACCCGAGAGTGCAAATGGATGCATTGCATGAAGACTGTACAGGATGGTTTAAATGAAGTGGATGCAACCAATGCCCAACTGTCTTGCCTTATTAGTGAATGACTGACCCTGCACTATTTATATACATGGTTTAGAAGTAGGGCATTATAGGTGAACACCATGCCAGCAGGGATCCACCTCTGCTGCTGTTTGTTTATGTTGGTCTCTACTGTGTAAAAAAAGACCCCTGAGTCATCAGTGACATGATATTGACATATATGTGCCTTTGAGTGATATGTTCCATCTATGCTCTTTGTCCAAGAATTCTCTTAGGAATACAGTCATGATCACACTGTGAACGTAGATTTCCCTCCCATGAGATTGGTTTCAACTGTACCCAGGGATGTTGTCTTATGTATTAGAATGTTTGTTATGACAGTTTCATGCGGTCACGTAATTTACGAATGAACGCTCCACAGGCAACTGTGTCCCCCCTGCCGTTAGGTTTGTAATTACCTGAACGCCATGACCAATTCAAGAACTGGGACACGTCACGTTTCCATCATTTTATTGCTCTGTTAAATAATCCCATGTTGTACTGATCAAAAATGTGGTTATTTTGTGTCACGATGTTTACTCTGTTATTACAGTCAGTCAGTTTCCTGTGTGGGATTTTTGGGAATTGACCGAATCTGACTTATTTTCGACTAGGAGTTACCATGATCTTGCGGTTCCTCACGAATGCATCATAAATTTCATGTTTACTTCCCTGCAAACGATCTCAGGAGATTTCCTTTCCTTTCCTGTTATAAAGAACACGAAGTACTAGCTACAATATGTTTGGTTTTCCACCAATCAGTCCGTTTTCCGGGCGGGATTCTTCGCAATGAGCCGAATCCCTGACCCAACTAATGAGATGTGTCACGTTTTCACTTATTCATTTCCCTACAGGCACAATCACAAAATGTGATTCATTATTCTCAGACTATTTTATGACGTAGCCACATCTTTCTGGTTAGAATGGAATACGAAGTTCTAACGACATGGTGGGTTTCCCTACTATTTTCAAAATAGGAATCTTTTTCCGGTTTTTGATTTAGCATCTTTTCACAACATCCCGCTGGGTGTTGATGAATTTGCTTTTGCCCATTAACATGATAATCACCAATACTGGATCTTTGTTTTCAAGCAAGTCAAGTGCGGTACGTGCGCAGCGTGCACGGCATTCCTCACACGCTATAAATACCAGAGTCCGCAGAGCGCCCGTGTCAGTGTCTGGAGGCGCTCACACGGCAAGGTGAGCGGCAGTTCGCAGGAGGCTTTTTTCCAAGGTCTATTAAGAGGTTTAAGTCTATTAACCTGGCACACATACAGAATATTGGCCCTAAAGGTATGTATCCACCTCTGCCCAACAGGTTGGATTTACTCTTTGACTGTGATGATGTTATAAGGTATGTCACGGTGTCTTAACCCCTTCGCTGCTAGGCCTTTTCCCCCCCTGTGCTAAGCCTTTTTTTGGCTATTTGGGGTAGTGCGCGCTTAGGCCCCTGTAACTTTTTGACCACATAAGGTATCCATGCCAAATTTGCGTCCTTTTTTCAAACATCATGGGGATTGTAAAGGTACCCAGGGTTTGTGGATTCCCCTGGAGGGGACCCAGAAATTAGTCAAAATACAGCTAAATTTTGTTTTTTTGGGAAAAATGCGAAAAAGGGCTACAGATGAAAGCGTCTTGATTTTTCCCTGCAAATGGCATCAAAAAAGGGGTTGTGGTGCTGAAATAACCATCTTCCCAGCTTTCAGGGACAAGCAGACTTTTGTCAGAAAACCAACTTTTTTTACACAGTTTTGGCATTTTTCTGGGACATAGCCTATTTTTGCTATTTTTTGTGCTTTCAACCTCCTTCCAGTTAATGGTAGAAATGGGTATGAAACCAATAATGGATCCTGGAAAGCCATACATTTCTGAAAAGTAGACAAAATTCTGAATTCAGCAAGGGGTCATTTGTGTAGATCCTTAAAGTTTTCCTTATAGAAACTAACAGTTAAATAAAGGAAAAATTGAAAATTAGTTGAAAAAAACAGCCATTTGTGTCTACGTTTTCACCTGTAACTTCTTCTAATTATGACAGCTATTTGAAGGCAATATACCGTTATATCCGCTGGACCTTTCTGGTTGTGGGGATATATAGGACTTGTAGGTTCACCAAGAACCCGACGAACCCAGAGCCAATAATTGAGCAGCATCTTGCAATGGTTTTTTATTATGTACCGGGTATATAGCAATTATTTTGGGAAAATGTATACATGGAAAAATTGTTATGAAAGACACCTATGTATTTCTGAAATGGGAACAAAATGTAGATTTTAGAAACAGTAGATATTTGCACATTTCCGAAATTGGGAGTACCCATACTAGCATGAGAATTATAGGTCATTTTTCAAAATGACTTATTTTTTACACATTGTCTTTCATTTGGAAGGCAGAAATGCATCGAAAGTCAATAGGTAATAACAGTTGCTCTACAATTCTGTGTTACCCTAAGTCTCCCGATAAAAATGGTACCTCACTTGTGTGGGTAGCCCTTGTGCCCACAACAGGAAATGGCTCAAAATGCAACGTGGACGTACCACATTTTCACAATGAAAAATTACCCTTTTTTTGCAAAGTGCCTAGGTGTAGTTTTTGAACCCTAGCTCTGCCGGCACCTAAGGAAACCTAGAAAACCTATACATTTTTGAAAACTAGACACCCAGGGGAATCCAGGATGGGGTGACTTGACTTCCTCCCACCAGGTTCTGTTACCCAGAATCCCTTGCAAACCTAAAAAATTGTCAAACAAAACACATTTTCCCCACATTTCTGTGGTGGAAAGTTTTGGAATCTGCGTGGATCCACAAATTTCCACACACCCCGCGTTCCCCAAAGTCTTACGAGAAAAATGGTAACTCACTTGTGTGGGTCGGCCTAGTGCCTGCGACAGGAAACGGCGCAAAACGCAACGTAGTCACACCTCAATTACGCAGTGAAAAATGACCCTTTTTTGGCAAAGTGCCTAGCTGTAGTTTTTGTACCCTAGCTCTGCCGGCACCTAGGGAAACCTAGCAAACCTATACATTTTTGAAAACTAGACACCCAGGGGAATCCAGGATGGGGTGACTTGACTGCCTCCCACCAGGTTCTGTTGCCCAGAATCCCTTGCAAACATAAAAAATTGTCAAAAAAACCACATTTTCCCCACATTTCTGTGGTGGAAAGTTCTGGAATCTGCGTGGAGCCACAAATTTCCACCCACCCCGCGTTCCCCGAAGTCTTACGAGAAAAATGGTACCTCACTTGTGTGGGTCGGCCTAGTGCCTGCTACATGAAACGGCGCAAAACGCAACGTGGTCACACCTCAATTTCGCAGTGAAAAATGACCCTTTTTTGGCAAAGTGCCTAGCTGTAGTTTTTGAACCCTAGCTCTGCCGGCACCTAGGGAAACCTAGCAAACCTATACATTTTTGAAAACTAGACACCCAGGGGAATCCAGGATGGGGTGACTTGACTGCCTCCCACCAGGTTCTGTTACCCAGAATCCCTTGCAAACATAACAAATTGTCAAAAAAACACATTTTCCCCACATTTCTGTGGTGGAAAGTTCTGGAATCTGCGTGGATCCACAAATTTACACCCACCCCGCGTTCCCCAAAGTCTTACGAGAAAAATGGTACCTAACTTGTGTGGGTCGGCCTAGTGCCTGCGACAGGAAACTGCGCAAAACGCAACGTGGTCACACCTCAATTTCGCAGTGAAAAATGACCCTTTTTTGGCAAAGTGCCTAGCTGTAGTTTTGAACCCTAGCTCTGCCGGCACCTAGGGAAACCTAGCAAACCTATACATTTTTGAAAACTAGACACCCAGGGGAATCCAGGATGGGGTGACTGGACTGCCTCCCACCAGGTTCTGTTACCCAGAATCCCTTGCAAACCTAAAAAATTATCAAAAAAAACACATTTTCCCCACATTTCTGTGGTGGAAAGTTCTGAAATCTGCGTGGATCCACAAATTTCCACCCACCCCGCGTTCCCCAAAGTCTTACGAGAAAAATGGTACCTCACTTGTGTGGGTCGGCCTAGTGCCTGTGATCGGAAACGGCGCAAAACGCAACATGGTCACACCTCAATTTCGCAGTGAAAAATGACCCTTTTTTGGCAAAGTGCCTAGCTGTAGTTTTTGAACCCTAGCTCTGCCGGCACCTAGGGAAACCTAGCAAACCTATACATTTTTGAAAACTACACACCCAGGGGAATCCAGGATGGGGTGACTGGACTGCCTCCCACCAGGTTCTGTTACCCAGAATCCCTTGCAAACATAACAAATTGTCAAAAAAACCACATTTTCCCCACATTTCTGTGGTGGAAAGTTCTGGAATCTGCGTGGATCCACAAATTTCCACCCACCCCGCGTTCCCCAAAGTCTTACGAGAAAAATGGTACCTCACTTGTGTGGGTCGGCCTAGTGCCTGCGACAGGAAACGGCACAAAACGCAACGTGGTCACACCTCAATTTCGCAGTGAAAAATGACCCTTTTTTGGCAAAGTGCCTAGCTGTAGTTTCTGAACCCTAGCTCTGCCGGCACCTAGGGAAACCTAGCAAACCTATACATTTTTGAAAACTAGACACCCAGGGGAATCCAGGATGGGGTGACTGGACTGCCTCCCACCAGGTTCTGTTACCCAGAATCCCTTGCAAACCTACAAAATTGTCAAAAAAACCACATTTTCCCCACATTTCTGTGGTGGAAAATTCTGGAATCTGCGTGGATCCTCAAATTTCCACCCACCCCGCGTTCCCCAAAGTCTTCTGAGAAAAATGGTACCTCACTTGTGTGGGTCGTCCTAGTGCCCGCGACAGGAAACGGCGCTAAACGCAACGTGGTCACACCTCAATTTCGCAGTGAAAAATGACCCTTTTTTGGCAAAGTGCCTAGCTGTAGTTTTTGAACCCTAGCTCTGCCGGCACCTAGGGAAACCTAGCAAACCTATACATTTTTGAAAACTAGACACCCAGAGGAATCCAGGATGGGGTGACTGGACTGCCTCCCACCAGGTTCTGTTACCCAGAATCCCTTGCAAACATAACAAATTGTCAAAAAAACCACATTTTCCCCACATTTCTGTGGTGGAAAGTTCTGGAATCTGCGTGGATCCACAAATTTCCACCCACCCGCGTTCCCCAAAGTCTTACGAGAAAAATGGTACCTCACTTGTGTGGGTCGGCCTAGTGCCTGCGACAGGAAACGGCACAAAACGCAACGTGGTCACACCTCAATTTCGCAGTGAAAAATGACCCTTTTTTGGCAAAGTGCCTAGCTGTAGTTTTTGAACCCTAGCTCTGCCGGCACCTGGGGAAACCTAGCAAACCTATACATTTTTGAAAACTAGACACCCAGGGGAATCCAGGATGGGGTGACTGGACTGCCTCCCACCAGGTTCTGTTACCCAGAATCCCTTGCAAACCTAAAAAATTGTCAAAAAAACCACATTTTCCCCACATTTCTGTGGTGGAAAATTCTGGAATCTGCGTGGATCCACAAATTTCCACCCACCCCGCGTTCCCCAAAGTCTTCTGAGAAAAATGGTACCTCACTTGTGTGGGTCGTCCTAGTGCCCGCGACAGGAAACGGCGCTAAACGCAACGTGGTCACACCTCAATTTCGCAGTGAAAAATGACCCTTTTTTGGCAAAGTGCCTAGCTGTAGTTTGTGAACCCTAGCTCTGCCGGCACCTAGGGAAACCTACCAAACACACACATTTCTGAAAAGTAGACACCCGGGGGCTTCCAGGGAGGTATGGCTTGCGTGGATCCCCCAACGTTTCCTTACCCAAAATCCCCTGCAAACCTCAATTTTAGCTGAAAAAATCACTTTTTTCACACATTTTTGTGTGGGAAAGTGTGGCATCACTGGCCTCACACAAATTTCCTACCACCCAGCGTTCCCCCAGGTCTCCCGATAAAAATGGTGCCTCACTTGTGTGGGAGGCCCAAGTACCCGCGAAAGGCAAGGGCCCACAACGTAGTGAGGCGACCTCAAAATGGCCTTTCACAAAACGACCTGGTTTTGCAAGGGGGGTCACCTGGGTTTTTGGCCCCGTGCTCGGTGGCCATCTAGGGAAACCTACCAAACCCACACATTTCTGAAAAGTAGACACCCGGGGGCTTCCAGGGAGGTATGGCTTGCGTGGATCCCCCAACGTTTCCTTACCCAGAATCCCCTGCAAACCTCAATTTTAGATGAAAAAATCACTTTTTTCACACATTTTTGTGTGGGAAAGTGTGGCATCACTGGCCTCACACAAATTTCCTCCCACCCAGCGTTCCCCCAGGTCTCCCGATAAAAATGGTGCCTCACTTGTGTGGGAGGCCCAAGTACCCGCGACAGGCAAGGGCCCACAACGTAGTGAGGCGACCTCAAAATGGCCTTTCACAAAACGACCTGGTTTTGCAAGGGGGTCACCTGGGTTTTTGGCCCCGTGCTCGGCGGCCATCTAGGGAAACCTACCAAACCCACACATTTCTGAAAAGTAGACACCCGGGGGCTTCCAGGGAGGTATGGCTTGCGTGGATCCCCCAACGTTTCCTTACCCAGAATCCCCTGCAAACCTCAATTTTAGCTGAAAAATCACTTTTTTCACACATTTTTGTGTGGGAAAGTGTGGCATCACTGGCCTCACACAAATTTCCTACCATCCAGCGTTCCCCCAGGTCTCCCGATAAAAATGGTGCCTCACTTGTGTGGGAGGCCCAAGTACCCGCGACAGGCAAGGGCCCACAACGTAGTGAGGCGACCTCAAAATGGCCTTTCACAAAACGACCTGGTTTTGCAAGGGGGGTCCCCTGGGTTTTTGGCCCCGTGCTCGGCGGCCATCTAAGAAAACCTACCAAACCCACACATTTCTGAAAAGTAGACACCCGGGGGCTTCCAGGGAGGTATGGCTTGCGTGGATCCCCCAACGTTTCCTTACCCAGAATCCCCTGCAAACCTCAATTTTAGCTGAAAAAATCACTTTTTTCACACATTTTTGTGTGGGAAAGTGTGGCATCACTGGCCTCACACAAATTTCCTACCACCCAGCGTTCCCCCAGGTCTCCCGATAAAAATGGTGCCTCACTTGTGTGGGAGGCCCAAGTACCCGCGACAGGCAAGGGCCCACAACGTAGTGAGGCGACCTCAAAATGGCCTTTCACAAAACGACCTGGTTTTGCAAGGGGGGTCACCTGGGTTTTTGGCCCCGTGCTTGGCGGCCATCTAGGGAAACCTACCAAACCCACACATTTCTGAAAAGTAGACACCCGGGGGCTTCCAGGGAGGTATGGCTTGCGTGGATCCCCCAACGTTTCTTTACCCAGAATCCCCTGCAAACCTCAATTTTAGCTGAAAAAATCACTTTTTTCACACATTTTTGTGTGGGAAAGTCTGGCCTCACACAAATTTCCTACCACCGAGCGTTCCCCCAGGTCTCCCGATAAAAATGGTGCCTCACTCCACGCACACTGCCAGCCTAGCGCCACTCCACACACACCGCCAGCCTAGCGCCACTCCACACACACCGCCAGCCAAGCGCCACTCCACGCACACCGCCAGCCTAGCGCCACTCCACGCACACCACCAGCCTAGCGCCACTCCACGCACACCGCCAGCCAAGAGCCACTCCATGCACACCGCCAGCCAAGCGCCACTCCACACACACCGCCAGCCAAGCACCAGCCTACACACACCACCATCACATTTAGGATTTTTTTATACAAAAGAGAAAACACAAACAAATTGCAAATAGATACAAATCTACTAACACAAAATCAGAAACTAAATACATTGCACTAATGCCAACCTTGAAACAGAACAACAATTCTTAAACATTACAGACCAGGCAGTTCACTTTACCACTCATGGTTGCTCCCAATAATTCTATTGCTTGTGGTACGCTCTATAACAAGCAGGCACCCAGGGTTAGAAGGACACTCAGGGCAGTACATACGAGTCTCCTTCCGCGTACCTCTTCGCCAACAGACTCTACATCTCCTAGTGGGAAAGTCTTTTGAGGGTGTAGGAGGAATGTGATCAGGAAAGTGGCGATCTTTCAATCGAGCCACATCCTCCACCACTCCAACTCTAGGAACACTTGCCTGTTCCACAACAACAAGGCTGCCTATGACAGACTCCTGAAACTGAACAAAAGTCAACTTTGACGCAGGAGAACACTCCTTGAACACAACAAAAGCATTGAAAGTTGCTAAATTGAAGAGATGGATGGCCAACTTCTTATACCAAATGTAAGACTTACGAATAGCAGTGTAAGGTTCCAACCTCTGATCTACTCTATCAACACCACCCATGTGCTTAATGTAGTCTAAAATGCACACAGGTTTGCGCACTTCAGCAATCTGACCCCAAACAGCCACAGGTGAAGTACTCTCATCATGGATGGTAGTCAGCATGTACACATCCCTCCTGTCCACAAATTTCACAGCTAGCAGTTCCTCACTACGCAAGGCACTGCACTGTCCCCTCTGAAGTTTTTTGCAAACAAGCTCTTTTGGATAACCTTTACGGTTAGAGCGGATTGTGCCACAAGCAAAAGTGTCCACTTTGAACAATTCCTTAAACAATTGCACAGCAGTGTAGAAGTTATCAAGGTACAAATGGTGGCCTCTGTTAAACAGTCCTCTAGCAAGATCCCACACAATTTTCTCTGAAACTCCAAAAGTGGACGGACAACCAGGGGGTCAATAGTGGAATCCCTACCAGTGTACACACGCAAATTAAAAACATATCCTGTCCTACTCTCAGACAACATATACAGCTTAATTCCATAGCGTGCCCTCTTGCTAGGAATGTACTGCCTAAAAACCAAGCGGCCCTTGAACAGGACCAAAGACTCATCAATAGATATTTCTTTCCCTGGAGTATAGATCTCTGAAAATCGATCTACAAAGTGATCAAGAACAGGCCGAATCTTAAAAAGACGGTCACATTCAGGGTGATCTCGTGGCAACGCCAAACCATTATCAACAAAATGCAGCATCCGAAGCAAAAGTAAATACCGATCACGAGTCATAACTGCAGGAAATATGGCCGTTGCCATCAAGGGACTGGTAGACCAATATGAACCCATGGATGGCTTCCTTATCAAACCCATCAAAAAAGTCAAACCCAAAAACTTCTTCATCTCTTCCAGATTTGTGGGACTCCACCGGGTAGCTCTAGAATGGGGCCTAAGTCTGGCACTGTTGTCCCTCAAAAACTGTTCAGCATACAAATTAGTCTGCTCAACAATCTCACCCAAAAATACATCATCCATAAACAACTGAAAATACTGTATAGGCAAATAATGTTCACAATCCACTCTACACCCTGCATAACCACTAAAGGCAGGCAACACCGGCTGCACCATGTTTGGATCAACCCAGAGTCCAGCACTTCCAGTAGGAAGCCTAGCAGCCCCAGGCTGCAATCCAGATGCCTCTTGCACCATCGGCACAGTAGTATCCTCCTCTAAATCAGGCACTTCATCTGCACTGAGAGTACCTTCATCATCCGATGATTCCATGTGGAGAGAAAACTCACTGCCTGAATCTTCCCCTCCCTCCTCTCCCTCAGACGCACTGTCAGACTCATAATCCTGCTCAGAGGAAGATTCAAGAAGCAAACCAACCACCTGCTGAGCAGTAATTCTACGGCTAGCCATAATGCTTACTAATAAAGGTTACTTGTCAAACAAGTCAACAACAACAAACCCTTTGTAAAAAAAAGAAATAAACAAAATGTAGCTTTATCACAAAGACCTATATACTCCAACACTATACCACTCACGTGACAGAAGCAGCTAGACTCACCACCACCTACTCTGCACAGACACAGTAAGGATCAACAATATCCCACTAAAAAAGAAGAAGAAAAAAATTACACATAAGACAATGCAAACATCGCAAAGAATTTCATGCTCTGAACACTAACAAATATGCTGCCATTATGACACCACTTACAAAAAAATTCATTCATGCATGACAATAATACTCATTTGGAGTACACACAACAAAAATATTTTTCTTACCAAATAAATGCAATTACGCAAAACTGCAGAACAACCACTGCCGAAACCGCAAACAGGAATCAAAAGCTTTACACTAGAATAATAAGGAGAAAAAAACATTACAATCACATATGCAAATAATGCACCAGTCCACACACAATCCACCAGCCAAGCTAAGGGGTAGGTGGGCCAAAGAGTATAAATAAAATATTCACCCCCGTAAAAGGGGAGCAACCCTTGCCCTTTTGGCCACTCCCCAACACAAAAATTAAAAAAACCCTGGTGTCTAGTGGCTTCTGCCCTCCTTGGGGGCAGATGGGCCTAAAAACATACTGCTATTCTGCCACCCAAGGGGTCACTCTCCACAAATAAATGCCTGGTGGACTAGTGGGAAGATACCTTTATCTTCCCCACACGATCTCTCACTACTCAACTCTACTCTCAACTCTATTCACAACTGGATGTTAGCTCACCAACTCATTCTGAATCCCGCCAAAACTGAATTCCTCCTCCTCTCTACCTCTCTCTCACCTCCTCCTGTTCAATCTTGGATGGATCAGCTGAACCTACTCAACAACAAACCCATCATTGTCGACAGCGCTAAATACCTTGGTGTCATTCTTGACAAAAGACTCAACCTAATCTCCCACATCAACTCTATTGCTAAGAACGCACGTTACCAGTTGCGCCTTCTATGGGGGATCCGTCGGTTCTTCCCGGAGAAAGACTTAAAAACCTTAGTACAATCTCTGGTTCTCTCAAGACTGGATTATTGCAATTCTCTTCTGAAGGGCCTACCCAAATCCCACCTCTCCCCTCTCAAATCCATCCTCCATTCAGCAGCTCGCTTCATTTCAGGGTCTAAACGAAGCGACCACGTCACTCGTATCCTGTCCTCTCTTCGATGGCTTCCGATCGAGGCAAGATCTATTTACAAAACTGCCTGCATCACACACAAAGCCTTACACACGTCCTCCCTCGTTACCTGGCGAATAAATTGAAATTGTCCGGTGGCTCGCAATGCGGAAAAGCTTCTGCTTGCGCACTCCCCCCCCCTCTTCAAAAGGGAAAGATCGATGGCGCTATCCGGTGAGAATCGCTTCCCCCATTGCTCCGTGCCACCTCCTCTACTTGGATCTTCAAAGCTGACCTCAAATCTCTTCTCTTCCAAACACACTATACTTTCACTCTCAGCCCCCTCTAGTTCGCTCTTCATTGTGTTCTGAGTGCCACTTATTGCAGTATACCTCTATATCATGCACATGTGTGTGTGCCCGGAAGCTGTTTCAGCCCGGGCTGCCACACACGGGGGGGTGGTGTATGCACTGCCAGCAACCTGCCGGGCCAGTGCACAATACTTGCCCGATTCAAGGCCCCAGGGGGGGCAGAGCACCAAAAGCATATGGCCCCCAAAAGGGGAGCGACCCTTGCCCAAGGGGCCGCTCCCCAAAACAGTATTTAGACAGGAATGCACATAAGAGGCATCGATGCCTCTTTTGTTTCACACGGGGTGGTGGTGTATGCACTGCCATTCTCCCTATTGTGAAGCGCTCTGACACCTTCGGGTAAAGTCTGCGCTATATAAAAACGCATTACATATTACAATGCCCCCAAAGGGGAGTGACCCTTGCCCAAGGGGCCACTACCCATCCCTGGTGGTCTAGTGGGCTACAACAGGAAAAACTGCACCAAATACATATGGCCCCCAAAGGGGGAGCGACCCTTGCCCAAGGGGCCGCTCCCCGAAACAGTATTTATACATTTAAAAAAAAAAAAAAAATTGCCTGGTGTCTAGTGGGCATTCCTGCTGCACGATCGCATGATCGTGCAGCAGGAATGCACAAAAGAGGCATCGAGGGAAAGGAAAGGGTTTTCCTTTCCCTCAATGCCTCTTTCTTTCAAACCCCCCTCCCCGAGCCAAAACTTACCTTATTCCCCGACGCGCTGGAAGCAAATGGCTTCCAGCGCGTCGGGAAACAAGGGAAATCCCCAATGACGTCAGCGCGCCTCGCGCGCTGACGTCATTGAAGGGGGCGGGGGGAGGCAGGGGAAGCCCTTCCCCTGCCTTCCCGAAAAAACCCAACGATCGGATCCCCACGGGGAGCGCCAGCGCTTCCCCCGTGGGTGGGTCTTATGACGAGCTGGACTCGTCATGAGCACACGAGCACTGTGTGCCATGACGAGTCCAGCTCGTCATGAGCACCGAAGGGGTTAATCTATTTCTAAAGGGTTGTCCACTTATACCAGCATACCCAAGTACATGGGTCCTCTCTCATGTTATGTCATTACAGAGTTCATTTCTCAAGAACATGATTCTCGGGGCACTTGGAAATTTGATTACTACCGAGTACGTCCATTTCGGATGGTTTAGACCTTCACATGGCGATTCATATTTTTGCCATTACATTCTTCAACGGTCATCCTGGTTTTCAGATAAATGACCGACACAACCCATGATGACCAGAACAGTTTACGCTGGACCATGAGACACATTAACTATTGATTGCTACTAGAACCATTAAAATCGGTGAGTGGCTGTTGGAAGTTTTTCATGTCAGACAAACTTTTCTATTACATTGACTGGTGCTTACACAGACTTTTGTCATTTACAGCGAGTCCCTTGTCCTTTTTTCGCCTCTCTGACGTTGGAGCCTACGGGCCCTTTCTTTCTGAAAACGACAGCCTGATTCTTGAAGCCGATCGTGATTGTCCTTTTACATAATCATTATCAATTTCCATATGTCCATCACCAGAATAACGAGATCACATTATTAATTTATTGTAGGTGTCTCCTCCCCGCCTTTTTCCTGATGAAGACCCCAATGTAAAGATTAATCTACCTACACAAGTTAGGGGGCCCAAACGTCGATGGTCTTTGTCTGAGTGGACGAGTACAGACAACAGAAATTAATTATCTATGTCAAATGTTACTATGTCCAGATGTAAATATTGCCTTCATGTGGCTGGATAGGTCTCTATCAGTCCTCTGATGTAATTATTTGCACATTGCCTTTCCTTCCCTACAACCCTCACGAGTGCACACCTCCTTTCGAGCACTTTCTTCTCACCTCCTCTGGAGCACCTGCATTTTATATGCAAATGTACATACTATTCATGCTGTTTCATAGAATAAATAAGCATATTTTGAAATATGACACATTGTATAATTTGATTTCGTGGTGATGTTGCATTTTGTACTATTGAATTGTGTACCACTGCGAC
The DNA here is from genome assembly GCA_963921515.1 of Calotriton arnoldi. Taxonomy (NCBI): domain Eukaryota; kingdom Metazoa; phylum Chordata; class Amphibia; order Caudata; family Salamandridae; genus Calotriton; species Calotriton arnoldi. Next base: position 897,607 of record CAWUFW010006470.1, on the reverse strand, counting down.
CTTTTTTCTTGTACTGGTCCCAGACCCACAGCAGGTGGCAGCATCCTCTATTAGGACTCACAAATCACCTACCACAACTCACAGACGTCTGTACAGATGGTCCACTCAACTGTGGCTGATGTCACTGCAGAGACTGCGGCTGTGGTTAAGTAGTGGCAGGTATGGCTGTCAGGGTATCAGGGACTGGCTTGGGGCCACACTTCATTTGAGCAGCTGCCCATCTCCCTGCATGATAGCATACTCACTGACAAAAGGAGAGTGGGAATGGGGAGCAGCTGTGGGTGGAATCTCTGTTCGGTGGACTCTGCAGCAGCATTTGCTTGCATCCCTGGTCCTGAATATAGTTGCCATCTTGTAACTGTGGTGTGCTCCCTGCTTGTACCCAAATGGTTGTGTGGATCGATGTTCTCTAGTCAGCTGTGACCCCAGTTAGGGCTTTTTTACTAAGCACTATAAAGTTAGAATCCGCAAATTGGCATGCATCATGACTGGCAATCAGTACCCCCAGTGGCTGAGGTGTTGGCTCATCCAAAATTAGCATGATACTAACAAGCAATGGCTGAAGGCGTATGGCCCAATGGACTATTATAAATAACCAAACTGTATTTCCTAATGTTAGCATTTAGAATGTACTCTTTTATCTCTATAATCCTAGCACTTCCTGTGGCTCGACGTTATCAACAAATGAAATATTTTCCAAGAAATATATTTAAATGCATGATCCATACCTTTTTGCTCAATATCGTTTTCTATAAAATGTACCTGGCTTGAATCCAGTTCTCCTGGGTCTATTTTGGACATCTCTAATCTAATTTAAATGGACAGCATTTCACCGATGACACAAAAGTAATTACTGAACATGCAAAATTAAGTGACTACATTGGAGGTTTCTGGAATTCTGCATGACTCATAAAGATGTGATTATCTATTACGTTACTTTTACCCGTCTAGTTGAGCCCTGCTTAATACGAATTACTGATGGAAGCGTAACCCTTCATTTAAAATTGCGTGTTTTTTCTTTTTATTGAACCATTCAATGTACAACGACAAATTCAAAAAGCATAGACTATAAATTGAATTGCAGAAATTGAAAAAGGAATAACACAGTTCATATTAGCATACGCTAATAAAGGGTTTATAGTTCGAGGCATTTTCTCTTTCTCTAAAATGCCTGGGCAGCAATTATAGAGTTTAGCCGTTCATTAAACTAGACACACGTAAAATCCTGAATCCATAATTCATCATCTACTTCATTTCTTCATTCAAAAAAGATGAGTGAACAATGTTAGCTCCAATTTGAATTTCGGGACAGATAGTCTCCCCATACTTTATCCATTTTTTTCTACTAATCCCATTTTTGAATAGTAGCATCTCTCCAATTGTGTTACTGTTTTCATCTTCTTGAGCCATGCCCCAAAAGCAGGAGAGATTTGGTGTTGCTTCTCACAGCTATCCTATGTTTGACAGCCTGTGTTTCTAAGAGGAAAGCATGGCCTTTCCCTTCCAGCAGGCCTTAAACTTGGGTGCAGCCATGATAGTGAAGCTTTTTCAGTCATTTCCAGCCCTGCGACAACCACTCATTGTGAAAATGTGGCAATTTTACACCTCAGAGGGAAGTCCAGAATCATGTAAGTTCCAGGACGTATCAAATGTCTATTGAGTGTAATACTCGATACTGGGAACCAACTGGATATTTTATATGAAGTGTAATATAGCCGAAATGTTGAGAAGTATAATGCTGCTTCGACATCTGCTCCACATGACAGTATATTAATTTTGACACATAATTGGAAGAACTTGTCTCTTTCGACGGAAATCCAGCTAGTCACCACTTAAGGATAGAAGAATCAATACGCCAGTTTTCCACAAGGCACTATCTAGGGCATCTTGAGTAGCCAGACCCCTCGGAGGGTTATCTTGAAACCTATTTGCAGTTCTGAAAAAAAGTCTTCAAATATGCATAGCCTTTGCACGTTATTTGGCCCAATATGCTTATCCTATTAGAAAACCAAGTTCAACCTCTTTGAAAAATTTAGTAAGCAGTAATGGATTTGAACAAGAGGGGTGAAGTCATGCCCACTTAGGTATTCTCACAGCTTTCATTAGCAGGCAGAAAATGTGGCATGGCTCCTCAATAATATAGAATCAAATGTTCTTATAAAATATTTGCATGCCCAAATTTGAACAAATAACCTTATAGTTCATAGTTATAGATCATCATAGAAACATTCATGCCTTTTGAAAGGCCTGGCTTAATCACTCTTTTTAAATTGAACTGAAGAAAAATAATGTTGCTGGAGTTCCTACTCAGCACTTTTTTTGTGCATATCTTTGTTCTGAAATTCCTCGCCATGTTTTACAGGCCCAGATAAAAGAGTTCATCAAAGAAATCAGTGTTTTGAAAAACCTTTGCAGCCATGAAACTTGGACTGCTTGAAATAAAATAAACACTACGGAAGCACCAGCATTTCATTAGTTTTACCTAGCCCGAAGTTCAAAGAGCATAGTTTTGATACACCTTTGATTATCCTTATGCCAGATAGTTCTGTGTAACGTAATTTATTGTGACAATGTTCTGCCTCCAGGCCTGTTCCAAACAACACCTTCGTCAAATGTATTTCAGTTTACCTAGCCACAGCAGAGAATTCGGAAATCAAATGTGAATCCCTTTTTATGTTGGCGTTCTCACTAAAAAGCTAGTGGCCCACGCAAACTCCATACAGTTTGATCCATGAAGGTTATGATCTGCTTGTTCTCTCTCTCACTCAGGTGAGACATTGCTTCAACCAGAAAGTGAATTTGTGCAAAAAGTGACCTACTGAATCCAGGGCCGGACTGGCCATAGCGGGCACCAGGCGTTTCCCCGGTAGGCCGCTAGGGTGGGGGGCGGTTTTGGGCCCCTGGGGGGCCGTTTTTGTTACCGGGGGTCGGCAATATCGGCCCCCTGTAACAAAATCGGCCGAAATCGGCCCTCGCAAACTGCTCAGCCGCACTCCCCCTCACCCCAGGGGGGGCCGGCTGAGCAGTTTGCTGGGGCCGGTTTCTGTTCCCAGTCCGGCCCTGACTGAATTCCTTTTAATGTTGGAATTCTGACTAAAAAGCTACCGGTCCACGCCAACTGCATACAGTTTAATCAATACCACACCAGGAATTCCTCTTTTTGTTAAACATTTCTTATTTGAAGATGCATAAAACAATAACAATATAGATAACAAGAATAAAACAATAGTAATAGAACTTACATATTTAGGTGATTACTAACAATATTAAAACCTGAGACAAAAGGGTATATGAATAACATAGCGTGCCATTTTATATAAAAAAGAAAAGATACACGTAAAGGAAAAATAGAGGAGAGAAAAAAAAAGAAAGAATGAGACAACAGGCAAAAAAAGAGAGCGAAAGAATAGAGAGAAACAGGGAGAAAAATAGAAATGTTAGAATGAAGATACAGGTGAGTGAGACAATAGATATGTAGTAAACCGTAACCAATATAAATCTGATTTAATCTTTTGGTGTATTGATAATGAAGAAACATTGGCCATTCTATGCTCATCACAAATAAGATTCCACCATGTTGATAGAGATAACTGAGAAATATCAGGAAAGTATAACCTTAAAAGCAAGTGCAATAAAAAGATCAATTTACATAGGTTTAGGGGGAAGATGATCAAAGTCAGGTGACATAGTCCCAAAGAAGACATTCTGAATTGATAATTGAATATTACATTGAAACATTTTTAAATATTTTAACCAAATAAGTTTCCAAATTTAAACACATGAGAACAAATAGTAGATGAATTAAAGTATCAGTATATGCAGAACAAGACCAACATAATAGAGAGGTTGGAGCAAATTTAGATATACACTCATGTGTAATAACAGCTCTTTTATAACCAAAAATTGAGATTGCATGATACATGCAGCTTTAGACGTTTTAAATAGTTTAAGCCATATTTTGTCCCATATGTGAACGGGGAATAAGATAGAAAGGTCAGATTCTCATAGTAATTCAATTTTTGAATCTTACAGTAGTAGGGCATAATAAAATATTAAATAAATAAGCAGCTGCTTTGGGAATAGAACCAAGGGCAATAATATGCATTGGTTTCAAGGGTGTGAGTGATACAGTGTCAGGAGGAAAATTATTAGTCAATAAAAATGATTTAAGAGCAGAATGTATTAGATTGCATTCCTGCAAAAAAGATCTTGGTAGATTATATTGTGTTTGTTGTTGGGGAAATGAAATAACAGAATTATGTTGTACATGTTGATGAACAAACATATTACCCCTTGAAATAAAACGATTGCAGCAAAATTTAATAAACTTGTCATACCAAATAGAAGAAGCTAGAAAACATTGATGAAAATCGAAACCCGCAGAAAATATTATGTGAAGCAGATATCCGGAAAATTTTAAAATCAGGTACAATTAGATATATAGATTACATGAGTAAATGAAAAATCTTTCAGTAAAGAGCTTTCAAGTACAATCCAACGTGGTATGGGGAAGTCTTGAAAGTCATTAGTTAGAGCATGAAATAGTCAAAATAAAAAAGCAGAGTGATGCAACATAAAATCAGGAAAAAGGACACCTCCTTCATTCTTCTGACATTTAAGTTTAGACAAGGCAACATGTGAATGTTTATTATTCCAAAGAAATTTGGCACAAATGGAGTTGATCTGAGAAAAATAGTAAGTTGGAATTTTAAAAGGTAGCATGGACAATGTATAAAGGACATGTGGCACAATCATCATCTTGATGGTATCTAATCTACCCCACGATGATAGGTGAGGAGGAGACCATGATGAAAGTAATTTCTGAATTGTAAGTTTTAAAGTACTAAAGTTATGACTAATTATGCTAGAAATATAGGAGGCAACATTAGTATCAGCAAAAATATATTGGTAACACAAGGGATTTAATGGAAGGATTTCAGTTTTAGAGAAGTTTAATTAATAACCAGAGATACTAGAAAATAAGTTGATCTCTTGTAAAAAAGGTTTTAAAGAGGATAGCAGGTTAGACATATATATTAAAATATTATCAGTATAAGCCGATAACTTGGTTTCAAGGGAGTTGTGTTTAAAACCTGATATATGTGTGACAGTGAATACGTTTCAGAAAATGTTCTAAACAAAGAATAAAAAGAAAAGGGGAAAGGGGACAACCTTGTCTAGTACCTCTAATTAAATGAAAGTAAGGAGAAAAGCACCAATTGACAAAGATACTGGCACAAGGATCAGAGTATAGTCATTTTATAAATGAAATAAAGTTAGGGCCAAAGCCAAACCAATGGAGAGCAGTGAACATAAATTACCAATTAATGCGGTCAAAAGCTATTTCTTACCAAATGCGAGAATATTTGAAAATATTCTAGCATTGTCTACAGCAAGCCTAACCTTAATAAGACCAGACTGATCAGATTTGACAAGTAGGGGAGCGGCATTCTGAAGGTGGGATGCAAAAATGTTGGCAAATATTTTGCAATCATAATAAAATCATGAAATAGGAGGATAATTTTTACAAAGGGTGTGGGCTTTGTCAGGTTTAGGTATAATAAAAATCAGCGCTTCCAGAAAAGATTCAGTAGCCTTTGAGCCCAAAAGAAAAGAATTGAAAAGTTCAAGTAATTTAGGGGCACAATTAGAAGAAAAAGAAGAAAACATTTCAATGGAAAATCCATCTGGGCCAGTAGCTTAAGGGCCTTATGACTTTGGTGGTCTTAGAGCAGGGACCCCATGCTGTAGCCCCACTCTGAGACCGCCAAAGCCATTAAAGACTGCCCGCCAGAGTATGACTTATTTTTACTTTGGTGGGTGGTTCCTTGGCGTTCCCACTGCAGTGCCTTTCAAAAAGGCACAGCAATGGGAGCATCAAAGGCAGTTCCGGCAGGGCATGGACTATCAAGTCCATGCCCTGCAGGAACTGTGGGTGCCTGCACACCGGGGGGGCACAACATGTGCCTCCCTGCATGTATCCCCATGGAGCATAAGCAACAGGGGGCACTGCAAGGCCCCCTTAGTTTCCTCATGCCAAAGTGTGGCAGTGAGGAAACTCCTAATATGTTTGGTGGTGCCTCAGTGGCACCACCAAGCATATTCGGGCCTCACACCACTGTGCCACCTCCAGGGATTGTGGATCCCTGGTGGCATCAGCAGTCCAGTGGCGGTTCAACTGCCACAGTCCTAATGCAGCAGGCAGATTGCCAGTCTGGCAGTCCGTGAACCTCCACCATGGGTTCGGCGGTCCATTGGACCACAGAACTTGTAATAAGGGCCTTAACTTTTTTAAAGGATTTAATAGCACCCATAATCTCCTGAAGAGTTATGTTGGCTTCTAATGATTTAAATTTATCTGGAATGGAAGAGGGTTTTGGAGGACCATTAAAAAGTATGCATATCTTGTTAAAAAGGATTTCTATCATCTGAATTTAATGATGTATAATGTTCTTAAGGGTTAGAAATATCAGCATCTCAGGAGGCAACTTTGTCATTAAATTCATTGTGAATAGGTCCAATATGTTTACGTTCAGATTTGATTTTTGAATAATTAGCCAACATTTTGCCCGCTTTATTTTGACCTCCATGATATTTTATTGTAAAGTCTGTTTATTGAAAATAAAGCAAAAGCAAAGGCCAAACAAATTGAGGATACATGTCCCTGTAAGAGGAGCATCAAAATAAATGCACATTCCATGTTACACGGTGAAATATCATAATAATAAAAAAAATAAAAAACACCCAAGGAGCGTGGTCTAGACTATGCAAAACATCACCACGTCTTCCATTACGTGATATGTCAAAGTCAGAGGAAAACAATGCATGCTGTACTCCCAGACCTCAAGCAGCTTAACAGTGTATTTACTTTCAGGGGAGTACATAGAGATAGTACTGGCAAACAAGAGTTACTCCATATTCCGGGTGTCAAGTGGGATTCTATCTATGACACATCAGTGAAATCATTAGGGACATGCGATGTATAACATCCTAATGGGTAAGACCTTCACATTATCTGAAGAAGCTCGTTAGACTGTAAGAACAATAGAGACTTATCAACAATTTTATAAAGATAATGAAACAAAAAAAAGGAAAACTAGAGGGGACTTCCCTCGAAGGAGGACGGGGGGTGGGAAAGAAGACAGATGCGCTGTAAGGACCCAGATCCCAAGTAGGGGACTAAAGGGACTTCGGGGGGGAAGAGGACAGGCCTGATGCCTGGCTGCCAAATGCGGTCAAATCGTGCATCTGTGTGGTTGATGCGGGCTGTGAGCAATTCTAGGGCTAAGACCTCCCACAGCCAAAGAAACCAGGTGGCGATGGGGGGGAGGGGGGGTTTCTTCCAAAATAAGGCAATTGACTGCCTAGGGGCTCCTAACAAATGGAGGATCAGGTGCCAGTCTGTGTGTGTCATGGCTTTTAGCGTTGAGGGTTTAATGCCTAAAATCGTGATTAGGGGGGAAGGAATAGGAAAACCCATCACTTCTTTGATGTGACTAAGGACCTCCTTCCAGAACATCATGAGACTGGGGCACGACCACCAAATGTGAATGAAGTCCCCTCTATCCCTCTGGCACCTGCAACAAGTCGGGGGGAGTTTGGGAACATCCGATGCAGGGGGGTTGGTGTATAGTACCACTGTGTCATCAATTTGTATGCTGACTCGCGTTGTGGTGTGCTCCGGTATACCCTAGGGATATCCCTCCACAATCGAACCCACCCCTCCGGAGGTATATCCTTGTCCAAGTCTATGGCCCACCGTGTCTGATACCCATGAGGCGTGGGTCGCTGAGAATGTTGTAAGACGGAATAGGTTTTAGAAATCAGACCCTTCGAACCCTCAAACTTACGAACCAGGGATTCAAAGGCGGTAAGCTGTCTGGTGGCTTCCTGAGTGTAAGTCTGGGAGCTAAGCCAGTGCCGTAGCTGGTAGTATTGCATACGTGCCCCCTCTGAGAGATGGAAGGTTTGCTTACATTGCTCGAACATACAGAAGTCGTTGCCCTGGAAAAGGTCTTGAATAACCCGGCATTCTCCCTCCGTCCACGCACCAAATGCCTGAGTTTGCAGGGCAGGGGGAAACATGGGGTTACGCGCTATGGGAGTGTTGGGGGAGGGAAACGTTGTTAGGCCTCGTGGTATTGCCAACTTATCCCAGATCTCTAGTAACGTTCTTGTAGGGGTAGCTATGTACACGCTACGCGGACGGGCTCCTCGCGGTAGCCAAGCCAGGTCCCACAAAGGTCTACAGGATACAGCCCGGTCTAAGTGGAACCAATGCTTTTCACTTTCGCGAACCACCCATTCCGATATAAACCGAAGGTGGCAAGCCCAATAGTATTCCAAAAGGTTGGGGCACGCGAGCCCACCCCGGTCCCGGGGCAACATTAGGATCTTGTTAGAGAAGCGAGGACGGGAATTCCCCCATATACATTTTGCAAAGTCCCGCTGTAGGGCAAGAATATCAGCTTGTGGAATTGGGGTGGGAAGGGTTTGAAAAAGACATAGGACTTTAGGGAGAAAAGACATCTTAATGGTATTGATGTGTCCTAGCCATGCAAGAGGAAGGCCCTTCCATCTGCACAGTTCCTCCCGGATGGCTTTCCTATATCTAGGCCAATTGGACTAGGTCCAGGTCGAGAGTGTGGGGGTCAAGTCAAGGCCCAAGTACCGAATCGACACGTCAGTCCACTGTACCGGGATCAGATCTTGCAATTCCTGGACTTTCGAGGCCTGAAGAGTAATATTAAGAGCATGAGATTTAGTGAGATTGATCCGATATCCCGAAGCGTCTTCAAAGGACCTTAGGAGCGTCGCCACAGCTGGGAGGGAAGTAGGTGGAGAGGACAGGGAGAGAAGGAGGTCATCAGCAAAGAGGGAAGCTTTATGTTCTTAGCCACCCATGGGGATACCCCGTATATCCTGATCTCGACAAATGGCGATGGCCAGGGGTACCACCACTAGGGCAAATAGTAGAGGGGATAGTGGTCACCAAGTGTCTGCTACCGTGATACATAGGAATAGAAGCTGTGAGATGTCCATTAAATGAATGCGGGTCGTTGGCTGCGCATAAGGTGCCATCAATTTGGAGATCAACCCCGGTCCCAACCCCACCTTCCGTAATACTTCTTTGAGAAAACCCCAGTCCACTCGATCGAATGCTTTCTCCTCGTCGAGGGACACCAGACAGGTAGGAATATTTCTATAACGCGCTTTTTCCACAAGGTGGGCTATCCGACGGATGTTATCTGCTCCCTGACGATGACGAATAAACCCCACTTGATCGGGGTCAATGAGACCCGGAAGGTGAGGCTCCAAGTGGTTTGCCAAGATTTTCCTATAAATCTTGGCGTCAGTGTTTAACAAAGCAATGGGACGAAATGACCCGGGCAGGGTATGGTCTTTTCCTGGCTTGGGAATAAGCACTACTTCCGCCACATTCATTGTTAAAGTGAGACCCGCGCTATCTGTGAAACTATTAAATAGATGGAGCATGTGGTCACAAAGTTGCGGATAAAAAACACGGTAAAAAGTAACCGGCAAACCGTCAGGACCCGGGGTTTTACCAATCAGGAGTTGCTTCAGCGCTTTGGCTATTTCATCATGAGTAATGGGTCATCCAACAATTTCGTAAAATGAGAATCAATAGAGTCCCAAGGGCAGAAGTTAAGAAAAGCAGAGGCAGCGTCGTGGGGACAAGGAGCCTTTGCGTAGAGATCCCCATAGAAATTCTCCAGTTCCAGGCTTTTATCCGCCTCCAAGATGGCCCAGGTGCCATCCGGGCGCTTGAGCTTAGCAATGTGGGCTTGCGCGGTCTGCGCTCAGAGTCGCCGTTCCAGAGATGCCCCGACCTTGTCCCCCTCCATGTAGAATTTCTGCTTGAGGGTGAGTAGGAGTCGCTCTGCTTTGTTAGTGCGCTGTAAGGGCAATTGACCGCGTAGTTCAGCAAGGAGCCGCTTATTGCGAAGGGACGGTGGCAAGTGGTCCTTACGTTCTAAGGTTTTAATATCTCTAGAAAGGGTGGATTCAATCAGCCGAGCCTCTCGGGTCCTGGCGATCGATATAGACGTGATGACCCCTCGGATAGTAGCTTTGAAGGCATCCCATCTGATGTCCTCAGAGGTATCAGAGAGGGTATTAGCAAGAAAGAAGTCCTCAATCGCCTTTCGGACATCGGCCACATCCACAGGATCCCGGAGGACCTGAGGGGGTAGTCTCCATTGAGGTAAGGGTTCCCTACATGAATTAGGGGGTTGGCGAGAGATCAGGACATGTGCATGATCTGATAGGGATATATCAGAGATCTCTGCACTACACAGCGCATGTATCAGGGGGAGGGAAAGGAAGAAGTAATCTATACGAGAATATGATCGATGCGCATGAGAAAAGAAGGAGTAATCTTTAGAATCCGGGTGTAGGTGTCTCCAGGCGTCAACTAAACCGAGGTCAGTGATGGCATTCCGCAGTGTCGCCGACATCGCCCCGGCGTTTTGCTGCGCTTGCGCAGTGCGATCCCACTCTGGGTCCCAGACTAAATTAAAATCCCCCCCAAGGACAATAGAAGTTGTGACTGCCTACAGAAGTTCCCTGAGGTGTGAGCGAAGAAAAACATCCTGGTTTTGATTAGGAGCGTATATGTTAACAAAGGTTAAGGACCACCGACCCCAGGTCATGTGTGCTTTAATAAACCTCCCACCGTCGTCTGTCGTAATTTGGGGAGTCACTGCCCACCAGCCTGGCTTAAAAAAGATAGCAACCCCCCGTTTTAGAAGAGGAGCAGGCCCAATATTGAGTGGGGTATTTGGGGTGTGACATGAGGCGGGTGTCAGTAGGAAGCAAGTGAGTCTCCTGAATAAAAACCAAATCAGGGTCATGATGAAGCAAATATCGCCACACCTGGCGCCGCTTGTTAGGGGAGTTCAACCTTTTTACATTAAGGGAAAGAAACTTATTAGGGTTAGTCATAGTACCTCAAGGAAGAATGCGTGTCCCCCACGGCCCCTACCGTAGCGTTGTAAGTCTGCAGCTCCACCCCCAAGGTCAACCACCCCAGTAGAAGGACTAGAAAGCCATCACAAGGCTCCGAACTAGCAGAGCATGTTCGAGCGGCTCCCAGCGAAGCACCCTTGGTTATTTGCAACCCCCCAGCCCCTAAAATCAGCGCATCCATGGGAGAAGAACAGTCTGATAAGAAAGAAGAGAAAATAAAAAGAAAAAATGCAACAACAAATGGCCAACTGGGCCAAACAGTATCAGAGTCTATCAGGAACAGCCCGGAGTCACTCAGGCGGGCCATTCTGGAAAAGTCATTCTCCTAAAGGACTCTGAGGAGGGGGGGCGGCAGACACACAAAAGTTCAGGGGTCTCCACCACCTGCGTCCCGTGGCAATGTAGGGTACAGCAATGGTTGTTCTGACCACCGGGCCATCCAAGGAAATTCGATAAAATACTAAAGGTGACACCCTCTGTAGGCGCAGTTATTCCAACCAAGAAGGCCAATTGTTACCCTCTGGTGTGTGCGGTGGACCATCACATAGACAATACTCAACCAAGGCCAGGCCCCATATCAAATAACTGGACAATCCCACAGTCCAGGATTAGATGCAATGGACTTCAGGGCCAGTTAGGGGGCTGACACATCCAGTGTAGTGTTAATCCACATGATTTGGCGATTGCGCTGGAGAAGAAGAGCCACTTAGAGAGTGGATGTGACTGATGATGTCTTGTTTAGTTTGTGAGGATTCAAGCTCCTGTGTGCGGCGTTTGGATCTAGGAGTCATAACAGTGGAACATATCGGGCGGAGAGGCCCGTCACGTTTCCGCGAAGAAGGAAGGTCCTCCCCTTCAGGTTCCACAGGGAGCTGTAAAAGCTGTTTCGCCTCCCGCAGCGAACGAAGGACCCGCCGTTTGCCCTCCCACATGAACATCAGGGCGAAGGGGTGGCCCCACTGGTACTTGATATTGAGGTCTCTTAATTTATCCGTGACAGGCTTGAAATCTTTCCTCCGTCGAAGTGTAGCTGGCGCCAAGTCTTGAAAGATTTGTATCGAGAGGCCATTGTATGAAACCGCCTTGATCCCTTGCAATTTTTTCAAAATGGCTTCCTTGTCTGCAAAGTAGTGAACTCTAGTAAGAATGTCTGGAATAAAATCAGGCCGATTGCGTGGGCCGAAGACCCGGTGAGCTCTGTCCAGCATAGGCGGTGAGACTTCCTCATTCTCCAGAATGGCTTGTAGGAGTTCTGATGTGTATGCCCGAATGTCCTTTCCTTCTGCTCCCAGTGGAACCCCCCTGATACGGAGATTGTTCCACCTACTGTGATTTTCTAAGTCTTTTTGTTTCAATTGTAGAGTGATATTCTGCTCTTCAATCTCCGTCATTCTTTTCCAGAGATTTTCGTGATCTTCTGCCCTAGTGTCCATAGTGCGCTCAAGGTCGTCGACCCTTCCGCCGATTTCCGTGACCTCTCTACGTATGTCCTGGATTCTGGCCTTGAAGTCTTGTCGAAGAGATCCGATCTCATCTTTAATTTCTTGCAGAAAAGATGTCATGAACACCTGAGTGATTGGCGCCTCTGAGCTGGACTTCCCGGATGCCGCAACTGAAGAATTAGGATCCTCCTGCATTTGAGAGTTGGTTTTAGACCAGAGAGACGTGACTGGGTTGTCACGGGATGTAGCAGACTCAGTGTCTTTATTGGCTATATTTTTAGGAGGCATAACAGCTTATACAGTGAGGACAGTGGGCCCAGCGATGAAGAGAAGTCAGCCCTGGAAGATGAAACGGCAGGATAGCGAAGAGCGAAGGCTCGGTGTCATAGACTGTAGGTGCGCAAAGCAGTGTGTGGTTCAGTCAAGGAAGTTCCAGAGAGCTCACCAGAGCAGAGGCAGATAGGGTGATTGCAACAGTCACTCCATCAAAGGTGCAGAGCAATCTAGGTCTTGGCCAGGGAGGCAAAAGAATATGAACCGAAGCGTCCGGCTACCTCCCCTTGAACAAGTGGTCCATACCAAGGAAGCTCTGTCCAGGGCCACTTTATGCTTTCGCCGGTTCCACAAGCAAAGAGGTGAACGAGGAGATCACCCCTGATGCAGTCCACCATGCAGGGCGCAATGGAGTATGTAAGAGGGAGGGCACTCACCATGTACATGGAGCATTCAAGGGCACAGGCACGCAGGCCGGATTCAGCCCTCTTCCCAATGCACCACAGGGCAGAGCAGCAGACTTCTCCTGTTCTCTCCGCCTGACGCTGGGATGGTCAGTATAAATGTGCCCCTTTCAACTGTCCTTCTCCAGGGCTATGAGCCCAGCGCGTGGCCTGCCAGGTGGGCAATGCGCAAAGTGCAGGGTTTTGAACAGTGAGGAAGGATTGAGGCCAAACATCAGGGGGGGGAGGCCACCTCCCCTCCTGTGGGTAGAGGTAGCATTTAGTATACCGTAGGCACCCCTGGCCGGCAGCAGGCAGCCGCACTTTAAAGGGGAAACAGCGCGTCGGGCCCTGGTGCAGTGCGAGGTCTCTCCTCCTCCCCACAGGGCCCTCGCAGGCACAGCGCTATTCCCCCACTCACTGTGATCGTCGCGGTCAGCCACTTCCGCCTGGGCACTCGGATCCGGGCACTCGATTCAGGGCCAAACTGTCCAAAGGTTGGAAAGCAACCATATGTGGCTAGCTGACATTAAATTCCAGAGGCACTCTCAATGTATATGTAGGCCGGGGTCTCCTCCGGCAGTAGACCAAGCCCTGGGGAGCAGGCACCAAAACGAGGATATGTCCCCCACGCACCCGGCCGCCAGGCCCGTAGACGCTGCGGCAGGATGCGGGACTCAAGTTGGTTGCCGGAAGGGTCCCCTGGGGTAAACACCGGAGACCCCGGGAGTCCAGGCGTCGCAGAGCGATTACTCCCAAGCCGGTGGGTCACTGGAGATCTTCAGCACTGGCAAGCTGGCAAGGCATCCCGCTTTAGACGTCCTCCTCAGGCGCCGCAGTCTCCGCCGATCAGCCTCACCTGTGGCCGCTGCGACACCGCACACAGGGTAGAGCAGCCGGGCCAGCAGGTGACCCCTGCGGGTGGCATCGGAGCTCGAGGAGCCCCCTCAAGCTCTCCAGACGCGTGTCATTTATGGGGGCCCAGCACCAACACTGGCGTCTCACCTGTGCAGTCACCACGCACTCTGTTCTCGGGGCTGGATTCAGCACCCAGGGGCCACGTCTCTGCTGAACTCGTCCCCCAAAATTGCAGCCAGGGGAATCCTCGCTGAGGCCCTCAGAGAGTTTGAGCGCTCGGGGTCCGCAGAGCCGCTCGCCACTGACCTGTATGGCACTTCCGACTCACTGCAGCATACCAGTCACCCTGCCCGGTTAGCGGACCCGGCGGCAGGGAGCAATAGTGATTAGGGGACACGGCGGAGCGGAGACACCAAGAGACGCGTCTCACTCCATTTGCGTCCTAGCCACGCCCCCCCTCCATGATATTATAATTTTACTTTAAGGAGGATATTGCAAGCATCAATGGTAGCGAGTCTATTGAGCGTAGACTTGGCTTTAATCAATTCGTGTAAAACAGAAGCAGATTGAGAGGTAAAATAAGTAGGTTCTAATGTTTTACTTTGGTGTAGTAATGTATTGTATTGAGAATTTGCTAACTTTTTCCTTTTAACTGAATAAGCTATAGGAAAGACTCAAACAGAAGCTTTGAAAGCTTACCAGTTGTTGGGAGTGGAGGTTTCAAGGGGTCATTAAATTTAAAAAACTCATTAATAAAAGCAGTAGCTTCTGAAATAAAATTAATGACCGATAAAAGAAAATTATTGAATTTCCAATGGCCAGTTAGTGAGAGATAAATCAAAAAAAGATAAAACAGGACATGATCTGAGATAAAAATGGAGCCAATTTCTGAGGACTGGATGGGGGAGTAGGGATTTAGTAACCAAAATATAATCAATTCTGGACATGGTGTGGTGTACATTAGAGAAAAACGTAAATTCACAAGTATCAGAATTACCAGTTTTTCAGACAACAAATAATGGACAAGTGCCAATGGTGGATTGAAATTCCTTATGGGATTTATCACGATTAAATTTACATTTAGATTTCCTATCAGTAAAAGGATCTATCCACTGATTGAAATCTCCCGCTACAATATTGTTTGGATTTTCAATAGAAGTCAATTTTATTTTAAAATCATTCCAAAAGTCAGGATCAGGCTTGATAGGGCCACAAATATTATATATTAAAATCTGTCTGTTATAGATTATAACAGCAACCAGTACCCATCATTCATCAGTGTCACATTGAGTTGATATAATCTGAGCATGTAACGATTTATGAAAAAGGATGGCAAAACCACCCCTACGGTTAATGGCTGGAGAAAAACAACCTAGCCGACTTATTGCCTTTTTAACTTAAGCAATTCAACATCGTTACAATGAGTTTTCTGTAAAAAAAAATATGAATTAAATTTAGAGAAATGAGAAAGTACCTTTAGCCATTTGACAGGATGGCCCAAACCAGGAATGTTAAACATATTGGGGATTACGAGTAGGGGTCAGGAACATGGGTGACAAGCTGCAAAGTGGTGAGAGGAAATAAAAATACAACATTTATTAACAACCACATAACATGTAAGCAATGCAGATATAATAACAATAAAGAACAAAAAAACACTCACAGAAAAACAAGAAAAAAGTAGGAATGTAGGAAGAAGAAATATGAAAGAAAAGTAAGATGAAGAAACAGATCAAGGAAAGAAATCCAGATCTGAAGCGAAAAGCATGGAAAGTGAGCATGAGACATGTCAGTACCATAAACAAGAATAACAGCAGAGAGATAAAAAATAGAGTATATAAAAGACAGACATATAGATTAGTCATAGAGAAAGAGAAAAAAATGAGAAAAACATGTGCATAACTATTAAGATCGCTGAACAGTAGTAGCCATAGAATGAGACAAGATACTCGATATATGAATAAACGATTTTAGTTTAACAGGTCATCAAAGGACCGTGCAGTGCCTTCAAAAGTACTTTAACACAGGCAAGGATGCAAAATTCCATGGCGAATGTTTAACTGTCACATTTGAGGTCGAAGCGCAAGAAATTCTTTTCTTCTGCCATTTGTGGCATTGGCAAGGTCTAGAGATATAATAATAGTATGGCCGGACTAGACAAGGAGATGTTTTTCTTTAGCTGCCTTCAAAATACGCATCAGGTCAGTGAATTCCAAAAATAACATTATGAAGCCTCTAGGTCTAGTAAAATGGGAGTGAAGCCATCTGAGACAATGTACTCATTGAAGATTCAGAGGTGGGGCATATTAAAGATCCAGAAGTTCGGGCAAGAATTTCTTAAGGAAAACAAGAAGATCAGGGCCATCCACATTCTCTGGTAGTCCAAATAGATGAAGATTATTACTTCTGTTTTTGTTTTTGAGATCTTCAATATGTAGTTTAAGTTTTTGAATGTCTTGTTCTAGCAAAGGAATCTTACTGGCAGCATCTTGGAGATCACTCATACGTTGTTCTATATCAAACATTTTACTTTCCATAGCAAACCACCGATCTTCAATTTGTTGACGTTTTTCGTTAGTGGGACTCATAATAGGTTTTAGACCCCTCACCTCATCAAGTATAGTATGCATACCAGGATTATGAGAAGACATAATGAGTGATGGAGGGTCATGTTTTGCCCTTTTAGGCTTTGTGCTAGAGGAAGAAGGTTTAGAAGTAGCAAGAAGATCACTGGCCATTTTAGCGTAGCACGATGTGAGATCTTTTGGAGTGGTCTAAGCTTGCCCATACACTATAATGATTGAAAGTAAAAGTATGTTGGTAAAGCAAACCAAAGTGCGGTTACCTCCAAATGAGAAATATGTGGTAATGGCACAAAGTTCAGCTCATAAGCATAGCCCCAGAAACAAAAGAGGGAGTTAGCTGTATTCAACCCAGCCCTGAGGTGGAAGACCTGATGCAAGCAAGTGAAGCAGTCATAAAAAGGAGAAAGAGGAGAAAAGCAGCAAAACATAGTCCCTCCATACTAGTATAAATTAAATGGAGCACCATTGTAAATGATGAAAGGCAGGTGGCAAGCTTTAAAAAATTAACATATAGAGAAGAAACAAAATGTTTTGAGGACTATGCTGCTGACAGATAAAATGGCAGTCACTTATTAGAAGATAGTCAGTCAAATATTGCAGAAGTGGATTGTGTAACAACAGCTCTCATTAAATATTTGTTTTGAAAAATGGCAACTGCAGCACTGATTTACAGGGTTATACTGACATATTTGCATTTGTGGTGAAGAGCGCTCACATCTGACAGGAAACTTGCTGCTGCGGCACCGGCGCAGAAAGAATGCTCCAACAAGGCTGCAGGTCAGCTCAACATGCCGTGGGGACGATGCAGAAGCTCCTGAGAAGTCCCGGCATTGTGAAGCATGGAGAAAGTGGCTGTAAAAAGTCATAAAGAGCTCCACCCTGAACGGAGCTCAGCAGTCCACTGCCATCTTGTTCGGCGCAGGAATCACACACCCCCCTGCAGGAATTCTGCTCTACAAAATCTATCAGTTCTTCACTCGGTGGCTAAGGGCTCAAGAAGTTTAACAAAAAGCAGGCGCAAAGGAGACATCACTGCTGTGTCCCTCTGACATAAACATCGTTTCACCCAATGTCCTGTTGACAATAGGCCTAGTCAAGCTTACCTGCAGATGTTGGCTAACAATCTGGTGAGATGGTTAGGAACTCTTTTCTCTCCTAATTCTCCATGACAAAAGCATTTTCAAAACCCAAGAAGGCTATCATCTGCTTGTTCTCTCCCTCACTCAGGTGAGATATTGCTTCAACCATAAAGTGAATTTGTGCAAAAAGTGGCCTACTGAAAATAAAGTAGGCCTCAACACTTTTTATTTTGCATAAAATGTGTGAATTCTGAAAAATTGTACACAGTTTTTTCCTGCAGGAGACTGATTTGGGCTGGAAATGTTTTGACCACCCCTCAAAGAACCAGTTTAGTCATACCTATGAACCTTTAATGGGAGTTTAAAAAAATAACACAGTTATCATATCATCCAACAAATTTCATGAGTCCACTAAGCCCTCATTTATTAAAAAGATACTGAGTGGAATTTTGATGTGTAGCCTTAAAGCTGCGATGCTTTTTGGCAGAAGACTAGAGAAAGACCGGCACGCAGGCATGATTTGGGGACCCCAAAAAGGGCTCTGAAGGTGCACATTTTAAGTAATTCACTCTAAGGGGATAACTGTGTTCCAGGCATTCAGTGTCCTTGGACTTGTCTCAGACCTATCCTCTGCCTTTAAGTGACTAACTGGGTTGCTACAAATTAAAAAGTACTTGTAAACGCGAAATAAAAATCTAACAATATTTAGGTTGAATTTATTTATTTTGTAATTTATTGTAGCACTTTCATGCAACTCTCGTCACAAAAGTAATATTGGTATGAAAGCAAGGAATAAGTTAACAGTGTCAACAGCACAGGTTCATTCCTGGTTACAGGAAGACAAACAGCAATCCTTTAGCTGATTCTTAACAATCATACATAAGTGAAGAAGCAGATTTAACACAAAGCAGGAGCTCATTCCAAAGCTTGGGAGCCAGTAAAAAACAACCACTGACAATGACAATAGGTCTGAACTCAAAGGAATGTTGTATGGTAATGGTAAGTATTCTATGTAAATAGCATGAGAATAGATATGAATTTGTGTGGAAGTAAAGAGATATGGAATACAATTTGTGCAGGTTAAAAGTTCAGGTGACAGTTACACTGTCAAGCCAGACCTTAAATCCATGTAGTTTAATGACTGCCCTCCTCCCAGTTGTGCTGCTGCCAGAGAAAAACAACATACATTTTTTAGTTATCTAAGGCACTTTCATAGCATTTCAATATCATGTGTGTGTTCCTAAAAGTTCAAGCTTAGGCAGCAGGATTAATAAACAAAATGATCATAGCTGCTTGGAGGGCAAGCACTTATTTTGTGGAAACACACAACTTCTGCCCAATTAAATACTTAATCCTGGCTCTCAACTTGTGGGGGGAGCCAAAGCCCCTCTCTTGTGATGTGCACATAATTGTCTGGTGACAGCTGCACCGTCAAGCCAGACCATAAACAGAGCAAAAAACTGGAAAAAGCTGTAAGTATACACAATGAAGCTAGGGCCTTGAGGAAGTATATAAAGAAATGAGGGAACAGAGATACACTGGGGCTAAAGCATACATGGAAAATGAAAAGTACATTGTATTTAGAAAGGTAGTCAGTGCAAGCTAGAGCGATAGGAAGAAATATGGGGATGAGTGGGAAGGCATAAAGCAGACAAATGCAAGCACTTTGAATAGATTGAAAAGAGTCAGATAAATATTTCAATAAACTGACATACAATGAGGTACTGTAATTACGTGGTGAAAGAACCGTAGTCTTCAGTGGTCATTTTAATGCAGAAAAAGAATGAAATTATATGGTTTTATGAAATTTTTACAGGCGAAATCTTTATAGCATATTTTGACATAGAGATAATCTGTTGGGTAAAGCTGAGAGAAGAGCCAAAGAGAACCTCAATATTCCTAGGAGCAGAAAAAAATGAAGATAAGTGAGAGAAAATAATAGATGTGTAACAAAAGATTTTATTAGGATTAAATTTGAGACAGAGATTCAGTGGTAGAAAAGACATGTAGAAACACACTGATGTAACAGCGAGGCAAAGAAAGAGAAAGAAAAGAAGATTTGAGAGTCATAAGCAGGGAACTAAGAAATGAGACCAAAAGCAGAAATGATAGAAAATAAAAGAGTAATATATAAAGAAAAAAGTAAGGGTGAAGGACTGTGCAACTAAAAAGAACAATCAACTAAATAGCAGAATTTTTTTTTAGGGCAGAACCAGAAATATCCAGAGCTGTCTGCAGTACAGACATAATTTCATTAAACAATAATTACTTTAAAAAAAAAAAATATTCTTTATTGTATATTTCATAAAATATAAGTATACAAAAACGTTAAAGAGATAAGCCAGCACAGAAAAAAAATTCAGTCCTAACCCCTCTCCTTAAAGCCCCTCCCCCCGCCCCTGGTCCGGGTGACCAACACAAATATGTCCAGATCCTACTTGAAAAAAACAAACAAAAAATAAAAAGGTTGCGACATTCATCACAATGTAATAACTACATTTCATTGTCACGTGCATTTTACATCAGCATTTCTTATCCACATCACAAATCCATCAGTTATAACTTATAATATTGCATCCCCTTACAAAAATACTTCCTCTGTTATCGTATAGACCCTCCCGTCCACCCTTGTCACCCCGCGGCTACCTATACACCGTCTGTCTCGTAAATTCTCTGCTACTCTCTCTCACAAATCCACCTTCTCGGTGGTCCCCAGATTTCCATCCCTCTTTTCCACGCTCTGCGCCCTCTCCGTGTAAACACTTCTGTTTCCCACCGATAAACCGACAATAATCTGCCCATTCACTGCTGACTAGTTGGCGGGACTAAGTCCAGCCAGTGAGTTGCTAAGCAGAGTCTAAATGCCGTCATTGCAATATATAAAAATGTCTGTGAAGGTCCTGGTAATGCAATACCCTTCACCCCTAACACTATCAGCTGCGATGACATGTCTATCTGACACCCTAATTGCAGTTCCAGAATACCGCAAACTTCTCTTTTAATAGTATCAAGACTGGGGCATGAAGCGAACATGTGCACAATATCGGCTGCTTGGTAGCCACAGCGAGGGCAGTGAGACCCAACTGATCTTCCCCATTTTGCAATTTTAGCCGGAGTGATGTACAAATTAAACCATGTTTTATAGCATTGCATCTGTAGGTTGGCTGCTATGAACGATGTCTGGGCTAAATATAGCGAATCTTCGGCTTCCCCAGCTCCCACCTGTAGGAGTTCATGCCAGCGATCACAGTGCTTAGTTAGATCATCCGGCATTGTCTTGTTTAACATCTTATACATCACACCTACCAAGATTGCCCCTTTCCGCAACACCTCCATCAGTGTCACCCTGGTGAAGCCACACCGACCTCCAGTCTTTCTAACCAAGAAGTCTCTTATCTGGAGATATTTGAAGAATTGCCTGTTCTCCACCTTTTACCTATCCCTAATCCAATGAAACGATGCTATCCCTGCATCATCCATAACATCACCAACCATCCTCACTCCTTTCTCGTACCAGCATTTCATATGTCCATCATTAAAAATACCAGGGAGTAATTCATTATTATATATAGGGGTATAGGCATTCAGTTGGCCCAGACCCAGTTTTTTCCGGACCGCAGTCCAGACCTTGAAGGCACAGATCACAGTCTTAAACTTTACCCTTTTAAAATATTTAAATTCGGTGTGGCGCAGGAGACATCCTCTAGCTTCTGTTCCTAATAACAGTTCATATATTGAAGTGGGGACCTCCCCCTCTAAGGTTGCCGTTTCCCCATTAAGTAGCACAGCCATCCTCCGAAGTATCGAAGCCCAGTGATATAGCAGGAAATTAGGAACAGCCCAGCCACCTCTATCCCTTGAGAGAGTTAGGAATTTCAACACTCTCCGAGGGCGACAATTGGCCCAGAGGAATCTAGAAACCAACTGGTTTAGGGTCTTAAACCAACAGCTATCTATGATCAGTGGAATGGCCCGAAAGAAATACAACATTTTTGGAAGAAACAGCATTTTAATGATATTGCTCCTCCCAACCAGTGTACGTTTCAGGTAGTCTAGCGGGGCAAAGTCCATTTTGAACTTAGGGAGTAGTGGACCAAGATTTACTTCAACAATTTTAGTCACGTCTGCCATAATTTCAACTCCAAGATAAGTCGCTTTGAGGACTACCCGTTGATCCTTAAGCTGTGTCATATTGCTGATCACAATTTGGGTTTTATTTTGGTTCAGCCAGTAGCCTGAGATATGCCCAAAGACGTCGGCTTTCCTTTCAATTTCTACTAGCGCACCCTCCGGGTTGGGAGTAACAATCGCTAAATTGTCGGCATAAGCCAAAATTTTTGTGTCCCCCCGTTGCTGTGTATTGCTAGGATGTTATTATTCCCTTCGATCTTTCTTATTAGTGGGTCAATGTATAGAGCAAACAGTAGGGGGGAGCAGGGACAGCCCTGACGAGTCCCCCTGCTAGTCTTAACTGGGTCTGACATTTCACCCATTACCACTACTCTGGCTACTGGGTTAATATACATCATTGCCATGGCATTAATAAAGCCCCTGCCTAGCCCTCTATTCTCCAAAATTGCCCACAAGAAAGGCCAGAAGACCCTACTATCGAAAGCTTTCTCTGCATCCAGCAAAATTAGTGCCATAGGGTCTCCGGCAATCCCTGTGGCATCAAAGAGCGTAATAGTCCATTGAATATGATCGATGGTGCTGCGACCCGGGACAAAACCATGCTGGACTGTGGAAACCAATTTCTTTATTACCCCCGCAAGTTGCCTGGCTAGAGTTTTAGCATAGACCTTTACATCACTGTTTATTAATGTGATTGGGCGATAGGACCCCAGCTCCTTGACCGGCTTGCCCTTTTTAGGGAATACGGCTATATTGGCCGATCTCCACGAGACTGGTGCCCCCTTACCCAAATGAGCTTCCAGAAACACTTCCTTCATAAGTTCCTGTAGGTAGGGGACTAGCTTCTTATAATATTCCCCAGGAATGGAGTCTGTTCCTACCGCCTTCCCTGTCAGAAGCGATTGAATCAAACCCCTTATTTCTTTCTCCGTAATAGGGGCCTCTAGCACTTCCCTTTCTTCACACAATAAGCTCTCCTCTAGTAGTCCTGCCAGGTAATCTTCTATTTCTTTTTCCCCATAGTTGACTTCCTCTGTATATAGCTGCTGGTAAAATCGTTGGAATGCAGCCCGTATATCTGCGGGTTCCGAAACTGTGCCCATCAAAGGATCCTCAATTTCCTCAATCCCCCCCTGAATTACCCGCTGTCTTGTCCGCAGTGCAAGCAAGTGTCCCACTCTCTCATTACATTCGTACATTTTAGTACGCCAGGCCACATATTTCCCTGCCGCTTTTTTCACAAAGATATCGAATATTGCCGATCTTGCTAGAGCCACTTTTGTTTGTGCCTGATCAATGTCTCCCCTGTTTGTAATTGCCCCGGCCAGGAGTGTTTCTCCCTCTAATAGCTCCCCATACAATTCCTGCATATGCTGTCTTTCCTTCCTCTGAGATGCCCAACCATATCTTGATATTTCCCCCCTCACCCCGGCTTTTAGGGCATCCCAAACCACCTCTAGCCTTGCACTTCCCTTATTCTCAACTATAAATCTTGGGATCCAGATCCTCATATGTTCGATATATTTTTCATCATAGAGGAGTGCTCTGTCGAAGGTCCAGCGTGGCATTGGGGGCTTTGGCAGTTGTGTTGTAATTTCTAAAACTAGCAGGTTATGATCAGACATGACACAAGGGAATTTGGAAATACGACATGTCGAAAGTACCCCCTGAGAAACAAGGAAATAGTCTAGCCTTGCGTGCACCAGATGTGGGGTAGAAAAAAAAGTACATCCCGGGTCCCGGGGTTCTTGCGTAGCCCATACGTCCGCTAGCCCATGCGTCATACATAAATAAACCAAAGATTTAAACACTTTGGGTTTACGGCCATGATATGATCTTTCCCCTAGCTTAATGTTACTAGAGTTCATATTGATATTGAAATCCCCACATATTATTAAAGGTAGTGGCCAGCCGACTAACTCAGTGTTTAGCCAGATAAACAGGGCAGGGTCATCCAATACAGAACCATACACTGAGCAGAGCGTAAAAAAGCTATTGTCAAAACAGCATTGAGTGATAACCCATCTGCCCATTTTATACGATTTTGAGTGCGGGAATCTAATTGTGCCTTTGCGGGCCATAATAGCAACCCCTAGTGTACGTGTTCCTTGTGATGTGCTAGAGACTAGCTGATATCCTGCAAGTTCTGCCACCCTCTGTCTGCCTGCCTCTATGTGTGTCTCCTGCAGACACACTATGTCTGCCTTCAGATATTGTATATCCTCGTTAATTCTCCGCTTCTTAAGGGGGTTGTTTAAACCGCAGATATTAATAGGTGCGATCCTTAACTTACCCATTCACCCATGTAGCCAGTACCAATTTCTGCCTACTTCCTGTGTCTGACAATGCCATCTCGCCAAATTCAACCCTTCGAACCAACCCCTCACCCAGACCACCCCCACCCCGCCCCCCAAAACCCCCCTTCCCCCACCCATCCCCCAATAACCAGGCAAAATAGGTCCGAAGACCCTTGTGATGCCTCCTGCATAGTCCTGCTTCCCACGCCACCCACCACGACTCCGCCAAACCAAACGTGAAGAACTCAGTTTACAAAAGTTTTAGAACAGTGAAACAAAAAAAAACCAACCAAAAAGAGAGGGTCCTGCCACAGTATGTTTTTGATCCACTGCAAAATCCATACTATGTTCCTTTTATTTCCCTGCTTCTGAAATTTCTTGTAGGAAATCTTGCGCCTGTATTTCCGAGGAGAACACCCTTTAGTTTCCCTTGTAGATGAGATTGAGCCGGGCTGGGCTTAGTAAAAACACCTCACATCCCAACCTTTGAAAAGGCGAGATCAATTGCCGAAGACTCCACCTTCTTTCCACAGTGGTATGACAAAAATCTGGCCTGACAAAGAAGGTGTGACCTTCAGCAGACAGTCTGGCCTCGGGTCTCGCTTTATCGAATACTGCCTGTCTCAAGAGGAAGTTCCCAAAGAATATTAAAATGGCTCTAGGTTTCTCATTAGGATCACTCTCCCCCTTCCGCTTTTTTAACATAAGTGGGAAACGGTGCACTCTCTGCACCTCTGTGTCCCAGTCCCAATGCGCCATCTCCGGTAGACCCCCTTCAGCAGGCATAACACAAAGCCTCTGATGTCTCCTCCTTCAGCATTTTCCGGTATGCCCAAGAGTCTTAGGTTATTTAGCCGCTGGCGATTTTCGAAGTCCTCCAGCTTCCACATGACGTCCGTCATCCTGGCCTCATTTGCTGAAGCTTGCTGTGCAGTAACCTCTGCTCCAGCCTCCAATGCTACCACTCGCTCCTCCAGCACCGTTGTCCGCGCCGCAATTTCCGTACAGGTCTTGCTGACCTTGGGGATAGCTCCTTGTAGTTTTTTTGTTGCTAAGTGGGCCCTCTTGTGCTCTTGTCTTGCTTCCACTTGGATCTGTTTTAAAGTAGAATAGATAACCCCCATCGAGGGAGATGATTCTACCACTGTCTCTGATTCGGGAAATATCTTAGTTACCTCTTGCGGAGTGCCTTCTCCTCCTGGCCCCCCATCCTCAACCAGGAAGTGAGTAGATGAACAATCCCACTTTAGTTGGCTGGTCCTGCTATGATCTGATTCCGATTCCCTTAACTTTTTTCGCTTGCGTTCCTCCTCCTTCTTTGGGAGGAAAGTCGTTTTTGGGTACCTGGGTTGGGTAGAGAGCTGTTGGAATCAACCCCAGGATTGTCTAGATGTGAGTTCTCATTATCGCTTGTACTAGACAGTTCGGAATCATCATTGAGAGAAAAGATTATCTCCCCTTCTGGGGTCCCCCAGCCTTAAACTGTGTCTGATTAATGTTATTTGCAGGTTCGTCTGTTGAATTCCGCTCCTTGCTGCTATTGTTATTGTTATTGGGCGAATTTGGAGTGTCTGACCCCTTTGCTCCCTCCTTGGATGACTCCCCTTGAACAAATGCTAGAGGTTCTGTACTCACAGTGTCAACCTGGGGGAGGTTGCCGATGTCAATGGCTGTTCCAGGCAGGATCTCGCCAGGCGCAGCCTCCTTCCTCTCTTGCACCTTACCACAACCGGCGAAGATCCCAGGAATCACCTGTTGTTTCAAAACTCCCGCCTCCTCATCGGGACGCTGCTCCCTGAGTTTAGTTTTGCCTGTCTCCGCCTCTTTGCGTCCGACCGCCGGGAGAGCAGCGTCCTCCACCTTCCGTCCGACCGGTGTTTTCCGGGCAGTGAGAGTACTGCATAATCCTCCAGCGGCTCCGCTTTCCGCGCGGTCCCTGGGGGGTTTGAGCTGTTTTGGTGGCATAATGATCTTCTGTAGCCGTCGTCCGCCTCTGCACCGGCCATCTAGGACTCTCAGCGCAGCGCAGATCAGCAGGTAGGCGATTTTGGTGATTCTAGCTCCGATTGTTCAAGCTTTCAATTGCGGCTGCACCTGTTTCGTCCTCCAGGCTCCAGCTCCTACTTGGCAGGGGATCATTAAGTTTAACATTTATTTGTCTCCAAACTTCTCCTTAGATCATGCTGTTTCTCGCCGAAATTACTACTGAGCAGTGGGTGGGTGGCTCCCGCAGCAGTTACACAGCCACCATCTTGCCTCCTAACCAATAATTACTAATCACATTACTACAGCAAGACACACCTTCTTGCTTAATTCATTGTCTACTTTGAATGTTTTAATCATGTACTACATGTTCTCTTCCACCTAATTGAACATCTGAAATGCCCTTCTCAAATGTTTCTATAAATTACAAATGTAAATCATGAAGGCAGATAACCCTTAACATTCATATTTGGGTAGGAGTAGATGCATCTCACTGGGGGGCAGATTTGCTAGCATTTTGTGCTGGGTTTTTGTTACAAAAGTGACACAAACCAGTGCAAATTGTTTATTTTGAATTCACTTTTCAGTACTGTTTTGCACTGGAAAGTTACCTGAAAGTATTGCAAGTCAGCACTTTGAGCTACTTTGCATTACTTTGTATCAGGGAGAATTTCATGGGTGGTACATGGGCGTTCCCATGCAACCAGTCATGAGTCTTGATGCACAGCCAATAATACTACTAACGATTGTAGAAAGGGATTTGTGCCAAAACAAATACATTTTTGAGAATGGTTCCAACTTGGAGAAATGCTTTTATAACTTTCACAACTTTGCATGTGTGCTGCACTGTACAGGAAACATACAAAGCAGGACACATAAGTTTTTCTAGGCACAGGTTTGGTTCCGGAAGGGTACCCTTTCAGCACAAAATCTATGCTAGACATCAAATACACACACTTTCACTATGATGCAAAGATGTGTGAGTGGTGCTATGCAGCCTTATTGTGCGCCAGCACCAGGGAGAGAGCAGGATATTGCCACATCTTAGCAGATATGGCACTTTCTAGTTCTCACATGCAACGCAGTGTAGCAACTTTGCAATGTGTAGCATGAGCTTTTAATAAATATACAACTATGGGGCGGATTACGATGTCAGGTGGAAAGCTTCCTCCCTACAGTCAGAATCTCCTTGATCGTGTCAGAACCCTTCCGACCGACTCGGTCGGTTTACAATCCGCCCGACCGATTACGATGTTCGCAGTCGGAATGTAAACCGCGCGGTCATTCCGAATCGGTTCCAACTGGCTTCCGGAGAATTAGTGTCAGTCGGACCCACATCGTACACTCTATGGACAGTGTTTCTTACCTCGCGATTACGATGTTCATTTCCAATAGTCTTTCCGAGTCGGCCTGTCCGACACGAAAAGGCTGTCGGAAAGTGACTTTGGGGGCCCCTAGCAGAACCCCCTTCATCCTGCGGCCTCCAGTTGGGGCAGAGGGGGTACCTAAGGGACCCCCTGTAAAACCCTGCTCTGTGTGGCAGGCACAATGGGGTGCTCGTGACAGGGTACATGGTTTTCCACAAACACCCCATTTCCCCATATGAGCCTGTGTTACGGCCGGTTGTCAGGCGGAACATGGGCTCCCATAGGAAACAATGGGACTCCGACCGAATTTTGGGGCATATTTACAAGCCCCTATCACCACAGGAACATCACTTTTTACGACGTTCCTGTGGCGATAGGGGCTTCACCTTATTTGCAATGCAGCGTTAAGCCACTTAACGAGGCTTAAAACTGCCTTGTAAATGAGGCCCACCTTTCACGCTATGCAAGGGGAACCTTCCTGTACATAAACAATCTTCCCCTGCTCACAAACAAGTATAGCGCCAGCGCAGGGGGAAACGCAGGGCTGCACCATATTCTTGTAAATATGGTGCAGCCCTGCGTTTCTGAAGTGGCGGAGTGAGGCGTTAAGCCAGGAAGGCTAAAGCCTCACTCCGCCACTTCCCTTGTTAATATGCCCCAGTGTTCAGTTGCATCATAATCAGGCGGGCAGAACCGCCGACGGCAAGTTGGTCGGTCCCGATTCCGAGACAGTGTCGGGCGGAAAGTTTCCACACGGCATCGTACTCGCCCTTGTCTCTTGGAAGTGTTAAATGCCAGATCTGAAAAAAACTGAATTATAAGGGAGCATCAAGCTAATACTTTTCTCCAGCTTCTGTTAAGAATTTTTGTTTACCATAAACATCTTGATAATAGACAGAAATTTTGATAGCCATGTCCCTAGAGGACATCAATGAGCTCTTGCAATAGTTAGTCAGTTTGAGGTTTAGTTACTATAAAATCTACATCCAATGGAATGACATTTTTGAAAATAAAGTTTAGGGTATTTATGTCAAAAAAATATCAGTATATATGATGATTTGACATACAACTACAAGAGACCATGCAAG
Organism: Calotriton arnoldi; assembly: GCA_963921515.1. Taxonomy (NCBI): domain Eukaryota; kingdom Metazoa; phylum Chordata; class Amphibia; order Caudata; family Salamandridae; genus Calotriton; species Calotriton arnoldi. The sequence continues at coordinate 869,072 of CAWUFW010006470.1, read as the reverse complement.
ACTTGACAATATAGTGTTATACTGTACCTGATATTATGATACAACACCCTCATCTACATTTAATGCGTCAGGTCTTTTGAGTTCAGGCAGCCCAGCAGCAAGGGTTTTTTTTATGTCAGTAACTCCTGGGAGTGAGTTACACCTAGTAGTAAGAGTATGGGTCCCACAGACTTACATCAGTTGGTGGAGAAACATATCAACCGAACGTACAACTACAAAGGTACTAAAGTATTTCTGCATATTTTAGACAGAACAAAATACACACCTGGCAGTCATCATCACAAGATGCACAAAAAAACAACTCCCACCCTGGGCTCTGGGCTCCTCGCCCTGTGTTAGAAGATGCCTTGAAGCAAAAAATCTGCAACAGGTATGCAGTGTTGCTTTGTGTCTGTGTGTGTGTGTGTGTGTGTGTGTGTGTGTGTATATATATATATATATATATATATTATTATGCAAAAAAGAAGCAGAGAACTCTGGGTAGTTCTCAAGTTTAGGTGGAAAGCAGCTCCTGTAAAGAGCACTCTCAACACCAGTGACACTCTAGATCTGCTCAACTCAAATGTTTGCTTTTCTATCAAAGTCTTTAAGCATTGGATTAGCACAGTGCCATCCATGCAGAGATAGAAAGGGACAAAGTCTTTTGCCATTTCTACAGCAAAGTCTTTAAGCATAGGACTAGCACAGTGCTGTCCATGCCAAGCTGTAAAATGACATCTCTGCGTGGATGGCACTGTGCTAATCGTATGCTTAAAGACTTAGACAGAAAAGCAGACATTTGAGGTGAGCAGTAGGCCTGGGCGGTAAATTCCGTTCTGCTCGCGGAATTTGCGGAATTTTGGTAATTTCACGTTCCGCGGAATTGCCCAAAATTCCGTGATCCGCGGCTTAGCGGAATTTTTTGCTTGTTCGCGCTTTCAAAATGCGTGTTCGCAAGATATTTCTCCCCAAGCACGCAAACAGCGTTCGCGAACAGGAAAAAAGCATCGCGAACGGGCGGAACAAGCAATTCCGCATGATCGCGGAACTTTTGCGTGCTCGAGGAGATTTTTTACCGTTTCGCGGAGCTTTGACTAGCGCGACTACGCAAATTCCGCCCACCCCTAGTGAGCAGATCTAGAGTGTCGCTGGTGTTGAGAGTGCTCTATACAGGAGCTGCTTTCCACCTAAACTTGAGAACTACCCAGAGTTCTCTGCTTCTTTTTTTACACACACACATATATATATATATATCCAAAACACACGAAAGCTCTTACCAGAGTCCTTGGCCCAAGGCAGGTGGTGCGCAGTGCCGGCAGAGCTATCCGGCGAAATTTGACACACAAAATCCAAAGTAGTATGCACACTCAGGAGATGCCAGCTACAGAATTTAATGTACGTGCTACTTTGGATTTTGTGTGTCATATATATATATATAGATATATATATATATTCACTGAAAAAACGAAAGGTTACCGGGACGTTAGGAATTAGCATTTTAAAAAAAAACTTAGAAATTCCCTGGAAAAAACAAAGATTACAGTGACATTATAGTGAGCGAATGGGGTAAAAAAAACTTACAAATTTACTGAAAAAAACAAAGGTTACAGGGACGTTATAGTTAAGCTAAGGTTTCACTCATACAAAACCAGTGAAATTTATCATTCAGTGACTGTGAGTGTTTTTAAAAGTTCATCAGTGTAAAATATATATACCAAGATGCATTGGTGAACCAGTGGGTTTATGAGTGCCTGTATGGATAATTCATTGCTGCATGGCTAACTGTATAAGTGAGTGATTAAGTGTCTCAGTGAATGTGGGGATGAGTGAATGGTTGTGTGACTGTCTGTATCAGTCAGTCAGTGGAGTCAAAGTGGCTGTATGGGTGTTTTTGATTGGGTACGTGAGTGGCTGTATGGGTGAGTGATTGGTTGTCTGAGTACCTGTATGGGTGTTTAAGTGTCTGTGCGGGTGGGTGAGGGTGTGTGTGACTGCCTGTATGGATGAATGAGTGGGTGAGTCAGTGGCTGTATGAGTTATTGATTGCATGTGTATGGGTGAGTGAGTGGGTGTTTGGCTGTATGGGTGAGTGAGTAGATATATCAGTGGTAACTGGGTATGTAAAAGGCAGTATAGATGAGTGATGGGGTATACAAGTGACTTTATGGGTGAGTGAGTGAATGTGAGAGTGACTGTATGGGTGAATGTGTGCTTGTGTCAGTTACTGTATAGGTGAGTGAGTATGTGTTAGTATCTGTATGAGTAAGTAAGTGGGTATGTGTTTTAACTGTATGGGTGAGTAAGTGGCTGTCTGATTGACTGTATGGGTGAGTGAGTAGGTGTGTGAGTAGCTCTCTGGGTGACTGACTTAGTGTGTGAGTGGCTGTATGGGTGTATAAGTGGATATGTCAATGGCTGTATTAGTGAGTGAGTGGGTGTATAAGTGGCTGTATAGGTGAGTGAGTAGATCTGTGTGTAGATGTATGAATCAGTGAGTGGGTGTGCAAGTACTGGTGTGGGTCTGTGAATGGTTGTAAAAGGTTGTGTGGGAGTGGATGTATGAAAAGTTCTATGGAGGTGTAGTGGGTTGAGTTAGTCATTTTCTGGATGATGTGATCAGTGATGCCATTATTGATGTCATTTGAGATGTCATCAGTGATGTCACTGCCCATGTTATCTGTGAATGTGTGTATGTATATATATATATATATATATTCACTGAAAAAACCATAGGTTTTAGGGACAGTTATAGTTAGTTGGACATTTCACTCGTACAAAACCATAGAAATTCCCCCGTTATAGTTAGTTCAGCTAACTATAACTCGCGCCCCGCAATGCACTGCTGATGACGTCACATATTACATCACTCATGACATGGTCAGTGACATCACTGATGACATCACTGATGACATCTCAAATGACATCACTGATGACATCACTGATGACATCATCCAGTGACTGTGTTTCTGTAAAGTTTAAATATGTTTAATATATATAGGGAAAGGCGTATTGAAGAATGAGTGGGTGTATAAGTGTCTGAATGGATGATTTAGTACGTGAGTGACTGACTCTACAAGTGAGTGATTAAATGTATCTTACTGAATGCATGGGTTAGTGACTAAACTGTGTGAATGTCTGTATCCGTCTGTCTGTTGGTTTGTAAGCGGCTGCATGGCTTTCTGAATAGCTACATGAGTGTCTACATGGGTTATTGATTGATTGTCTGAGTATCTGTATGGGTGCCTGAGTGTTTGTGTGGGTGGGGTGTGTGTGACTCTGTGCATAGATGTGTGAGTTGGTGATTCACTGGGTGCATGGTTTCAAGAGTGCATCTGTGATGGACTGTATGGGTGGGTGAGTGTGTGTATGGGTGTGTTAGTGATTGAATGTATATCTCAGTGGTACATGTGTGAGTAACTACATATGTGAAAGGCAGTATATATGTGTGTTGGAGTATATTAATGGCTATAAGTGAGAGTGTGTGATTGTGAGAGTGGCTGTATGGATGAGTGTGTACTTGTATCAGTGATTGTATAAGAGCGTAAGAATGTGCTAGTATTCGTATGAGTAAGTGAGCTGGTGTGTGTATAACTGTATAGGTGAGTAAATGGGTGTGTGATTAAGTTTTTTGCATGACTGACTAGGTGTGTGAGTACCTCTATGGATGAGTGGCGGTGTGTGAGTGTTTATATAGGTGTATGAGTGCATATGATAGTCCTGTACTGAGTGACTAAGTATGAGTGACTGTACGGGTGAGTGAGTGGATGTGTGTGTAGACCTAAGAATCAGTGAGTGGGTATGTAGTTTTTGGTGTTGGAGTGTCTATGGTTTTGAGAATGGCAGTCTGTAATTTAGAGTGGGTGTATCAAAAGTTATATTAGGGTGTGAGAAGATGCATGAAATTATCACATGGATGATGTCATCAGTGATGTCATCAGTGATGTCATCAGTGATGTCATCAGTGATGTCACTGACCATGTCATGAGTGATGTAATATGTGACGTCATCAGCAGTGCATTGCGGGGCGCGAGTTATAGTTAGCTGAACTAACTATAACGGGGAATTTCTATGGTTTTGTACGAGTGAAATGTCCAACTAACTATAACTGTCCCTAAAACCTATGGTTTTTTCAGTGAATTTCAAAGGTTTTTTAAATGCTAATTTCTAACTAGAACGTGTCTGAAACCTATGGTTTTTTCAGTGAATTTCAAAAGTTTTTTAAATGCTAATTTCTAACTATAACGTGCCTGAAACCTATGATTTTTTAAGTGAATTTCCAAGGTTTTTTTAAATGCTAGTTTCCAACTATGCCTACAGAGGTAGGACATGTGAAGAAAGAAGAAAAAACGCACAGAAAGAAGCAAAAGATGTGCAGAAAGAACCAACAGAGGAGCAGAAAGAGGCCTTGTTGCAAAATCATCCTGTGCCCACAACTTTTTCAGACGGGTACTGGTGGTAACTGACTCTGACTAACCAGAGCCAGTGCTATGCTAAAAGACACTTAGAATACAGTGAAAACACCTACATACACTAGGGAACACTATGCGTTGGGGTACCCCTGTGATTAGTATGACCTCCTCTGCAAGTCCCTAGTACATAATAGGGCAGGGGGATTAAAACTACCTCTTAAAACGCGCTACAGGGCGCGTTTGCACAGTGGTGAAGGGAGGGGGGGCCTGAGGTGACATGTGTGCAAACGCACCCCGTGGCGCATTTTAAGTTGCGGGATTAAGTCCCCTTGAATTCTGAGGGTCCCTGGGGCCCAACTAGCCCCCCAGGTACCTACAGTTAGGACCACAGAGCTGAGTTGCAGAGAGGCGTTCCGAGGCCACGCACCTTTTTTCACCTCTGCAACGCAACTCTGTTGTGCTTACTGAAGGTACCTGGTGGGCTAGTTGGCCCCCAGGGTCCCTCAGGATTCAAAGGGAATTAATTCCCCAACTTAAAACGCACCACAGGGCGTGTTTGCGCACATGTCACCTGAGGCCCCGCCCCTCCCTTCACCACTGTGCAAACGCGCCCCGTGGTGCGTTTTAAGTTGGGGGATTAGGTCACCTTGAATCCTGAGGGTCCCTGGGGCCCAACTAGCCCACTAGGTACTTCCAGTAAGCACCACAGGCCTGCGTTGCAACGCCTGTAACAAATTGTGCAGTTGTGTTTAGGTAGTGAAGAGGGTCGTGCTGGGGGTAGTGTTTTAGGGTTTAGGGTAGTGCAGTGGTGTTTGTGTAGTGTAGGGGGTCATGCTGGGGGTAGATTTAGGGTTTAGGGTAGTGCAGTGGTGTTTGGGTAGTGTAGGGAGTCGTGCTGGGGGGGATTGTTTTAGGGTTTAGGGTAGTGCAGTGGTGTTTGGGTAGTGTAGGGGTCATGCTGGGGGTAGTGTTTTAGGGTTTAGGGTAGTGCAGTGGTGTTTGGGTAGTGTAGGGGGTCGTGCTGGGGGTAGTGATTTAGGGTAGTGCAGTGGTGTTTGGGTAGTGTAGGGGGTACTGCTGGGGGTAGTGTTTTAGGGTTTAGGGTAGTGCAGTGGTGTTTGGGTAGTGTAGGGATACTGCTGGGGGTAGTTTTTTAGGGTTTAGGATAGTGCAGTGGTGTTTGGGTAGTGTAGTGGTTCGTGCTGGGGGTAGTTTTTTAGGGTTTAGGGTAGTGCAGTGGTGTTTGTGTAGTGTAGGGGGTAGTGTTTTAGGGTTTAGGGTAGTGCAGTGGTGTTTGTGTAGTGTAGGAGGTCGTGTTTTAGGGTTTAGGGTAGTGCAGTGGTCTTTGGGTAGTGTAGGGAGTCGTGCGGGGGTAGTGTTTTAGGGTTTAGGGTAGTGTAGGGGGTCATGCGGGGGTAGTGTTTTAGGGATTAGGGTAGTGCATTGGTGTTTGGGTAGTGTAGGGGGTCATGCGGGGGGTAGTGTTTTAGGGTTTAGGGCAGTGCAGTGGTGTTTGGGTAGTGTAGGGGGTCGTGCTGGGGGAGTGTTTTAGGGTTTAGGGCAGTGCAGTGGTTTTCGGGTAGTGTAGGGGTCGTGCTGGGGGAGTGTTTTAGGGTTTAGGGCAGTGCAGTGGTGTTCAGGTAGTGTAGGGGTCGTGCTGTGGGGAGTGTTTGAGGGTTTAGGGCAGTGCAGTCATGTTCGGGTAGTGTAGGGGGTTGTGCTGGGGGTAGTATTTTAGGGTTTAGGGTAGTGCAGTGGTGTTCGGGTAGTGTAGGGGGTCGTGCTGGGGTAGTGTTATAGGGTTTAGGGCAGTGCAGTGGTGTTTGGGCAGTGTAGGGGGTAATGCTGGGGGTTGTGTTTTAGGGTTTAGGGCAGTGCAGTGGTGTTCGGGTAGTGTAGGGGGTCGTGCTGGGGGTGGTGTTTCAGGGTTTAGGGCAGTGCAGTGGTGTTCGGTCAGTGTAGGGGGTGGTGTTTCAGGGTTTAGGGCAGTGTAGTGGTGTTCGGGCAGTGTAGGGGGTCGTGCAGGGGTGGTGTTTCAGGGTTTAGGGCAGTGGTGTTCGGGCAGTGTAGGGGGTCGTGCTGGGGGTGGTGTTTCAGGGTTTGGGGCAGTGCAGTGGTGTTTGAGCAGTAAAGGGGGTCGTGCTGGGGGTGGTGTTTCAGGGTTTAGGGCAGTGCAGTGGTGTTCGGGCAGTGTAGGGGGCGGTGCAGGGGGTGGTGTTTCAGGGTTTAGGGCAGTGCAGTGGTGTTCGGGCAGTGTAGGGGGTGCTGCAGGGGGTGGTGTTTCAGGGTTTAGGGCAGTGCAGTGGTGTTCGGGCAGTGTAGGGGGTCATGCAGGGGTGGTGTTTCAGGGTTTAGGGCAGTGCAGTGGTGTTTGGGCAGTGTAGGGGGTCATGCTGGGGCTGGTGTTTCAGGGTTTAGGGCAGTACAGTGGTGTTCGGGCAGTGTAGGGGGTCATGCTGGGGCTGGTGTTTCAGGGTTTAGGGCAGTGCAGTGGTGTTCGGGCAGTGTAGGGGGTTGTGCTGGGGCTGGTGTTTCATGGTTTAGGGCAGTGCAGTGGTGTTCGGGCAGTGTAGGTGGTCGTGCTGGGGCTGGTGTTTCAGGGTTTAGGGCAGTGCAGTGGTGTTCGGGCAGTGTAGGGGGTCATGCTGGGGCTGGTGTTTCAGGGTTTAGGGCAGTGCAGTGGTGTTCAGGCAGCGTAGGGGGTCTTGCTGGGGCTGGTGTTTCAGAGTCTAGGGCAGTGCAGTGGTGTTCGGGCAGTGTAGGGGGTCTTGCTGGGGCTGGTGTTTCAGGGTTTAGGGCAGTGCAGTGGTGTTCGGGCAGTGTAGGGGGTCGTGCTGGGGGTGGTGTTTCAGGGTTTAGGGCAGTGCAGTGGTGTTTGGGCAGTGTAGGGGGTCGTGCTGGGGCTAGTGTTTCAGGATTCAGGGCAGAGCAATGGTGTTCAGGCAGTGTAGGGGTTTTGCTGGAGGTGGTGTTTCAGGGTTTAGGGCAGTGCAGTGGTGTTCGTGCAGTGTAGGGGGTGGTGTTTCAGGGTTTAGGGCAGTAGTGTTCAGGCAGTGTAGGGGGTCTTGCTGGGGTTGATGTGTCAGGGTTTAGGGCAGTGCAGTGGTGTTCGGGCAGTGTAGGGGGTCGTGCTGGGGGTGGTGTTTCAGGGTTTAGGGCAGTGCAGTGGTGTTCCGGCAGTGTAGGAGGTCGTGCAGGGGGTGGTGTTTCAGGGTTTAGGGCAGTGCAGTGGTGTTCGGGCAGTGTAGGGGGTCGTGCTGGGGGTGGTGTTTCAGGGTTTAGGGCAGTGCAGTGGTGTTCGGGCAGTGTAGGGTGTCGTGCTGAGGGGTGGTGTTTCAGGGTTTAGGGCAGTGCAGTGGTGTTCGGGCAGTGTAGGGGGTCGTGCAGGGGGTGGTGTTTCAGGGTTTAGGGCAGTGCAGTGGTGTTCGGGCAGTGTAGGGGGTCTTACTGGGGGTAGTGTTTCAGGGTTTAGGGCAGTGCAGTGGTGTTCGTGCAGTATAGGGGGTCGTGCTGGGGATGGTGTTTCAGGGTTTAGGGCAGTGCAGTGGTGTTCGGGCAGTGTAGGGGGTCGTGCAGGGGGTGGTGTTTCAGGGTTTAGGGCAGTGCAGTGGTGTTCGGGCAGTGTAGGGGGTCGTGCTGGGGGTGGTGTTTCAGGGTTTAGGGCAGTGCAGTGGTGTTCGGGCAGTGTAGGGGGTCGTGCTGGGGGTGGTGTTTCAGTGTTTAGGGCAGTGGTGTTCGGGCAGTGTAGGGGTCTTGCTGGGGGTGGTGTTTCAGGGTTTAGGGCAGTGGTGTTCGGGCAGTGTAGGGGGTCGTGAAGGGGGTGGTGTTTCAGGGTTTAGGGCAGTGCAGTGGTGTTCAGGCAGTGTAGAGGGTCGTGCTAGGGTATGTGTTTCAGGGTTTAGGGCAGTGCAGTGGTGTTCGGGCAGTGTAGGGGGTCGTGCAGGGGCTGGTGTTTCAGGGTTTAGGGCAGTGCAGTGGTGTTCGGGCAGTGTAGGGGGTCGTGCTGGGGGCAGTGTTTTAGGGTTTAGGGTAGTGCAGAGGTGCTTGTGTAGTGTAGGGGGTCGTGCTGGGGGTAGTGTTTTAGGGTTTAGGGTAGTGCAGTGGTGTTTGTGTAGTGTAGGGGGTCATGTTTTAGGGTAGTGCAGTGGTGTTTGGGTAGTGTAGGGGGTCGTGCTGGGGGTAGTGTTTTAGGATTTAGGTTAGTGCAGTGGTGTTTGGGTAGTGTAGGGGGTCGTGCTGGGGGTAGTGTTTTAGGGTTTAAGGTAGTGCAGTGGTGTTTGTGTAGTGTAGGGGGTCATGCTGGGGCTAGTGTTTTAGGGTTTAGGGTAGTGCAGTGGTGTTTGTGTAGTGTAGGGGGTCATGTTTTAGGGTAGTGCAGTGGTGTTTGGGTAGTGTAGGGGGTCGTGCTGGGGGTAGTGTTTTAGGATTTAGGTTAGTGCAGTGGTGTTGGGGTAGTGTTTTAGGGTTTAGGGTAGTGCAGTGGTGTTTGTGTAGTGTAGGGGGTCATGCTGGGGGTAGTGTTTTAGGGTTTAGGATAGTGCAGTGGTGCTTGTGTAGTATAGGGGGTCGTGCTGGGGTAGTGTTTTAGGGTTTAGGGTAGTGCAGTGGTGTTTTTGTAGTGTAGGGGGTCATGTTTTAAGATGCAACGCTCCAATACCTGACCAGTCTGCACTACATAAAACTGCAAAAAAACTAAAAATAAAAAGTGTTTTGCACACTTTGTCATTGGGCTATATGTGGGCTACATCTGGGTAATATTTCTGCTACATTTGGGCTCTTTTTTCACTGGTGGCCATCTTGGAAGACTTCTTTGTTATGAAGTTTCCTAATTTCCTCATTTACTGCAGTCTCCTCAGTAGGAAATGCTTTCAGTTTTTTACTTTGATTCCATCAAGAAGGCATTCAGATGTGTCAAACATTTGCCATAAATTCAGAATGTTATTACTCTAGTTGTTCATTAGATCACTGTAGTAAAGCTACTGCTCACCAAGGAGTTAACTGGAAGTCTACTGCTGGTATTGAAAGTGATTGTTTCAGTCTGCATGTCAAAATTTTCTAATGAAATAGAAGAGGATTTGAGATCTCACTTAAAACATGCACTAAATTTTCTTTTTGCAGCACTAACCATAATTTCTATGGCAAAATGAACCCCTCATTTTGTTCCTTTTTAAATTAAATGTTTTAAGTGTTACCAGTTTATTCCAATCAAGATGGCTTCAGGTGTGCCATACTTTTGTCATAAGTAAGGCTGTTAGCACTCTAGTTGTTCTTTAGAACACTCTGGGAAGCTGCAGTAGAACACAAAGGCATCAACTGACAGGCTGCTCCTGTTGAAATATAACAGGAAGATATTTGAGATCTCACTTAAAACATGTCCTAATTTTTCTTTCTACAGCACTAACCATAATTTCTATGGCAAAATGAACCCCCTCATTTTGTTCCTTTTTAAATTAAATGTGTTAAGTGTTACCAGTTTATTCCAATCAAGATGGCTTCAGGTGTGCCATACTTTTGTCATAAGTAAGACTGTTAGCGCTCTAGTTGTTCTTTAGAACACTCTGGGAAGCTGCAGTAGAACACAAAGGCATCAACTGACAGGCTGCTCCTGTTGAAATATAACAGGAAGATATTTGAGATCACACTTGAAACATGTCCTAATTTTTCTTTCCAGAGCACTAACCATAATTTCTATGACAAGATGAACCCCATCATTTTGTTCCTTTTTAAATTAAATGTTTTAAGTGTTACCAGTTTATTCCAATCAAGATGGCTTCAGGTGTGCCATACTTTTGTCATAAGTAAGGCTGTTAGCACTCTAGTTGTTCTTTAGAACACTCTGGGAAGCTGCAGTAGAACACAAAGGAATCAACTGACAGTCTCTGCCCTTGTTGGATGTACATGTTTTACTGAGAATGTCAGACTTCATTCTCACATGACTGAGAAAGATAATGTGAATTTACAGAAAATATGCTCTCATTTTAGCTTCTGGAGCACCTTCCAAAACTGTATGGGACAAGCATGTGAAAATAGTTCTCTCAAACATGATTCATGATAACCCAGCAGAAGGTTTTTCACAGGGTAAAATCACCTTAGAACACACCACAATTCCTGAAATTAGTATGGTACCATCAACAAATGAATTCTAATGTAACTAAAGTCTGTTATCACCCTTTATAGTTCTCCTTTTGGTAACCCTCAAAATCTTCGATTCACTACAATGCATTTATATTGGTCCCAAGATGGCTGCCAGCAATTCCAGGATGAAGTGCTGACAGCCAATCAGATCTCACGATGACATGTGTGGTTAGGCTCCGCCCAGATATATATGTGTTTTTACTTTTGATTTTCTCAGCAACTACTGAACGGATTTACACCATTTAACAAAAAGGGTTCTTTTGAACCAAGAACTACCTCTTTGCCAAATTTGGTGTAATTCCGTTCAGCAGTTCGGGCTGTAGCCTTGCATAAAGTTTCCTATGGGAAATTGATTTTTTGACTCTTATTTTTTAATTTCTCCGCAACTACTGAACAGATTTACACCATTTAACAAAAGGGTTCTTTCTGAACCAAGAACTACCTCTTTGCCAAATTTGGTGTAATTCCGTTCAGCAGTTCGGGCTGTAGCCGTGTCTAAAGTTTCCTATGGGAAAATGAATGGGGAAAACACGTTTTGGGACCCCCCTTTTTTCTCGGCCCCCGCTTGACGAATCACCCTGAGACTTTCAGGGTAGGAGCGGACCGGAGCGGGCCATAAAGTTTGAAAATTTCGCGAAGATTCGTCAACCGACGCAAGAGTTATTTCAAATAGAATGTCGCGGATTTCCTATGGAAAATAGGTCCTAACTATAACTATCTACTGGCGACCGCCAGTAGATAATATACACATATACATATATATATTACCTACTGGCGGTCGCCAGTAGGTAGTTATAGTTAGAACCTAGTTTCCATAGGAAAAGCATTTTTTCTTTTGCCAATATCTTTGGCGCCGGTTGACGAATCTTTGCGAACTTTTCAAAACTAATGGCCCGCTACGATCAGCTCCTGTCTTGAAAGTTTTGGGTTGATTCGTCAAGCGGGGCCGAGAAAAAATGGGGTCCCAAAACGCATTTTCCCCATGTTAATTTCCATAGGAAAAATTGGAACAGGCTACAGTCCGAACTGCTGAACGGAATTACACCAAATTTGGCAAAAAGGGTAGGTCTTGGTTCAGAAAGCGACCTTTTTTTTAAATGGTGTAAATCCGTTTGGTAGTTCCTGAGAAATTAAAAAAAGAAAACTTTCGATATCTGAGCACCGAGGAGGGTTCGCGAACCCTCCCGAGCACAAGCTCAATTCTGATTGGCTGCCAACACTCCAAACCAGAATGTGTTGGCAGCTGTCTTGTGACTCGGTAACCGAGTCACAAGAAATCAGTAGAAAAAAGATAAAAAACAAGAAAAGGGGGCAGGGTAGAAACACCCTGACCCCCTAGGCCTGCTCAGGGGGTCCCACAGGGACCCTCAGAGCCAAAAAAAGCTTCTTTTATTTTTAAAACAGGCCTGAATTCGTGCTGGATTCGCGAATCCGGTCGAGAAAATAAAAAAAATGAAGCGCTTCCTTGTACTTAAGCCCCAGGGTGGGCCAGGTCCCGGGGGCAATGCGTAATTAATTTGCAGGGGCCCATGGGGGCCCCCGCAGCCCTGGAGACTGCCACCTCCCTGGGGCTTAGTTAATAGTGTGCAGGGGGCAATGCAGCCCCCCGCAGCCCCGGGGACCGCCACCTCCCTGGGGCTTCAATAATATATGCGTGGGGGGTCCCAACCCCCCCCACGCTGCCCTGGGGACCACCACCTCCCCGGGGCTTTTAAGATAATAGGGGAGGAGGGCCTCGTGGGCCCCCCAAGCCCCGAGGACCACCACCCCCGGGGCTTCCTTGATTAGTGGGGGGCCTCACGGGCCTCCCCAAGTCCCGGGGACCACCGCCTCCCCGGGGCTTCTGTTATTAATCAGGGGGGCCTCGCGGGCCCCCCAAGCCCCAAGGACCACCACCTCCCCGGGGCTTTGAAATGTAGGGAGGGGGGCCGCGCGGCCCCCCTCCTGGAGCCCTTGATGGCCCTGGGGACCGCCACCCCCCAGGGCCGGCTCCTGCAATGTCCCGGGGTGCCCACCCCCGGGACATTGCTGTTTGCTATGGCAGGGCGGGAGCCTCCCGCCCTATCATAGCAAACTCTGCTTTGGTTTTTGGAAGCGAGAGCAGGTTTCCTGCTCTCGCGTCCAAAAACCAAAGCAGAATTGCTTTTGTACAAGGGGAGCTGCATGTCAGCAGCTCCCCGTGTGCAAAAGCAATGCCGGCTCCCGCAGGAGGTGGAGAGCCGGCGGGACCGTGGGGGCATTGGAGCTCCCCCCACGGTCTCCAACGGAGAGGCCAGGCCCCAGAGGTTGGGGTCCCCAGGGCCAGAAGTAGCCCGGGAAGGGGGCCACACGGCCCCCCTCCCCCACAATAAAAAAAATAAAATTAAAAAAAAACTGAAAGGCTGACCCCGGAGGATGGGGCCCCCGGGGCCATAATTGGCCTGAGGAGGGGGGCCACGTGGCCCCCCTCCAAAGAATTAAATACATTTTTTTTTTAAAAGACTGGCCTTGCCTTGAGGGGTGGGGTCCCCGGGGCCAAAATTGGCCTTCGGAGGGAGGCCACGCGGCCCCCTTCCCATTTTTTTAAATTTATTTTTTTAAAGGAGTTAGGCCCTGGGGGATGGGGTCCCCAGGGCCCCAAAAATGGTAAAAGAAGGGGGGCCACACAGCCCCCTTCTAAATAAAAAAATTAAAAACAAAAGCCGGCATCTCTCCGGAGGCCCCGCCCCCTCCCTGCACCACTCTGCAAACGCGCCCACTGGCGCGTTGTAAGTTGGGGAATTAATTCCCCTTGAATACAGAGGGTCCCTGGGGGCCAGCTAGCCCACCAGGTACCTCCAGTATGCGCCACAGAGCTGCATTGCAGAGAGGTGGTCAAAGGCCACGCCCCTTTTTACACCACTCTGCAAACGCGCCTCTTGGTGCACTGCTGTTGGGGTGAGGAGGTCCTCTTGTGTCCTGAGGACCTCAGGACACAAGTGGACTTCATCCTCCGAGCAGCAGTGCGCCAGGAGCCGCGTTTGCAGACTGGTGTAAAAAAGGTGTGTGGCCTCAGACCACCTCTCTGCAATGCAGCTCGGTGGCGCTTACTGGAGATACCTGGTGGGCTAGTTGGCCCCCAGGGACCCTCGGGATTCAAGGGGACTTAATCCCCCAACCCAGAACGCGCCAGGAGGTGCGTTTGCAGAGTGGTGGAGAAAGGGGGCGTGGCCTGTGTCCACCTCTCAGCAATCCCACTGTGTGGGGCTTACTGGAGGTAAGAGGTAGGCTAGTTGGCCCCTAAAGGACCCCCAGCAGCGAAGGGGACTTCAATCCCCATCCAAGAGCACGCCAGGGAGCGCGTTTGCACAGTGGTGGGCAAAGGGGCGTGGCCTGCTATGAGAACTTAGCAATCCTGCTGTGTGGGACTTACTGGAGGTAATAGGAGGGTGAGTTGGCCCCCAGGGATGTCCTTGGGGGCCAACTACCCCTCTTGTTGCCTCCAGTAAGTCCCACACAGTGGGATTGCTAAGACGTCTTCGGAGGCCATGCCACTTTTTCTCCACCACTCTGCAAAGGAGCCTCCTGGCAGACTACGGGATGGGGGATGAAGTCCAATTTTCTCCTGAGGGACTTTGGGGGCCAAGAAGCCCTCCTGGTACTTCCTGTAAGTCCTACGCAGCGGAATTCATGAGCGCTGGTCGGAGGCCCAGCACCCTTTCTCCACCACTCTGCAAACGTGACTACTACTTAAAGAAGCATCTTTCTGCACCTCTGACTTAGAGGTAGTTTTAATCCCCCTGCCCTATTATATACTAGGGCCTTACAGGGGAGGTCATGCCAATCACAGGGGTACCCCAACCCATAGTGTACCCTAGTGTATGTAGGTGTTTTCACTGTATTCTAAGTGTCTTTTAGCATATCACTGGCTCCGGGCCTGGTTAGTCAGAGTCAGTTACCACCAGTACCAGTCAGCAAAAAGTTGGGGGCACAGGATGACTTTGCAACAAGGCCTCTTTCTGCACCTCTGTTGGTTCTTTCTGCATATCTCTTGCTTCTTTCTGCACCTTTCTTTGTCTTTCTGGACTTCTGTTGCCTCTTTCGGCATTTCTCTTGCTTCTTTCTGCGCCTTTCTTCCTCTTTCTGCACATGTCCTACCTCTGTAGGCATAGTTAGAAATTAGCATTTAAAAAACCTTTGAAATTCACTGAAAAAACCATATGTTTCAGGGATGCTATAGTTAGAAATTCACATTTAAAAAACCTTTGAAATTCACCTAAAATACCACAGGTTTCAGGGACATTATAGTTAGTTGGACATTTCACTCGTACAAAACCAGAGAAATTCAGCCGTTATAGTTAGTTCAGCTAACTATAACTCACGCCCCCGCAATGCACTGCTGATGATGTCACATATTACATCACTCATGACATGGTCAGTGACATCACTGATGACATCACTGATGACATCTCAAATGACATCACTGATGACATCACTGATGACATCATCCACGTGATAATCTGATGCATCTTCTCACACCCTAATATAACCTTTGATACACCCACTCTAAATTACAGACTGCCATTCTCAAAACCATAGACACTCCAACACCAATAACTACATAGCCACTCACTGATTCTTAGGTCTACACACACATCCACTCACTCATCCATACAGTCACTCATAATTTCGGTCACTCATCAGTACAGGACTATCATATGCACTCATACCCCTATATAGACACTCACACACCGCCACTCATCCATAGAGTTACTCACACACCTAGTCAGTCATGCAAAGAATTAATCACACTCCCATTTACTCACCTATACAGTTATACACACACCACCTCACTTATTCATACAGATACTAACACATACTTATTCTCTTATACAATCACTCATACAAGCTCACAATCATCCATACAGCCACTCTCACAATCACTCACTCTCACATATAGTCATTTATATACTCCAACACTCACATATACTGCCTTTCACATATGTAATTACTCACACATGTACCACTGAGACATCCATTCACTTACCAACACACCCATACACACACTCACCCATCCATACAGCCCTTCACAGATGCATTCTTGAATCCATACACCCAGTGAATCACCCACTCATACATCTATGCACAGAGTCACACACCCCCCACCCACACAAACACTCAGGCACCCATACAGATACTCAGACAACCAATCAATAACCCATATAGACACTCATGTAGCTATTCACCAACCCATGCAGCTGCTTACACACCAACAGACAGACTAATACAGACATTCACACAGTTTAGTCACTATCCCATGCATTCAGTAAGATACGTTTAATCACTCACTTATAGAGTCAGTCACGCACCTACTAAATCATCCATTCAGATACTCATACACCCACTCATTCTTCAATACACCTTGGCCTATATATATTAAACATATTTAAACTTTACAGAAACACACAGTCACTGGATGATGTCATCAGTGATGTCATCAGTGATGTCATTTGAGATGTCATCAGTGATGTCATCAGTGATGTCACTGACCATGCCATGAGTGATGTATTATGTGACGTCATCCGCAGTGCATTGTGGGGCGCGAGTTATAGTTAGCTGAACTAACTATAACGGATGAATTTCTCTGGTTTTGTACGAGAGAAATGTCCAACTAACTATAACGTCCCTGAAACCTGTGGTTTTTTCAGTGAATTTCAAAGGCTTTTTTAAATGCGAATTTCTAACTATAACGTCCCTGAAACCTATGGTTTTTTCAGTGACTATATGTATATACATAAAAACTGGCGATTGCCAGTAGGTAGTTGTTGTTAGGACCTAGTGTCTATTGGAAAAACGTTTTTTGACTTGCCTATAACTTTGGCATCGATTGACCAATCTTCATGCAATGTTTGCACAAAAGTGTCAAAGTAGGTTTTATTTGTCATGAAAAGTTTGGGGGTGATCCGTGCAGTGGAGACTGAGAAATAGGGGTGCAAACAAAGGGTGCATTTGTAATGTTAATTCCCATTGGAATGCGTTGTCGAACCTACAGCTCAAACCGCAGGGTGGAATTACACCAAATTTGGCAGGAAGGTGGATGTTGTTTCGCAGATTGTGCTTTTTGTTACTTGGTGCCAATACGTCCAGTAGTTTTTGAAAAATATAAGCCAAAAATTATAGATATATCTTTGGCTGATGATATTTCGTGGCGGTTTTGTGATAAATCGCGGATTCCCGCGCCATCGGAAATGCTGTGATTGGCTGGAAGCAACCTGAACAGAAAGTTGCAGCTGCCATTTTATCGTTCGGGAATAGTTCCTGGGGCTGAAAAGTTGTGTGAAAGCTACTATAAGGGGTAAGGATGGACATACTCTGACCGCATGTTTGAGAAATTGGTGTGTTGGTGACACAAGTTATGTGTCCAAAATAGATTTTTTCATCGCACGCGATATTCACGACGAAGCTGGGATCACCAGTGCGGCCCCCGTGTACCCTCGCGGGGACATCGTGAGTATCGCAGCGACACCGTGAATATTGGTGGAAAGATTTAAGAAATATCAGTGAATCATTAATACACACTGTATTATATTGAGACTCTGACACATGTTTTTATAGAGTTGTTTGGATAGTGATGTATCTAGTGTGATGGTTAGAATTAATTATATAGTTATAATTTTTTAATGGGATGGTGGTTATTGACTTCCTTCTTTTGCTTTTCACTTTTGCATCATATCCACGTGGATCACAATAACTGACGTCATCCCGATCACCGGCCTCATCGCAAAAACGGAAAATAGGTTTAGAGATGGTTGTTCTAGAAATACACTAAAAAACATGAGTTTGAAGTGTACAGTAATAAACCCCTAGTGTGTAAAATACTGGAATATGTGTGCATGTATGTGTTTTTCACTTTATGGAAAAGGCGCGATCTTCGCAGTTAACGGCTTCGTAGCGACTCCCTGAATAACTGCGAAAATGGAAAATTGGTCTTAAAAATTGATATTTAAGAAACTTAGTACAAAAACATGAGATTAAACATGTTTTTAATGAAGCATGTATATAGTAATATGTGTAGCGCAATGTTTAGAATGGATTTCTTTAGTTAATATTTTTGGATGGGTTGGTGGCGGTTGAATGTCTGCTTTTGTTTTGCGATTTCACTACTTATTCGTGACCATCATGACATCGCTGTAAAAATTCCTAAAAACTAAAAAAAAAAACATATCTCTATAAAATAAATTAACAATATTTCAGGTACTGGAGTGGCTCTGACAAGAGCCTTTGAGTTGATTGTGTGTACATGACAGCTACACATAAGACCGGATGCAGAGTTTCAGGTTACTTAGAAACACCCAGTTGCCTTTGTCTGCAAAGTGCACTCCATCATCTCTATAAATTCCTTGCATGTCAAAACACAGATTGTTGTTATAGATGCACGCCATGCGATGGTCTCTGAGGAATGCAGAAACAGTTTTATTAACATGTTTCCTGGCTTTGTCAATCTGTTGACAGAATTGATTTGAACGCTTCCATTTCGGTCTTTGGCATTTATTAGAGTACACCAAGACAGTGTGAGGTAACAGCGACACCAGTTCTACAAAGGTATCTTTCATTAAGATTTCCAGCCCTACCCTAGTCAATGTGCCTAGGTCATTGCCTCCACAATGCACAATTATGAGGAGAAGAGCTTGGCAATCTTCAATGGATTTAACCAAAGCCAGCAACTGATGAGACTTTAACCCTCGCTCGCCAAACAAAGTAATCGCCACATTTGGCAAACCCAAGTCCCTGTCAGTACCTCTGTTTTTTGCAGCCTATTTAGCCCTCAATCTTTAGGTGTGTCCCACAATCCACACTCTAAGCATTTTGAAGTGAAGGAGCAATAGCAGTCAGGAGAAGGATGGAGTAGAGTGAGGTAGTATTCCAAATGAAAAGCAATTAAAATGGAGGTGCTTTTTTTTTTAAAGATATATTTCTTTGGATGCTGTCAGCATGAAAGTGAATACAATTAGGTAGTGTGTGGGATGCCTTAGCAAGAAGCCCTAATATTGGCTGTTGTTTGAAAAAAGAAATGTAATGCAGACATGGATATGCTTTTTGAATCTGTGGAGTAAACCACACCTGCTGTATTTCATTTGGAAGTAGCA
Organism: Calotriton arnoldi; assembly: GCA_963921515.1. Classification (NCBI taxonomy): domain Eukaryota; kingdom Metazoa; phylum Chordata; class Amphibia; order Caudata; family Salamandridae; genus Calotriton; species Calotriton arnoldi. The sequence goes on along the minus strand of CAWUFW010006470.1, from coordinate 850,444 downwards.
TGTTCCTTCTAGAATGTACTCTGAACTTGTGACCCACTGGTTCCACTGGGTTGCTAGGCACACTGAGCTAAGATTGTATTGGGGGGAAGGGTGTTAAAGAGAAAGATTTTTTTTTTTTAAGTTGAGGAGTTATGACACAATTTAAGTAATGGCAAACTTTAATTTCCAACTCAGGACTATGTAATAAACTGTTGTACAGTATTTAAATTCAAAGAAACTGAAGCTAAATATTGGTGTGGACTCCCGTTTTGTTCACCATTATTCTGTGATGATCGCAAAAACATTGTGAACACGCTGAGACAGGAACCTCGTTTTGAAACAGAGGGAAAGGGTTAACAGATGCTAACCATTCACAAGTGGAGCTGCAGTAGTTTAAAATTAAAGACATCATTTCATTTGCTGCCTCTCTCATGATCATAAAGTGGAAAGTTGAAGAGGCTGCTATTTTATAGTTGCTTTCTATGAGAGTGGAGTACCATTCTTGTGCTTAGTTTTAACTAATTTTAACATTGTCAAAACTATCCAGAAAGAGCTAAAACCACAATATAATCTATGAACACAATCTACTGGTATGTATATAACTTTTTAATTATTTAAAAAATTTACATTAGAAATAAAGATGTATACAGGAGTTTGATAAAAAAAAGAGTATCACAGTGGCGAGGGTGGCCCCGGTGACCTGTTGGCTAAAGACCTGGCTTAACCCCGAATTAACACTAAACCACCAGATCATTAGGGACTGTATGGCCCTGGAGAAAGCCAATAGTATCCCATGGTTACACTACGTAAAGAATACTCAAAATAAATTAGGGCGCCCAGACTTATTTACCTCTCCTGTTCAAATAAGAAAAGAGGATGTGACATGGGTCAAAACACAACTCTTGAATCTGATGGCGGCCGAGCGTGAGGAAATGGAGCTAAAGAAATCCTCAGTAAAAGACTATTTTCTACTAAAAACCTCCCTTGTAATTGAACCATAATTGAGAATTGTCACAAAGCCTTTTCATCGCCAGCTTTTAACTAGGTTTTGTTTTAACTTAATCTATACTTTTTTAGGAAACTCACAAGGATGGAGTAGGGCGTGTGATTTAGGACCTTGTAGTTGTGACAATTTCTCAATTCAGGACACTATGCATTTTATGTTTTGCGATCATTATAGTGCTATTCGTAGGAGGTTTTTAGTTCCAATTCTAAGGGGAAAAGGTTTTATACAGGTTAAACCAGCTCTACTATATTTACAGCTGTTGAATGACCCATGGGAGATTTTTAATATCGCAAGTTTTTTGGTTGCAGCTGTTCGTCTCAGGAAAAAACGATACAGCACCTCAAACTTCTAATGGAATGCCTAATACGTTATTGAGGCCCACTGTTTCTATTTTAACATTGTATGCATCATGGGAAGCCTGGGTTTTTATGTACTCTAATGAAATTTGATTCTTCTGTACTATGCCCTTTTTATGTCACCTATATGAATTGAGCCTTTGGATTTTAAAGCATTTTTTATGGTGTAGTATGTTGCGATAGGTTTTGTATTGTGATGAGTGCCTATTATGTTATTGAGGTCTATTGTTTTTATTCCGACATTTTATGTATTATTGGTAGCCTGGGTTTTTATGTACTCAAATGAAATTTGATTCGGTAGTACCACGTCCTTTTTTAAGTCGCCCATTTGTATTGAGCCTTCGGATTTTAAATCACTTTTATGGTGTAGTGTATTGAGATATATGTCTTGTATTGTGATGATCTTTAATGTTTTATCGTGCTATATGTTATGTACTTTTATGGTTTTTATTAACCGAATAAAGTGGTTTTGACTGACTGAGTATCACAGTGATGTGAAAAAAATATATCTGGCAGAGGGTATGTGTTTAAGATGCTAGTACTGTTGAAAGTAGTTGATAAGGCCTTTGCTTTGAAGAGGAAGCTTTTCATTTTAATTATAAATAGAATGAAGACCCTTGACAAAATGGTGTTGTGCACGAGAAGACAAAACCAGAAAAAAAGATTAGTGAATAGAAGTAACTTCTGTGCAGTTTTTGGTGAAGAATGCATACATACTTCTAGTACAGAGCCTTTCTTTAATGAAGAAAGCTAGCTCTGGATAATAGATTAGTTCATGCTATTGATTACAGAGGACGATGTTATGAAATGAAGAATGTAACAGGGAAGAATGGTTCCTGTGGTCTATGTGTATGATATATGGTAATTGAAACACTCAATGGCATATATTAGTGGGAATGGAATGTCAGAGAAAGAATCAAGGTATACACACCATAGATTACCAGAGGTACTTTTATTAAGCCTTTACTCTTTGCATCATAAAAACAGACAAACAGTGTGCTCAGTGTCCCAAGTGAACTAGAACCTAAAATGAAGGGGGGAGTGACAGTTGGTGACATATAAAGAAGGTTTCAGTTTGTGCAAAACGACCACAGGTAAGTATACTCATTGAGTTAACAGTCCTCTAACACAATGATAAAGACTGAAAGAGTGGTTCATTTGTAATACGTGTCAACGGTGTTTCGATCCCAAGAACACTTTAGGGGTCTCATCAGGACCTAACAATATGGGACATCTGAAATTAGAGCAATGGACTGTCAGTGTGAGTGGTGCACACCAAAAATGTGTGGCTCAAGACAAGTGTAGGAAAAACAAGAGTTACTCACAGAGGTGCCCAGCGGGGCGCCCAAAGTGAGGGGGGATGAGAGGGCGGACAGTCCTATTATGTATGGGTGCGGTGTCCCATTCAATGCTTGGTGCACAAGGGTTGTGTCAATTATCCATCCAGTGGGGAGATGTTAATCCATGTGCGGGGAAGTTCATCTGGTTGATAGAGCTGTATACCAGGATATAAGTCTATGGGTCCATGATACATCCAATGAGTATCGATAAGTGAAGCCACAGGACGTGGCAGCAGAAGTCAGCCGGTCAGAGCAGGGAGTGGGCGCAACAATGCGCAGTGTTCTTGTTATATATATGAAATGAAGAATGGCACTCATATAGAGAAAGAAGTGATGGTACGTACAAATGTAGAACAAGTTTTTGGAGAACAGGTACAAAGACGGCGGAGTCAGGAGCCTGTATTGAAATGGAATTGTAGTAGTGTTTGTAGTATTTAACAGCAATCCAACAGCAGGACATTTCTACATATCTTTCCAAGGCGAAGTTTGAAACACAAAATAAGTACTTTATAAGGATTGGATCCATGCAACATTAGAAAGCATACACATTTGCAGGGACACTCACAAGCTTGTTTATCAAACAAAGTGTGCCAATGCACCTTTCATCATTTCAAGATGTTAGCTGTACACCACTCAACAATGTGAACTTTAGTTAGGAGTCTTTACTAGGTGAAAACTCCTGCTTTATGTTTGGGAGAAATGAATAGAGCACTTTTGCATGGTACTGTGGCAGACATAGAGAAGGTTTGTGATGATGTGCAGTTTCGTTTCTTTGGTCCTGAGAAGGATTGTTGGGAAAATGAAGAGTTTTTAAGAGGGGAGTTGCAGAACAGGACACAGATATTACAGTTTATAGTTTTGAAAAAGAGATTACAAAATTTAATACAGCATGGTCTCAAAAAACAGAGTATGTTTGTATATGTTGTTGACGCACTCACTAGAAGATTCAAACACAGACTGTTAATTTGTATTTAAAAAGTGAAAAAGTAAATAATGATAACTGGCAAATGTCAGCTGTGTATTTATTTGTAAAGGAACGCTTTGACTTGTCCATATGGCAAGTTATATGTAAGTAGTGTTATAATAAATTAGAAGATAATAAAATGAACAACAAATAGATATTAGATACCCATTTTGTAAAATAATAAAATGCCTTCTAATTTAGAAAAACCAGGAAGGGCCACAAATAAAAAAACATCAACATTTATGATTCTTTGCAGCATTGCGAAGGACTGTTATGGACTGTTCTCCAGCACTCACTACAACTCCACAATCCATGCAGTATGATGCCATCCAGGAAAAGTGTAGAGCCAAATCTTGATGTTGAAATTGGTCCTCTGAAGGGACTCTCTGCCCCGGTGTTGTTGTGGCTGCTGTTGAAGTTTAGGGTCCTTCAGCATTGCTTTGCCTTCTTGCTGCTCTTACACTATTGATATGATATGTTTTTAGATGATAAAGCATGGACGTAGTCCCGCAAGAATATTTTTTATTTGTACCCCTTGACAATGTCTTGTAACATATTGTGCATTGCTCAAATCTGCTCACTATGAACTCCTCTTAAAGAATGTCCAAAATGAATAAATGGGCGTGTTCTTCTTATTATTTTAGTTGAAAAGTGTATTATCCAATGATATTCCTTTATTTCCTGGTGATATGATTCTCTGTTTTGTTTTTGAATTTTTTTTTGTGGTTTTGTAAAGTTTTAAAATGTGTTTGTTCTTTTTATGGTAACAAAAATTGCAACTGGGACAGGAGGAATTTGAAAAATGTGCACTAAGAAATGTGGAAAAAATATAATAGGGGAAAAAAATTAGCATGCATGATTTTTTGCAGCATTGCGAATAGCTGTAACACACTGCTCACCAGCACTTATAACAACACTACAGTCCATGCAATACATGGCCATCCTGGAAACTCTGGAGCCATATCTGTTGTAGTAGTCTGCACCTCTGAAGGGACTTTCTGGCCGAGAATTGTTGCTGCTGCCACTGATGTAGATGGTCCTCCAGTTTCTCTCTGCTAGATCGCCAGTTGTAGACATTTTCTATGATAGGTTTTAAGATGATATAAGATGGACGTCGTCCCACATGAATATTTTTTGTTGTTCCCTCTAGAGAGGGTTTTGCAGCAGTTTTTGATTCCCCATGAGTTTGGGTAACAATGGGTTGTTTCATGGGTGTTTGTTAGTTATGTTCTATTCGTGAGTTAAGATGGTGAAAGTTTTTTGAAACTGTTGTTTTTTACAAATGTGTTGTTAAAATAAAGTTAAACCAATATGTTACTAAACAGCAAGACTCAAACTTTGTGTAAAATATGTCTATATATCTGTTTTACACATTTTCATTTATATTCATGACTACAGATGTCATTATGACCTCCGATGTTGCTGTGAAGAAGGAAAATGCATTTTGATGTAGTTATTTCAACAAATGAATGCAAAGAGGAAAGTTAAATTAGTATCCTACTAAATAGCTACACTAAAACTTTATGTAAAATATGTCTATATATGTGTTTTACACTTTGTCAAAAACACCCAGTATTCACAGTGTGTCCTTGGCAATTGCCCTCATAGAATCACACAGGCACTACCTATGCAATCATACAATCTCCCAGGCCCAACTCATGCCATTACGTAATTACCCAGACCTTACACACTCACTCACAGACCCATACAGGCACTCACACACCCAGTTACCAACCTATACAGTGACTCACACACCCCCTTTCAAAGTTTACAGGCTACAGTTAGGAAATAAAATGAAAAATACCTTCGAAACTCACTGAAAAAAACCAAAGGTTACAGAGACGTTATAGTTAGGAATTAACATATAAGAAAACCTTTGAAATTCACTGAAAAAACCAAAGGTTACAGACACGTTATAGTTAGGCTCACGTTTCACTCATACAAAGTGAATTTAACTCGCACCCCCGCATTGCACTGCTTATGACCTCACATATTACTAGGCCTGGGCAGTGAATTCCGCTCCGCTCGTGGAGTTTGCGAAGTTTCCCGCACTCCGCGTTACGCAGAGCTCACGGAGTTCCAAAAATCTCCGCTTTGCGCAGCGGAGCGGAGTTTTTTTCCACGTTCGCGATCACCAACATCAAGTTGGCGAGCGCGAGCATGGAAAATAAACCTCCCGGTGAGATTTCTCAACGCGGGGGGTCAGGTTTCTCATTGCGAGTGGTCACGTATGCTCGCGACCGTTTGCGTTGACTAACTGCCCGTTCGCGTTCAGAAAACTGCCGCTCGAGTAAAAATCTACTCGAGCGGCAGAAAAGGTAAGCTTGCGCTGTGCATGGTGCTGTTCGCAATGATTGCACAGTGCGGACAAGCATCCGGCACTGTGCAATCACCGCAAACGGCATTTTGCTATCGTACTCCGCCGCTCGCGGAGCTCCGCGTAGTGCGACAGAGTTTTTTTTGCACTTCCCGTAGCTTCACGTAGTGCAACTCCGAGAACTCCGCCCAGGGTTACATATTACATCACTCATGACATGGTCAGTGACATCTCCTGTGTTAGCCAGGATGTGCTACTAAATCATTAACAGAGCCACGGAAGTTCTTATAATGCAACCTCCCCTCGTGGACTATTGCCAGACAGTGGTCAAAATGGGCATCTACAGATCAGTACACAATTTATAGGGATTTCTAGAATCCTGTCTAGACCTGCTGCTCAATATGATTTTTGCTCCAGGTTGGATTTAGGATTTCATCATTTTCGAAATGCTTCCAATCTAATGTTTCTGCATGTTTCTGTCTCCATGTCTCAGATTTGTTTTGAGTTTAATGTCGTTAGGTAAGAGGTTGGACCACAGCTATGCACAATGCATTTAAGGAGTTCATGTTTTCATACTAGGATGCTATTCTGCCCTCAACTTCCATGCTTGGGGACTATATTGTATGTAGACTGACTGTACTTCCCCCATGAGTGGCACCAAGTGCCCACCACAGTCTGTATGGTGTGTACTGCTACAAACTGACGAAAGATAATCCTCCCTCTCATTGTCTGATGATGACTATTCTCTTGCTTAGAGAAATATCGAGATTCCAATAAGTCATTTTTTGGCAACTGATATGTGTGCACTGTCATATGTTTATGTATGAGTTATTGGTTTGTTTTTTCATCCTGTTCCCTGTCATCATCACTAACTAGCAAGCAGCCTGCTCCCCAGCATATATTCACTTGTTTGTCACTATTAGCGTAACTATGCATAGATCATGTTGTTTTTTATATATGAAAAAAAGGCCTATTAATTATTAAATCAACTGTTAGTCATCATCACAGGGTTCTCTGGGCAAACACTGCACAAATTGCTGATGTACTGGAAAAGGAAATCAATGGACATATGTGCAAATTGCACCACCGGAACTTCACTTTTTTTGACGTTCCGTGGCACAATGCCTTGCACCATTACAAAGCGGTGTTAAGCTACTTTGCATGGCTTAACACCGCTTTGCAAATATGGTACCCTTTCATGCAGGTATCTGTGTGAAAGGGGCGTGGAATGGGTGTTGCTGTGGGGGTTCCACTGCAACACCCATTGCTTTTTGATGCTGCCCCAGATTTACAAGGATGTGTAAAAATTAGGCAGCGCCAAAAACTAATGCCATGCAAATACAGGCATTAGATTGGTGCAACGAGGAGAAATACTTTTATTTCTCTTTGTTTTTGCTTTTGCTTTTTTGCTTTTTTGCTTTTACTATGTGTACTGCATTCTGCAGCACACATAGAAAGAGTAAAATATCATTATTGACTGTTTTTGTGACTGTTTTTGTGCAGGAAGGTGTCACTGGCGATTTGCAGAATGCAGCGCACATAGAAGTAGCAAATCGCCATTATTGATTGTTTATGTGCAGGAAGGGACACCTTCCGGCACATAATCAATCATCACTGCAACGCAGGCACCTTTGCACTATGACACAAGGGTGTCTTTTTTAGCGCATGCGAAAATACAGGGGTTTGCCGTTCTTGTAAATACGGTGCATCCCTACGTTTTTTTAAATGACGCAGTGCTGCAAAATTTGCTGCGCTGCACCATTTCCTAGTACACATTCCCCCAAGTTTTTGCATTTCAAATAATGTTTCCATTGGGAACCTTGTCGCAGAATTACTAAAATTTCACAGAACACAATGCAGCAAGGCAATCTGCTGTTAGTAGTGGCTGCTACCAGACCCGGGTGGTGAGCGGTGGGAGGGGCGCTGGGTGGGGGATGAAAAAAGAAAAAAAAAACACTTACCTGAAAGTGGCCAGCCACCGCCTCTCCTCCGTCCTCTTCCTCCTGTATCCTGTCCGGCAGCAGGAAGCAGCAGGAAACACCAGGGCTTCCAGGTTCCCCTGAGCGTTGTGATTGGTCTGAGCGCAGTGGATCGGCACTCAGACAGGGAATGGGAGGCTGGGCATGTTCCGTACCAGGCTGTGTACTGCAGCCTGGTGGTGAAGATGCAAAGTGCGCTTGACTATTTGGCAGGCCCAAGAGAGCCGGCCAAGCAGTTGTGCACACTTAGGGAGTGCAAGCCACTCCTCCCCCTGCTCTGGCCAGCCCCGCCCCACCCCGAGAGCCACTGACTGCAATAGGAAAACTAAAATGATAATAACAATACGTTATTATTTTTCCTTATGTTCAGTGGGGCGACACTCCGCCGCCTTAGCGAAGGAACCGCCACTGTCTGCTGTGTTATTTTGCATGAAAGGGAGAGAGAAGAAATGTGCCATATCACTAAGATATAGTACACTTTTGCTCACTCCTAACGTTCATGAAGTGTGCTGCCTAAGTCTAACGCACTCACCCTTGTGTCATGCCGCAAGGGCACCTTCATTACAGGCAGGATTGTTTTCGTGGCGAAAGGGATACCTTCCTACACAAAAACAATCTTAAGGCAATTTTCTCTTTGCATTTGTGCTGCAGAATGGATCACACATAAAAAGAGAAAGTAAAGAAGAAAAAAAAAATATTCCTCCTCATTACACCTCTGTTGTACAGACCCACTATTTTGGCGCATACCCAGGTTTCAAGCCTTTGTAAATGTGGGTTTGCCTCAAAATATGTGGGTGGATGCTAGGAATGCCAATGCTCTACCCATGAAACACCTCTATGATGCAAGGAAATGCAAAGCAGCACAGGTGCTGACTTGTGTTAAATATATTATTATGCTCAAAGCCTTATACAATATGCTGTTCCATTTTGATGGTCACTCTCTATTTGGGCTGCCGGAGCTTGGAACTCTCTGCTTTTCAAGTTTTGTTTAATCAACTCTCACCTCGCTTTTTGCAAGGTTTTCATGACTCATCTTTTCAAATCAGCCTCTATATCTCTTTTGGGTGTTGTTTTTTTATCCATCGCCAGGAAACCCTTTTTAGGTGATAGTGTGGGTGCAGAGAACCCTGAAAAATCTACACCCAAAAACTTCACCTCAACATAACGTGCACAGGTTGATGAATCAGAGATGGTCTTAAACCTCGATTTCATGAGGCAATGTGTCCGTGAGGTAAGGCACCTCCCAACACATCAAAAATACAGTCAAATTAGTAAGGGTACGCATTAAATGGGCTCTAATCATTGGAATAAATTGAAAGGTTTCATTACAAAAACTCTTAAGATGCGGTACAGACTCATCATAAAGTCATTGCCATGAAGGTTATCTGCAAATAGAGCATTGCAGAGTAGTGCAAAATCAAAAATATGCTGGCCCTCAAATGAGTGGCTAAATCATTAGAGAAATGAACAGCATCCCTAGTAGCGCAGGAAGGTTCTCTGTCTCACCCCCAAAATCAAGAGTTTATATACAGTGTTTCACATATTAAATCATTAAAACTGCAAAATCACTGTGATATGATCAAAACGTGTTACATGCTCAGCAAATCAGAGCACAGTTTTATTTAATAGCATATTGCCTTAGCACTATCCCGCTACCTGAATATTGATTCTGCCTACTCTATGCTAATATCATTCGGTGATGGCAGGGCAAACTACTTACATGAACAACTGCAAACCATTATGAATTAACAGGGTACAGTGATCTAGCAGAATGGAGGTAAACAAACATGACTGCTTGATTGTGTCCTGCAGAATTAAAGAACAGTGAAACATGCAGGGGAGACAACAATTTTTTTAAAAACAGGTGGCACGAGGTCCTAAATTGAGGCCTAGTTACAATAGTCATAAAAACACTTCCACAAGTCATAGGAATTTCGTTTCAAAGTCAATATCACTACATCAGTGTGTACATGTGTAATTAAGAGTAAAACAACATACTGAATGTTGTTAATGGTGCACAGAAATATAAATGGATAAAAAACATTAACAATAGCGCGCTTTATAAATACAGCAGCATTAGTGATAGGAAGCAGTGAAAGAGACAATAGAAGGCAGGCCACTGGACACGGGAGAAAGAGTTTGCTGGGCAAAAGGAAGACGAGTGGGGTCTACCTGTACCGATGTGGGAGGGAAACAGAGGTGTGCACAAAGCCAAAGGAGGTCAGATTGATGTTGGGCTCTGGGGGTGCAGAGAGCCGTGAGGTGAAGTAAGGCTGGTAATGTGATTCTTTTAATTTGTGTGAGTCTTGAAGTTATGTGAAGCGAAATGTTTCTAGGAAGGTTATTTCTTATCTTCCTAGATCCAAAGTCATTTACGATCGTAGACAACAGAGTATGCCAGAGCTAACTATTTTTCTCCGTTGCTTTTCTGATTCTGGTGCATTGGCGCTCCACGCAAACAGAAAAATGGAGGAAGCAGCCCAAGGTAAAGTACTCACTGCAAGTATACAAATCCGCGTGGGCTGTCTGCTGAAAGGCACCTTACAAATAGGAGGAAATTAAAACATGCGTCAGCCATTAATTACAGCGTCTGGGTTCCGGCAGGGGCATTAGGAATCCGAGCATGTAAACATTCATGCGATTTCTGACTTTTTTACACTGTCATCCCAGACACATCCCACAGAGTGGGTGCGTTTGTGAAGGTAATTGTAATCTTTGCTAAACAGTTTTTTTCTGTCTGGGTAGTGCTTATTATGACATTCTGAATTGTTTTCCTAAAAGCTAATCCTATTTTTCCACAATATGATACCATAAGACAGACAACAGACACAAAGAGACCAATTTAGAAGAGCTTTTGCAAAGAAATAAGAAACGAGAAGGTTCAATTTACCCAACACGCCTCCACTCCTTCCATTGGTAGAGCTTGGTTTATTTCATATTGAAATTAAATTAATTGTACTATGGAAAGCGGGTATAATTAGTTGATGAATTCCTGTTGATCGGCCTGAATGAATGTCTCCACCAACTAATTAGGAGCTTTAGCCTTTCAGTGTTTCGGAGTTAGGTAAAAAAAAACAGAGGATTAGACAGGCAAGAATGAAGAGAACAAGTATAATTTCTCAGACCAGTCAACATGTGGTTGCTTAGCAATTTGACATTTTCGTACGTGTGATGCCAGGCTTTTACAGCACCGTCAACAATGTCACCAATTCTTTCAATTAAAACCTATCTCCCTTGTAGAAGCACGCAGCTACCTAATTAGCAGTAAGGATACTTCTCATTTTATTTGTGTGCTAAAGCAGCAGTGGTCACACTTTCCGCTTGGCCTGAAATGGCCTCATGTGATCCCCTCAGTAAGGGGGGGACTCCAGACTAGATTGGGCAGTGAATGGGCCCTTCATATCAGGAAACAGATGACGGAAATAGTATCTATCGTCTTCGATGAATATCCATCCTGTCCACGGGATTATTAGCATGGTACAAGAGACTGATTCTACAATGTCCTTCTATTGGGTGGAATTCAGCTGTTTGGGTCATGATAGCGATGGGGGAGCAGGTGGGAGGGGTGGTGGAAAGGACTAGTGGGAGATAGAAGGATGATTGCTCTGCAGGGCCGGTCCTGCCCTGCTGAATACAAATATATTGAAAACACTGTTTAAGGGGGGCCCTGAATATTTAGGGGCTAGATTTGACCCACTAATATTCAAGGATCACCCCACAGTGACGAGAACCATCCCCCGATACTCATATATCAGTTGTTTAAAATGTGTCTAAGTGTAGGTAGCGTGGTCTCTTCACTATACAGAAATGCATAGTGTAGCATTATAATTGCTAAGAGCAATTACTGTCATTTAATGCCCTCTTCCTGAGCTATAGGTCCGAGTCATAGGTAACAATAGAGCAAGAGATAAAAGGCCCGTAAATTCCCAGATATTGAGGGCATAATGTTGCAGTTTAATCAGACACAATCAGAAAGAGGAATATTGAAGTAGTTCACCAAATTAATATAGTATCTATTATTCATCCTCTCTAACCTCATTGCCTTTATTGACGCTCCTAACAGTGCCCTATTAAAGCTTTATTGCACTCTACATTGCAGTGGGCACCGACTTTTGTTAAATGCTTATGCTGCAACTATGGGTCAGAAAATTGGGTAATAACAGGATGAAGAATAGATAGTTGTGAATGCCCAGTACTTTATGGATAGTAAGGGCATTATCAGAGACAAATGAACACACTCATTGACTCTCTCTGCTTAATGTATCTGACCCTGACCCTAGAATGCAATAGTAGGCCCTTATTTCAGGCTTGGGTATAAATTCCAATCCCTGTGTGTTAGAATTGGTAGTTTTAGGGTGGTCTTCTCCCAAACATTTTGTCTTCCTCCTCCATTTTTGCTCCTCTCGTTTTTGCTGGCCTTAGGACTCTGTGCACTTTAGCACTGCTAACCAGTGCTAAAGTGCACATGCGCCAGCCTTAAAACATGGTAACATTGCCTTATACTCAAATGCTATATTAAATTGACTTGTAAGTCCCTAATAAAGTGGCACTACATGTGCCCAGGGCCTGCAAACTAGATGCTACTAGAGGGCCTGCAGCACTGATTGTGCCATCCACTTAAGTAGCCTTTTAAACATGCCTCAGGCCTGCAATTGCAGCCTGTGTGTGCAGTTTAAACTTCCATTTTGACTTGGCAAATTAAACCTTTTGCCAGGCCCCAACCTTCTTTTTTAATACATATAAGTCACCCCTAGCATAGGCCCTAAACAGCCCAGAGGGCAGAGTGCAATTTATTTAAAAAGTTAGATATGTAATGTTGAATTTCATATGTCCTGGTAGAGAAGATCCCTTACATTCATTTTTCACTACTGCAAGGACTACCTCTCCCATAGACCAACATTAGAGTTACCTTATTACATCTACTAAACTATAACTTCCAAATGACAGCAGGTACTACTTTATGTTTGGTATCTTTGGAGTTGTAGTGAAAAATCTTAACTTATGGTGAAGTTGGATTTTAAATTACAATTTTGAAAATGCCACTTTTAGAAACTTGTTGCGGCAACAAATGACAGACGGAATGCTGAATTAATCAAACGTTCACCCCCAGTCAAAGGACCTGGGTTAAATCCATTGTTCTTTTGCTCACTACACCACCCCAGTTTGGACCCAGCCATATGCAAATCAGTCTTGACCCTGCTCTTCATGGGAACAGTCCAGGCCGAACTGCCAAGCTTAGAAAGTTATTTCAAAAGAACAGCGGTCCCTTGTACTTAAAATATTAATACTGTGATTTACATAGAAGTACAATGATATCTATGTTTTGACTGCCCAACTGGACATAATCATTTTATTATAAATGGTTGATTAGAACAACATATAAGTGAGACATTTGACAAAAAGGAAAAAGAGACAGACTCTGTCATTAATTAGTAGGCCTATAGGATTATTAAGTAGTTAGACCAACAAGTACACATTCTGGCACCATAGCACAATTTGGTAAACAATAAGATTGTGTCAAGGTGCAAAGAGTCGACAACGTTTCGATCTACTTGTCAAAATACTGGGATCATCTTCAGGACAACAGGGATAAAGCCTGAGGTAAATGCTAAATGTAATAGTAGCTAAGAGAAGGAAAAAGATAGAGAAAGGAGGGAAGGGGAGAGGAGAGGAATGGGAAGATAAGAGAAATGAAACTTTGCTAGTATTAGGTCCAATTTGGAAATATAATCATTATATTAGAGCATGCACACATAGTGGGTCTCAGGACGTCATCATCCAACTATCACACCACCTTCCTGGGTTGGATAATCTCAACTGCCTATCTCCATTAATTAGCTCAAAGAGTCTCAAGGCACACAGACAGTTACTACACAGTTGTAACCACAGTCTAAACCATCTTGTAAAATGGTGAGTAATCCAGTGCTCATGAGGGAGAACCCTGTGCTCCTCACTACATTTTGCTGCTACATTGGCTGATGCAGGAAGGAGCTGGGCACAGCCCCACTTACACTTGAATAGGCTGTGAGCGGACTTCAGGCATATGGCTGCATCCCCCGCTATAGTTAGATTGGAACCATGGCAGGGAGGGCTGGCTGGCTGGGGACTTCAAAGGGAATTTCTGGAAGCCTTCCCCACCTTGCAGAGGAAGGGTACCAGGTATAAATATTGGACCTCAGACACATCTTTTCAGCACACTTTTGGACATGTGGGTACTCTGCCAGGAAGAAGGTCTGCTGAGCTGCTAAACAACTACCGCTCTGCCAGACTGCTACCCTGCTGGACTACTGCCTTGGTGTGCTGCTGCCTTGCTGACCTGCTGCCCTCCTGCCTGGGTGAGAAGAACTGGACCTGCATCTCTTGAACCCAGAACCCTTGAGTGACTCCAAGGGCTAGATGTCTGGACACCTGAATTGAGTCAGGGACAGAAGCCTCCGAAAACCTTGCACCTGCCCCTTGAATCTGCCATCTGTGAGTCTAGCCTGCCAATTGGTACCACCCCAGTCCTGGACCCTTGGAAGTGAGCCTAAGGTGCTCTGCCAGTTTCTGGTGACCTAGAGGAACAGATGCATCTCCTCTGCTGTGCGGCGCAACCCCGAGCAGAACCGACGCATCGCCACTACTGCGTGGAGCAGAACAGCCTCAAAGATCCGTATCGTAGCCTGTCATTGCATCGGAAGTGCCATAGCGAGATGCATCCTCAGCGCAGACCCTCGCATACCTCATTGATAGCATCCCTCGTTGACAGCAGCCTCGATGACGATGACACTGGGCTCCATATCACAGCTTCACAGCTCCTCAGAACCGATGGATCACTCTGACTGCGCGGCTTCTAATCTCCCTTTTTTCTGACCTCTTTTTTCCACTCTCTTTTCTATCTTTCATTCTTCCTTACTTCCTTCTCTCCATCCTCTTAACTCTTAAAGGGATAGTCAAGTAACAATAGAGTCCTAGATGCGAATAAGGCAGAATGGAACTGTGAATCATATGGGGTGTAAACCTAATGATCAGGCTGCAAACAGGGACATTGAGTGGCTCCCAACACAGGGATGCACAGTTCATTCTCAGCCTTAGGCTTTGGCTTTGTATCAGTTAAGGAAGTTTCCAGACCTTATTCTAGGTAACTAAAGTGCTCTGAAGAGCTGATAATTAAAAAGGGGGCTTGATGGACTGACGGTACTAAATTTACTACTGAGAGCAAGGGAAAGAGTAGCATTGCATTTTTCCCAACCTCCTTTGTCCCGTTCTGCTTTCCATGACATGCAGAGTGCACATATTACCTATTAACCGGTGGTGCACTGGCCTCCAGTTTTGCATCCCCCATCATTGTCATATGGTGTTTGCAGGCTTAGTAAACTTAGTGACCAGAAGAATATGCGTTTTTTCTAATCTCTGAATTATTTTGAAGTGTGTAGTCTTTCTTTTAGCCCCTTGTGCATATCTTTCTCTCGGTCCCTCATCATGTGTCTTCATCTCTATCTCATTGTTGTATTTACATTACTTATATTTCCGTCTCCTGGCCTCAGCTGTATCTCATTTCGGTGATGGTCCCTCTTTTTACTCTTTCACTCTATATTTTTCTCTCTGCCCACATTTCCATTTGTATCACTTGTACTTCCTTTCTCCATGTGCTTTCTGGATTTTTAGCTACATTGCACAGTTTTAGCTACCAGACCTAAACAGTGAGTAAAGAATGCAGCATTCTCATTCTCAACCAATCCGATCTGTGCATGAAAAATTAAGTAAGACTATGCCCGTTGTAGGGCCAATGCTGCTCCTTCTATAAATGGGAAAAGCTTTTGTGTAACAGTGTCATGTTAAATCTCTTTGCTTGCCCTCTAAAGCGTGAAATCCTTATCAAAACGTCATCAGTCTTGTTCTTACATGAATGCCTACCCACAAATTCTTACAATTCTATTGAATCAAAGCATTTGCCTAGTCCTTGCTATTCTTTTAAATTTCCAAGTACAACTAAACTTGCCCCATTTCAAATAGAGTGATTTTGGAGAGCTTTCATACCTAAACATGTTTTTCTCTTCTGCCAAAGTAGGGAAGTCTCCAACATGATTCTAGAGGGGAGAGGTGAATAAACTTACACACCAGATGCAGTTTTTTTTAAAGAGGCCACTCAGCAAACACTTTGGCCCTCGTTACAATTTTGTCAGAATGTATTCCATTACCCCAGGGTGAAGTATTTACCACGTGTGGTAAATACCTCCTAGTTCAAGTTTTCTTTTTTTTAATTTAGTTTTTATTATACATTTTAGCATACATTGCGCAATCTTATACACTTCAAATGTGGTTTTGCATTGATACACATTTTACAGCATTAATATGGAAACAGTCTATGCGGAATAATGTTAATCTTTTTATTACTCTCTTTCTGCTTCAATAATTCAGTGCTAGAAAAGGTCTCCTTGCTCGGTGATGATGCAGAATTTCACACAATGAAGTAATGGTTGTCATGGTTATAGTGGTCATGAACGGATTAACAACTTGAACTGGGGATTACACTATATGTATCGGCATATGGGTTCAGGTCACTATAGCATTTTTAGGTGACCCTTCCCATTGTGGGCTCACCTTCCCGGTAGATCTCCTGAAATGCATTTAAACTGTGTTGGAGAAGATAATCTCTATATGGGCCCCATATATACTTTGGTCTAGAAGTTATTGGTTGCATCATTGCCAATGTTTCTATGGTGTGCAGACAGAATATCGAGTTGGAAAAGTCGACTTACACAAATATCGAGTTGGAAATATCATGACACAGAAATATCAACAGCAAGAATATTGTGGTCAAGAATATCGACTTTAAGGTAAGAAATATTGTTTTTAAAAATATCGGTCATTAATATCGTTTGCAAAAAGATAGTTGTTTAAAATATCGATTTTTTAATTAGACTTATGTATTTTAAATGTATGTGATCTATTTTTTTGTAAAAGTATTGTTTTTTTTCTTTAATATATGTGTTAAGTTTTTAGTAGTTATCAATTTTATTTTAATTAAATTTTGTGTTTTCTAGTTCCGCAGCGGGTTGTGGGTTTATAGGGGGTTAGGATGGGAAGTAATTTAATTATAATAAATTAATGATTATTTTTATTTAGTAATATTTATTTAATTTAGATTTTATAGTGTTAATTGTGGGAAGCAATTTATTATTAATTAATTAATAATTGGTTGTTACTTAATAATTAATTAATTGTAATTAATTATTGTAATTGTGTTATTTTTTTAGGAGCCGGTTGTGGGGTTTATAGGGGTAAAGGGTGGGAAGTAATTTAATTATCATTAATTAATGATTTTTTTAAATTTATTAATATTTATTTAATTTAGATTTTATAGTGCTAATTGTAGGAAGTAATTTATTATTAAGTCATTATTAATTGGTTGTTAATTATTATTAATTAATTAACTGGTAATTAATTATGTTAATTGTGTCATTTTTTAGGCGTGGGTTGAGGGGTTTATAGGGGTAAAGGGAGGAAAGTAATTTATTTTTAATTAATTAATAATTCTTTGTTAATGCTAATTAATTAATTAAAATTTAAATATGGCAATTGTGTAATTAATTTTAGATGTGAGTTGTGGGGTTTATAGTGGTAAAGGGTGGAAAGTAATTTATTTTTAATTAATTATTAAGTAGTTGTTAATTGATATAAATGTATTATTTTAAAACAAATTATGGAAATTGTGTAATGATTTTTAGGTGTGGGTTGTGGGCTTTATAGGAGTAGAGGGTAGAAAGTAATTTATGTTTAATTAATTAATAATTAGTTGATCATTAATATTAATTCATCAATTGATAATTAATTAAAGTAATTGTTTATTTTTGTGTGTGTTAGTTTTGGTTTTATAGGGGTAAGATTTGGGGAGTACATTAATTTTTATCTGTTTTCATTTGTTTTTTAATTAATAATATTTCTTTAACTGATAGTTAATTATGTTAATTATGGAGGTACATTTTTTTTAAATTTAGATGTGTGTTGTGAATTGTGCTGTGTTATAGGGTAGGATATCAAAAAGATTAAATTTATGTAATAATTAATGTTTTTGTTTATAAGTAATGTCTGATTAAAAATAGTTATTTGTTTGTAAATTATTTTAAAATTTATTTAATATAATATTTCTAGGCATTTGTCATATCTATTTAACATTATAATATGTTTCTATTTTTTAGAATTTTTTAATATTTATATATTGTTCATTTTGTTTTATTTTTAAATATTTTGTGTTGGTGATATTTTGTTTGTTTTCAATTTTAAACTGACTGGAGTGGGAATATTAATTTTTACCCCTCTGCTATCCAACACTTTCCCTATTGTTGCACTAACTGGAGTGGGAATAGTATGTTTTACCCCTCCGCTATCCAACACTTTCCCTAGTGTTCCACTAACTTGAGTGAGAATAGTATTTTCTACCCCTTCGCTATCCAACACTTTCCCTACTGTGGCACTCAGCAGAGTGTAAGTAGTAATTTTTACCCCTCCGCTATCCAACACTTTCCCTACTGTTGCACTCACTGGAGTGGGAATAGTCATTTTTATTCCTCCGCTATCCAACACTTTCCCTACTGTTGCACTCACTGGAGTGGGAATAGTAATTTTTACCCCTCCGCTATCCAACACTTTCCCTATTCTTGCACTCACTGAAGTGGGAATAGTAATTTATACCCCTCCGCTATCCAACACTTTCCCTACTGTTACACTCACTGGAGTGGGAATAGTCATTTTTACCCCTCCTCTATCCAACACTTTACCTACTGTTGCACTCACTGGAGTGGGAATAGTCATTTTACCCCTCTGCTATCCAACACTTTCCCTACTGTTGCACTCACTGGAGTGGGAATAGTCATTTTTATTCCTCCGCTATCCAACACTTTCCCTACTGTTGCACTAACTGGAGTGGGAATATGAATTTTTACCCCTCTGCTATCCAACACTCTCCCTACTGTTGCACTCACTGGAGTGGGAATAGTGATTTTTACCCCTCCGCTATCCAACACTTTCCCTACTGTTGCACTCACTAGAGTGGGAATAGTAATTTTTACCCCTCCGCTATCCAACACTTTCCCTACTGTTGCACTCATTGGAGTGGGAATAGTAATTATTAGCCCTCAGCTATCAAACACTTTCCCTATTGTTGCACTCACTGGAGTGGGAATAGTATTTTTCACCCCTCCGCTATCCAACACTTTCCCTACTGTTGCACTCCCTGGAGTGGGAATAGTAATTATTACCCCTCCGCTATCCAACACTTTCCCTACTGTTGCACACACTGCAGTGGGAATAGTAATTTTTACCCCTCCGCTATTAAACACTTTACCTACTGTTGCACTCACTGAAGTGGAACATTTAAGTTTAAAGACTATTAAATAGTTTAATGTTTTAATTTATATTATAAATTTTTTATTAGATTTTATGATTGGTGTATATATATATATATATATATATATTTGTAAATTTTCATATATACAATTATAAAATAAATTGAAATTAATAGTTTATTAATTGCTTTAAAGTAAAGATATATATATTACATTTTATATACGTATGTTTACATTTTTTTAATTAAATGTATTTGTTATATTTGTTAAAATGTATATTAAATCTAATTCATTTTTTAAAGTTAATTTTATTATTTAATATATTTGATATTATTTTTTATACATATATTAAAATCTATATTTTGTACAACTATATTTTTTACATCGATTTTTTTCTCAATAGTTTTGTACTTACCATTTTAAATATAGGATGTCAATATTTTTGACGTTGATATTTATAACTCGATATTTGTGTATAGGGATATTTTGGGGGTCGATATTGTATCAGTGAACCCTTTCTATGTGGCCATTGCAGCTTTCTATATCTTTCAACCATTCGGGGAGATGAATGCCTGGTGTATGAACTTGTAGGGTAGCAATTTATTCCGGTAATTCATAGATATTTGTCCAGTTTTTACCTAACAGTAGGTCCAGAGGGCTTCTAGCACTGGTTTCCTAAGATCTGCTTCCCAGGCTTGCAGGAACTTAGCAGAGTGACCCTCTCTGAATTGTGAGGCATTGGTGATGGTCTGGAAACCCATTTTGACATATCCGTTGATGTGATCAACTGTGCTAGTGGCCGGGGGGGGGGCGTAATCTGCACTGCGATCAAGATGGCGGCGATTTGCTGAGCGCCGCTCGAGCGCAGAGCCTTTCATCATTTTAAAGCCTTTAATACGGCATCCCGAACAGCGGTTTCACTAGCGGAATGCCTTGTAACCTCCCACCTGCTCATTGAGCTAATTTTAGCTCTTCTGGTGTGTTTCTTTTAACTTGGAGCTGTGGCGGTGAGTTTCTTCTCAGATGCGACCGACTGCCATTTTGCTAAGGCTGCTCACATTCTATGGATCCCTGCTGTGTATTTACTGGCAGTTAGCTTATAAAACGCTTCGCAATGACTCTACATGACTTAATTCCTTCAATGTGGATGGCTTTTTTTCTATAAGTTATGTGGGCTATTTGTCCCCATATTTTTTTTGACATTGTTGGGCTGAACTGTCTTCACCAACTGCTATTCACTCGTGTCACATGCTGTTACATTCTCACAGCATTCTTTCCTCGGATATTGCCCCACTTTTAACCTTTTCTTCCGCATTTTTATTATTTATGCTGAAATTTCACTTGTTTCCTTCTTTATTCCTGACATTATATCTTTGCTGAAACAGATACTGTTATCATTTACTTTCATTTTGGAGACTATTGTTCTTTTTTACCCCAGACCACTTGCATACTTATATGTACTGTCAACCAGTGGCGGCTCGCTGAGGGAGTGCTGCTGTGCGGTGGGCGGGGCGGGGGTGGGGCAGGGCGGGGGGGTAGTGGAGTTCGACATACGACGGACAGGAGTAAGGTAAGTAATTAAATAAACAAAACTATTTACCTTGCACGCGCTGCATTGCCAACTCGGCGATGCAGCGCGCACAAGGTAAATAGTTTTATTTATTTAATTACTTACCTTACTCCTGTCCATCGTATGTCGGACTCCAGTACCCCCCCACCCTGCCCCTCCCCGCCCTGCCCCACCACCCCGCAGCACTCCCTCGGCGAGCAGCCACTGCTGTCAACATAGTGTATGGGCAAGCTTAGACTACTTCAAAAGATAACAAACCGCCCTCTACATTACGCCAAATCGGCTAGTGAAATTCTTGCTACTTGGAAGCCTTCTTCTGGCACTAAACCAAAGCAGGTGAAAAATTATCCCTTCTCACCCATTATGTCATCTCACAATCCAGTTCTTGACACTATACTTGATTATGTGAGGGGTCTGAAACCCTTTGTGAGTGCCACTAGTGAGAAGCTCAAACTAATTGAAGACAGATGGATTAACGTGGAGGCTAAGATGTTTGACATGGAGCACTGAATAAGTTATCTACAGGATGCCACTACCAGGAATCCTCTTCTAGAAAAGGAAATTCAAAAGCTCAAATTACATACAGAGGACCTTGAAAAAAGAAATAGATAGAATAACCTTCACCTCTATGGCCTGCCAGAAAATTTGGAAGGTCCTGACCTTCTTGCCTTCCTGAAAAAGTTCCTACCTGAACTCTTAAACCTTCAACAGGAGCCACCCCTTAACATTCAACGTGCACATCGCCTTGGCTGACTTCAACCTCATTCTACTATACCCAGAGGAATTATAATGTTATTTCTGGAATTTACAGACCTGATCCATGTTTTGAGGGCAGCAAAAGAGAAACATCATCTTATGTGGTCTGGACATGATATTTACTTATCTCAGGATCTCTCCAATGCCACTAATGCCAGAAGGAAATAATTTCTTGCCTTACGACCTCAAATGAGACAGTTACACATGTATTATGCTATTTTACATCCATGCTTATGTAAAATTACTTATGAAGGCACCACACGATCTTTTGAGGATCCTGTCAAACTAAAATCTTTTCTCCAAAGTATTTCACCTCATTCTATGGATACTACTGTTCAGTGCACTTTTACTTTTCTTATTTTATAATTTTCTGTATGACTGTTTTTTCTTCTTATATATTCTATTCTTTATCTCCTTGCTGCTCTTCTTGTTCTTGGTGCTGTCACGTCTCATGCTCACTTTCTTTGCTCTTCATTTCAGATCTGGATTTCTCTCCTTGACCTGTCTCTTCATCTTAATATCCCTTTCTCATCCTTCTATTTATTCCTTTATTTTTCTCCTACATATTTTTTGCGGGGTGCTTTTACATTTGTTACACTTTTTATTTTTGCATTGCGTATATGCTATATATTTATTAATAAATGGTGTATGTTTATTTATCTTTAGCGTCTCTGCAGCTTGTCAACCATGTTCCTGTCTCCCTCATCCCAATCCCCAATATATTTAACGTTGTCTCGTGGAATGTTCATGGTCTGGGACTCCCTGTCAAAAGACAAAAGGTACTTTCTCGTTTGTCTAGATTTACTTCACATGTTACTTTTTGCGGGAAACTCATTGTAATGATGTTGAATCGCTTAAATTAAAATGGCAATGGGTAGGCCAAGTTGTTTATTCTCCTGCTGTTAATCAAAAAGGTGGTGGTCTCATTCTTTTTCATAAATTGTTACATGCACAAATTATATCGACCCAATGTGATAATGATGGACAATGGGTATTGGTTACAGTTGCAATTCACAATAGACATACCTCTATTTTTATATATTAATGGCCCAATTAAACTTGATCCAGATTTTTGGAACAACATCAAGATAACACTGGATTCCATTGATAATCCTAACATTATTATTGCAGGAGACTTTAATCAATGGTTAGACCCTTTCACTGACAGGAAGTCAGAATGTAAATGTAACCCTGATAAATCCCATAAAGCCTTCCAATCTGCCATTGCTACTCATTCATTATTTGATGTTTGGAAAACATGTAACCCTGATACTTGTGAATGTATGGTTTTTTCCAATGTGCATCAACCCAGCTCTAGAATAGACTATATTTTGGTTACTAAACCGCTGCTTCCTTCCATCCAATCCTCAGAAATTGGCTCTGTTTTCATCTCAGATCATGCCCCTGTTTTTTCTTCCTGAGAATTATCTCTAACTAATTCTAAAACTGGTAGTTGGAAATGTAATAATTATCTGGTATCGGATAAAAATTTTCTTTCTGAAGCTACTACCATTATTAATGAGTTTTTAAAATTTGACTGACCCCTAAACACTCCTAGTCCTAACACTTGGGATGCTTTCAAGGCCTCTTTTTGAGCATTCACCATAGCTTGCTCAGGGAAAAAGGAAAAAAACGAACTCATGCCAAATATACTACATTACTACAACAAATTAAAACACTAGAGCATACATATTTTTCCTTGAAGTCTGCCCTTAATAAACTTGCCACCATTGATGCTTGCAATATCCTCCATAAAGTTAAATCTAAATACCATGGAGGTCAAAATAAAGCAGGTAAATTGTTGGCCAATTATTTAAAAATGAAATCTGAACGTAAAAACATTGGACCTATTTGAAATGAACTTACCAATAAAATTGCATCCTCTGATGCTGGCGTTTCCAACATTTTCCGAGGCTATTATCAATCATAGTATTCTGACTAAGTCTGGGCGGTGAACTCCGCTCTGCTCACGGAGTTTGCCGAGATTTCCGCACTCTGCGTTACGCGAAGCTCGCTGAGTTTTTTCCCTCGCTCGCATTCGTCAACGTCAAGTTGGCGAGCGCGGTAAATCCACCTCCCGGAGAGATTTTTCCTCTTTTGCAATCGTCAACATCAAGTTGACAAGCGCGAGCGTGGAAAATCGACCTCCAGGCGAGATTTCTCAATGCAGGCGGTCAGATTTCTCATTGCGAGTGGTCGGGTATTGTCACGACCGCTCGCGTTGAGAAACTCCGTTCGCATTGAGAAAGCTGCCGCTCAAGTAAAAATCTACTCGAGCGGCAGAAAGGAAGCAGTATGCGCTTGCGCTGTGCTGGTGCCATTCGCGATGATTGCACAGCGCAGACAAGCACCTGGCACTGAAAATCACCGCAAACAGCATTTGTCCAACGTACTCTGCCGCTTGCGGAGCATGCGTAGCGCGGCGGAGTTTTTTTGCACTTCGCGGAGTTCCGCGTACCAGAACTCCGCAAACTCCACCCAGGTTTAATTCTGATGACACTAGTCCTTTAGAATTTAAAATGCATACATTTTCTGATGGTATCCCTCAGCTCTTCTTTCTTATACCTGAAAAATGTGACTTACTAGAAGCTGATTAGCTCTCCAGGAGACTACAGATGCCATCAAATCCTTAAAAAAACTAAAGATCCTGGTCAAGAAGGCTTTTCTATTGTACTTTTCTCTTATTTTTCTTCCATATTTACCCCTACACTCCTTGAAATGTTTAATTATTTTCTTTCAAATTCTAAGTCCACCGGATCCTTTTTAGAAGCTTCAATTGTAATTTTTCCCAAACCGGAAAAAGACCACACCCTTTGAAAAAATGATCGCTCTATTACTTTAGTTAATTATGATTGCAAAATATTTGCCATCAGTTTGGCATCCCGCCTTGAAAACATTGTTCCTCTACTTGTGAAATCTGACCATTCTGGTTTTGATAAGGGCAGACTTGCTACAGATAATGCTAGAATCTTTTCAAACATTCTTGCATTTGGTAAAAATTCCAACTTCCCCATGCTGCACTGTCTCTTGATGCCGAAAAGGCTTTGACTGCATTATCTGGCAATTTATGTTCACAACTCTGCATTGGTTTGGCCCAAATTTTATTTCATTTTTTAAATTATTGAATTCTGCTCCCCGTGCCAGTGTTTTTCTTAATGGTTGTTTCTCCTTAATTTCCGATACAAAGAGGTACACAACAAGGTTGCTCTCTCTCTCCTTTGCTTTTTATCCTTTGTTTAGAGCCTTTCCTCTAATGTATTCATTGCTATACACTTATATCAGGAAACATGATTCCATTGAAACCAAGTTGTCATCTTATGCTGATGATATTTTAGTTTATATGTCTAACCCCTCTCTTCTTTAACTCCTTTTTGCACGAAATTCAATTGTACTCCAGTATTTCTGGATATAAAGTAAATTTTTCTAAAACTGAAATATTACCATTAAATTCTTTGTGTTTTCAATATATGTGTGCTAATACTAACTTCCCCTGGTGCTCTACCAAAATAAATTACCTTGGTATTTGGTTTTCATCTACTATTTCGAACACAATCAGTTACAATTTTAATATTTTAAAACTCACACTTCAAAAATTAATTTCATCATGGTCTCCATTCCACCTATCAAGGTGGGGTAGGTTGGATACCATTAAGATAATGATTGTACCACACGTCCTTTATATACTATCTATGTTCCCTTTTAACATACCTATTTCCTATTTTTCTAAAATGTATTCAATTTGTACTAAATTTCTTTGGTCATAATGCACATTCCCGTATTGTCTGGCTAAACTCTATCATCCTAAGAATGAAGGTGGTGTTTGTTTTCTGGATTTTAAGCTGCCTTTTAATTCATCAAGTTTTTGCTTTAACCCACAATTTACCACAATGGATTGTATTTGAGAGTTCTTTATTAAAGGATTTCTCATTCAATTATGTAATTTATATGTCTAACTGCACCTTTATATCCTCCAACCCTATACTAAAACATTCCCAACAGTTATTACATACAATATTTTCTACAAGTTTTGATGTATATTATCCATTTCCATTCCAATTTCCATGTCATTTACTTTATTTTGGTCATAGACCATAAAAGCAAAAGGCATAAAATATACAATACTAATAAATTACTTCAAATCAAGTCTAGAAACAGAGCATTAAAGTAAGAATAATCACAGGCAGAAGAATGATGGTAACACTAGTCAGATCTATAAAATCACACAGCACATTTCTGGAAATACAGTTAAATATCCTTAACTGATGCGCTAGGCTGCAAAGTGGAATTAAAAGACATTAAAAGTTTACACAGAATTGGCCAGATGCTCTCTAAAAATTTGGCCATTGAGAAAACTATAACTGGGGATGTGTCAGCTCTACAAATTCTCACTGCTTCCCTGCAGTGGTGGACACCGAGGAAACTGCATAAAGGAACTATCCAGCGCCTTCTCTGCTTGTTTGTATTTTGAACAAAAAAACAGTATATGTTCTGTTGTTTCCTCTGCCTCTCCACATGCAGGGCAGGAATTCGAACCCCTGTGGTTGGCTTTCCCCTTGCTGGTGGCAGTTGTTAAAGGTAAGGTGCCCAACCTAAATCTGATGTACAATGCTTTTGTGAATGGGGGGAGTCTATTTCATCCATGTAGTTCTCTATAGAGGGGAATGGCTTGAATTCTAGGAAAGATTTGGTTTGCTTCTCTAAGCCAGGCCGATGGAGTAGTTCAGACCCTACCTGACCCCAGTTTTTATTTCAAGAGGGGAAATTGAACATGGATCTGTCCAGTAGTTTTGCAATCATAGTGAGTAGCATGTCTGTTTTACAAAGGTCAGCCACTGGAGCTTTCTCCCACCCTGGGACCCATCCAAAAAGTCTTGAAGCCCTTCTCTGTAATTAGCCAACTCAGGGGTCGACCAGACTCGAAACCAGTGCAAGATTGGTCTGAGTCGAATTAGTTGGGCAATGGGCCAGATTCATATGTGAAGTTTAAAGACTAAAGCGGTGATTTGGGGGATTTTAAGCACCATTCTCAAAACGTTGTTCTCTGCCACTTCGATGGTGTCTAGGTTAATGGGACCCCCCAGCTTCTGCACCGTAGATACCTGCAGCAATCCCTTGGGCCCTCCATGCTTCGAGGATCATAGAGACTGGATGGATTGAGGAATGATTTGCAAATTTTAGTAATGCTGCCGCTCTGTGTTTCAGAATGAGGGAGCTTTTGGTAACTTGATTTACCCAGGAATTCGTACTAGACAGACTAATACAGAGGTAATCAAAATCATGCACTCTCTCTATCCATTTCCCCTCAAGCAATATTGTTCTTAAAAGACTCTGTGTGGATGGATGGCCATAAATTTGGTTTTACTTTCATTTATCATAAGGCCTTGGTCTAAACAAAAGAGACTAAACTTGCTCAGGAGGGTCTCTAGGCCTTTGGGAGTCTTTGATATCAACAGCATATCATCTGCGAACAACAAGGCTGGAATCTCAGTCTTCCAAAGAACCAGGGAGTCATAGTCTATGCATCCGTTGATGAACAACTGATATAATTTAGGGGCATATACACAGCCCTGCTAGACTCCTTTACCAACCCCAAGTGGACCAGTTGATTCCCCAATGGTGCCCCATCAGACCAGAGCAAAATTATCGTGGTGTAGGCGTATGATGATGGTAACAAGTTGGTCAGGAAGCCTCATTTCGATGAGGGTTCTCCACATTCTAACCCTGGGGACCATGTCGAATGCTGCTTTAAGATCCACAAAAGCGGCATGTAGACTACCACCACCCAAAACCACCTCTTTCCACCTAACCAGCTGGAATCTAAAAACCTGATCAGCTGTACTGGTTTTGAGGTGCAGGCCAGCCTGAAATGAGTCAGGATTTTGCTTTCTTCAATCCAAGAGAGCAAGTGGTCCAGTATAATTTAACAAAACATTTTCTGACTTGAGTCAATAAGACTAATTGGCCAGTAATTCACCAGATCCAGGTTTGATCCTTTTTAGTGGATGGGTATAATCTCTGCCCCCTTCCATGACTTGGGGATATCTGCACCTGCCAGATTGACACAAAAAATGCAGGTGAGGTAAAGCCGCAGCCCGTGCAGGTAAGAGCGGTGGGTCTGTGGGGCCAGGTGGGGGGGATTTTGACAGATGACAACGTTGGAAAAATTAAATAAATAATTAATTTTCCCTCGTCGTCGTCAGTCGAAACACTCCCCCACCCGGCCCCACCGCCTCACCACTCTTACCTGCACAGGCTGCAGCTGGTATGGTATGGAACCCAGATGGGTGGTTCTGAGGAAAAGAGGTCCACTGGGATTCGGTCCAGCCCTGGGGCCTTCGCAGTTTTCTGCGGAATTATGGCAGATTTGACCTCAATGTTGTTGAAGAAGTGTCTGGCTTCAAAGAAAGAATCTGCATTGGAATGGGATGGTTGCACAGTACTAACTTGTGCAACCATTCTTGTTTTGAGACTTATGGTTTTGTAAGTGGAAAAGAACAACTATATAAGGTTTTAAAGTGAGTCACCCAGTTATGTGGTAGAATGTGGGATTCTGATTTCATCTTGGCAGGCTTTGTGCCATGGGAAATTACATGTCCCACTGCAGCTAATAGTTCACTCCAGATGTCCCAGTTGGTTTTTGCAAGTTATTGTGCTTGTTTGTAATCAGATCTAGCACTCTTAACATCATGGGGGGAACCCCATTTAGGGGGCACCTAAGAGATGGCTTTTTGCCACTCTACAGGTCTTGTTGTACCATGTGGCATCTGCTGGCCTGAGCAATTCTTTGTGATTAAGGGCTTGGTAAAAAACCGCATTTTTAGCTCGTCAAACCATTTGTCATGGACTCCCATAATCTCACTGGAGGTTAGCTCTGGACCAGCTAAGAGTGACATAAATGGGATCAAATTGCGATATATATGGGCATGGAGGGCCTTGTTATTCACTATGCTCTCCCATTTGACTGCTTTACGGTTATTGCTCACTGTCAGAACTCCACACGGTATGCTCAGTTCCCTATCGGCCCCGCTTGCTATGCCACGGAGAGTTAGAATAAGGGGAAAGTGATCCTAGGGATAACTTCCTAAAATTGGAGAGACACAAAGAAGTAATCAAAATTACTCGTATACATATTTCTGGTGAATGCCGGGTGTCTCTTTAGGTCCGAGTTAGTTCTGCCATTGCAAACTTTTAGTTTGTTACATATACTAAAATCCGTCAGTTGCAATGCTATTTTAGGGATTATGTTTATGCATGGGCTCAAAATTTGGGGAATACTCCAATATTGATCTTCTTCATTAGGCAATTCCCTTTTTAGCGTGTTAGGTTCAAAACAGACATTAAAATCCCCACCAATGATTAGAGCTATCAAGTCTTTAGGGTTGGTGTTTATGACGTTATTCAGTTTTTGAATTACAGGGAGTCAACTGACCTGGGAATACTCCTACAATAAATATTGAACAGATGAAGTTTATCTTTCTGTTAAGTACAATAATCTCAAGACCAAGGATATTTGGTGAAGCAACAGATAACTGTTTAACCTGGCACTCCAAGGAAATCCTAACCCATGTAGTGAGTCCACCAGACGGCCCACCTGGTTTTGACTTGCAGACGGGCACACGATAAGTTGTGTAAACCTGTCTGTGAGAGGGAGTAATTTCTCATGTTTCCTGGAGCATGACAATGTCTGCCTTTTCTATGAAAGTCCCCCATTCCCCCTGTACTAGCTTTCTCCCCAAGCCAGCAATGTTCCAAGAAATCAAAGTGGAGGTGTATATCAAATTGGAAGACAGAGATTTGGGCATCTTGGTGGTTTAGGGGTATGTCATAAGATTGTACCATGTTAGTTGTACCACTTGGGGATATGAGAACTTGCTCATTGTCATGACAAGGACTGTTATGAGGATTCTCCAGTGGCGTGCCCAAGGCATGGTAAAGGTGAAGGGGTGAGGGCTGCATAGAGGCTGGCCTACTGCCAATGCTCGTTGGCATTATAGGAGTCTCTGAGCTAACTAGTCAGTCCATGCTAGAAAGACATGAAAGGGATTGAGGATGCTCAGTTCCCCGGAGTGGAAGAACCCTACTTTAAATTGGATCTGAGAAGTTGAAAGGTTATTTGCTAGAAGTTATATAGAGAACATCCCATTGCCAATAGAATGATGAATGAACTGTAGTTTGATGCAATCCAAATTTTCAGAGAAGGGAATTTGAGAGGCCCTTGTTATGTCTGCACAGATGATACTAGTGCAGTACCTGACATTGCAAATCCAAAGGGTTGCTTTATTAATTAGAAAACCCTTATCTTCTCTGGCTTGCAAGGAAAGTTTTGGAACCCCCTTCATGAATATCGTCCGGGAGGAAGAATAGGGATTTTGGTTTGAATTCACCAAGGGGTGCATAGGGATAAATGGCTCAGCTGTGGGGTCGAGTGTTGGGGCTACGAAGGGGGAGTCAGAGGGTGAAAAGCATGAATATACTCATTTAGATACAAAACCCCTTTGCCCCCTCCAGTTTAAACACTTTTGGTGTTCAAGGAATTGAACAGGACCGTGGTTCTGGGCCTGGCTTGCTGCCCAGGGGGGATGAGGTTTGTTGTTTCGTGCCCTAAGATTATTCAAAGTGCCCAAGGGTCTAGAAGTAACTAGGCCACAGGGCCTGTTCAATGACACTTTAGACTGTAATTCATGATGGGGTCAGTCGCCTGCTTGCAGCTGAGTTTGCGGCTCCCGGACCCAGCATCGGAGGAGCACTCACATGGTTTAACATTTGGCAGAGTGTGAAGCTCCTCTCTGAGAGACATGACCTCTGCCCTCAGGGAATTAATCATATCCCAGAGATCTCTAATCTGGGCACTATAGTCTTCCTCATCTTCAGCCTGTGGGGCAAGGGAAGCAAGTGGTCCTTTATTTCTAAGGGGCGCATCACTAGCAACTAGTGCAGAGAAGCAATTAGCACATATGGTTCCCTTAGAACCATGGTTTGTAAGGAAACTGCAATAGGTGGTTTATTAGGTTGAAGTGTAGGAGAACTAAACAAGGGAGTACTATCTTCAAGTTTCTTCCCTAATTGACTCTCGTTGGAAGCAAGTGCTGTAGGTAGCAAAGTCGTTAGTTTGCCAGATTTTTTCCTGAACATGGGGGCCACTTGCATTTGTTTCTGGACTGCCCCGTTGAAACAGGAATTCTCCGACTGAAGTATATGTTCCACCTCCTCAATGAAATTGTCTGTATCACATAGTGTGGCAATGTGGGAGCAGTCTGAGGATTATTTACCCGTTGGTTCACCAGCAAGTTTGCTAGTGCTCTTCCTTTTACCCACAATTCGTAAAAACAGTAGCTTGGCAAGTGCATAGAAATAAAACAACAACCCTTCAACAAGCCTTGATGGGATAGAGACAATCAACAATCAATAATCAATTAACAAAGGCTGGGATACCAATGAGCAGCAGGTTGCCATGGGCAAGACATAAGCGATAAAGACAGCAAACAGGGTTCTAGTAGCTAGCTTGCCTGAGCGATATTAAATGATAATGAATGATCAGGCACCGGCCTCTTCCTGATGCTGCAGGTTTGATTGTCACTTGGGGAAAATGACATGCAAATGGTATGTTCACTGTGGGGTTATGGGCACTAGTCCCAAGCAGCTGGTCTTCGCAGCAGCTAACTCATTGAGGATTTGCACACAAATGCCGGTGGAGTTCAGATGTGGAGTCCGCTTTAGCAAATCAGAGGCTGATGGCAGGCTCTCCTAGATAGCAAGTACAAGGCCAACAAAAAAAGCTCAGGGTTGTCAGAGAAGTTCACCCCGGTCAGTCAGTCAGACATACAGACAGTGCAGGAATTCTGTGAGAGATCCAAGAGGCAGTATAGCAAAGCTTTAGCAAAACAACCACTCAACAAGGTGATGCTCCAGCGATCCAGTGCACCGACGGCACTCACCTCCTCCCTCCCGTTCCAGGAGTCGCCACCTTTGTCCACACTGAGCTGTGAGGGAAGATGGATGATGATGATGGTTCCAATTAAAGCTGTGCAATGCATTGCCCACCGCCTATGACCACCCTACCGCCCTGCCGTACACCTGCGTTTACGTTCAGGAACGTACTGTAAACCAGATATAGTGGCTGCAGACGGCCTAGTATCAACTGTGTCGGCTGCACCAGCACAATGCCAACCTCATGAAGGACAGGCCAGGAGCCGGCAGAACATGGCGAGATGCGGACAGGTAATGGCAAATGGTGCTTAACAAAGAATTATCAACCTTGAGAAAAAGCAAGCTTCGCCAGTAGGGAACCAGCAGGCTCACCCACGGAGACCAAAATTTTCCAGCGTGGCTTCCCCCAGCTCTAGTTTCTCCAGTGTGCGATGCATTGCGTTGCATGTGGGCGGGCACGAGCACAACATCAGGGGGGAGGTGTTGACTGTAGTCTCCTTTGCTTAGGACAGAGAAGTCACTGAAGGCCGATGACTATTGACATTGGTGAAACAAGTTTAGGCCAGGCAGACCCCACTGCCAGTGGCCAATACAAATGTTGTGATGGCTCGCTGGTAGGTAGTGAACAGGATCCAAAAGTGCGGGAGCTACCAAAGTCAGAACCAGGCCCAGGCCAGGCCTCAGCTCGCAGCGTTCCAATGTCTCTCCCGCTCCAGGCCACAACAGAGTGCCAGTGGGCAGCTGGAGGGGCAGGCAAGGGCACAGTGCAGCAATCTGCAATCAACTGGCGCAGTGGCCGACACCGTCCCACAACACCGCTCGCAAGCACCATGCACCTGGCAGTCCCCTTTAATCAATAGGCCAGGACAGGAGCTTCAGTCACCAAGTGCAGAGCAGCGCATCAGGGGGAGTCAGCTGTGACTTATGCAGCTGCACTCACTGCCAGGCAGTCCCCAGCCACACTGTCCTGCCGTGCAGGCCCACAAGCCTACAGGCACCCTCTCCAGCCGAGGTCTTCTGGACACCACCGCCACACATCCACGATCTGTCTTTCATGGATCCTGACAAGGGCCGCAGGTCTGTGAGCCCCCACTGTGGGTGACAGGGCTCAGCCCCCCCCACAAATCACCCCGGCTCATGGGCAGCAGCAGCCGTGGGCCCTTAGGGTGAATATGTTCCACTCAGGCTTCATAGGTGGCAGGCCCCTCCAGTTGCAGGCACCCCCAGCACAGTGCTCTCTTTTCCGGCCCCGCCGGCCACCAGAGGACAGGTCCTCACCACAAGTCACAGGCCGCACCTCCACAGACAGCCGTTCTCTGTTCCTCTCCAGCCCGTTACTCTCCTCTACAGCCAGGTTATCCCTTTTTCCTAGTTGCAAACACAATACAATCTACCAAGTTGATTTTTACAGGAATATAACTTAATTTTGTGATTTACAAGGAAAGAGACTGAGGCAAATACGCTTGCTCCTATCACTTATAGTGAATATAGTTTTCTTAGTGTGGTGCTCCGGTCGGGATGGACAGTCCCCTATCCTTTCTTATAAGGGTATCACCCTTAATGAAATTAGACAAACACACACTTATTTACCAATAATCAAGTAATTCTTGACTTTTTGCAGCATAGGTTGCACAGCAATTCATCCACAAGAGTCCTTGTTTCTTTAGAAAACTTCTTTATTCAATTCTTCACAAGATAAAAAGGATTCTCAGTACCCAATGCATTTTGTCTCAAGAAAGAGACTTCTTCAGGGCTACAAATGACAAACAGTTACACATAATTAAAAACATTTACAATTTTTTTTTTAAATGTATATACATTTTAAAATCTTATTTACATAACAGCACCTGCCCCAGTCCATTTCATCTTAATAAATGGGTAAGAACAGTTCACCTCTCAGTTTCTACATCACTTTACCCTTCCTGTGTAGTGTGCAACCCATCTGTCAAGTTATATATTTCCTTATATGTCATTCATTTATAAAATGTACAAATTCACAAAAGAGGCCAGATTTAACTTAGCAGCATACAAGAACATTTGTATATACTTCAATGGTCATAATTAAAAAGTTATCCATGGGGATCTATATTTTATTTGTGTCTCCATATACACACTAAATTCAACTTAATTTCATGAATTTTCTTTTTTAATTTTTCAGAGACTGATTCAACTCATAAGAAGATGACTCTATTCAATTATCAAATCAATTAGATCCTGTCTTGGGTATACATTTGAAATTGCCTTAAGGTTGGTCAACCCCTTTTTATAAACATTTTTGTGTAATTTCAGACATTATACATTGGACAGTACACCTAATTTGGTTGTCCAATATCATAAACTGGTCCTGTTAGCCACAATTAGACTCCTTGCACTGGTATATGCGATCTCATATCTTTCCATCCTCACAGCGGTATCTTCTACATCTCGACAACATTCAGTAATCCATAGCATATATCACAGGCCTATGTTGGCATCTTAATCTAAATAAATAAACAGTATATCTATTATGTCAATATTTATATGCATCCAATTCTTCATTATCATTCCCTACAGAACTGCATCCCTGTTCTTAATTCACAGGGACTTATAATCGTCATAAGCTATCCAGTTAGCGGATTAGTGGTAAGTCATTTTGTTAGAAAAGGAACTGTGTTATACTAAAATATTCTAATTAATAGAGTTGTATATAATCTTTCTGAAAGTGCTAGTGGATTGACTCCTATGGTCTTTTGTTATTGAAAGGGGAGCTATATTAACCTAGATTGTTCTAATTAATAGAGTTACACATATACACCTAAATGTACCAATGAAGCTCCTAATAAGAAGCCGCCGGCACAGTTTATAGAGAGTAGCCGCCATCTTGTAATGTGCCGCTTATGACAAATCATGTTATTGAGTCACATTGCCCAGAGTTCACAAACCATATAATGTACGGTTTTCATACAAATCATAGCAAGAAAGCCGCATGTCCCACTAGCATGATATCTAAATTAATTTTAGATTATATTGGTAGAAGATACCGCTGTGAGATGGAAAGACATGAGATCGCGCATACCGGTGCGAGGAGTCTAATTGTGGCTAACAGGACACGTTTATGATATTGGACAACCAAATAAGGTATACTGTCATATGTAAAATGTCCGAAATGACACAAAAATGTTTATAAAATGGGGTTGACCAAATTTAAGGCAATTTGAAATGTATACCAAAAAAAGGATCTAATTGATTTGATAATTGAATATAGTCATATAGTCATCTTCTTATGAATTGGATCTGTCTCTGAAAAAAGAAAAGCCATGAAATTAAGTTGAATTCAGTGTGTATATGGATACACAAATAAAATATAGATCCCCATGGCGAACTTTGAATTATGACCAGTGAAGTATATAAAAATGTTCTTGTATGCTGTTAAGTTAAATCTGGCCTCTTTTGTGAATTTGTACATTTTATAAATGAATGACATATAAGGAAATATATAACTTGACAGATGGGTTGCACACAGGAAGGGTAAATTGATGTATAAACTGAGAGGTGAACTGTTATTACCCATTCATTAAGATGAAATGGAATGGGGCAGGTGCTGTTATGTAAATAAGATTTTTAATTGTATAAAAATTAAAAAAACAAATGTTGTAAATGTTTTTAATTATGTGTAAATTGTTTGTCATTTGTAGCCCTGAAGAAGTCTCTTTATAGAGACGAAACGCGTTGTCTACTGAGAATCCCTTTTATCTTGTGAAGAATTGAATAAAGAAGTTTTCTAAAGAAACAAGGACTCTTGTGGATGAATTGCTGTGCAACCTATGCTGCAAAAAGTCAAGAATTACTTGATTATTGATAATTAAGTGTGTGTGCTGGTCATGTTTGTCTAACTTAATTTTGTCTACTCTTCAATCCTATTTAACAATCAATAATTTTCCCCTGGATACCGTATCACTCACACCCCACACACCATTATATAACATTTCTCCTGACTCTACACCTAAGGCTGCCTCCTTGTATAAGATGTTATTATCCCCTATTACTGAAAGATCCAAAACTTCTATTGAATTACTATGGGAAGCTGGTTTATCTATCTTATTTCCTATTCATACTTGGGATAAATTGTGGTTTAAAATATTCAAGACATCTAAACCCACGCAAATTACACAATCTTTATTTTTTATTTATAACAGAGCTCTCATTACTCCTGAATGCATTTCTAAATCTTCTTCAAACTCCTCTCCATTATGCTGGTCTTGTTCTTCCTTCACAGGAACTTTAATTCATTTACTTTGTTATTGTTCCAATGTGTTTACATTTTGGGAAAATATTTGGTTAAAATGTTTGAACATTTTTCAATGTAACATTGAATTATCAATTCAAAATGCTTCTCTTGAAACTGCCTCACCAGATTTTGATCAACTTTCTCCTAAACCCATGTTTTTGATCTCGATATTGCCTTTGCTTTAAAGGTGATAATTTCTTGTTGGAAAGATACTTCTAAGTTGTCTATATTAACATGGTGAAACTTTATTTGTGATGAACATAGAATAGCTACTGTTTCTTCATTATCGTTAACTCAGAAAATAAAATCTGATTTATTCTGGTTACCTTTTACTACATATCTTTCTTCTCGCCTATCTATACCATAGATATTACTCTTTTTCCACTCCTTACTATCTTTATATCTTCTTTCTTTCTTTCTTTCTTTCTTCCTTTCTTTCTTTCTTTATCACTTTCTTACTTCGCCATATTTGATCATTTCTATTATCAAAGTGTTACGGGGTGACAAAACTCCCAATACTGGAATAAACACACAGACTCTTCTAGACAATGCAAAGACAGTATTTACTAACTGTTGCGACAGGGAGAAAAACACAACGGACTGCACCTCAGTCCTGGACAGGCTATCTCTGGGGATTTTCTTCAAATGACTGCTCGCAGATAGGCCCTTTTATGCAATTAACACAATACTTTATTACACACAATAAATAATAGTTGACTTGCAAGCCACAAATTTAGGATGGAAAAACACTTGAAAACATGTGACCTCATAACCCCGATTTCCTGAACTAATCCATTACACATTCTTCATTATACTTCTGACAATGCCTAATGACAGAGCATTCTTTGGCCTATGCATGCATGTGCGTTTCATGTTAGAGGCAAATTACATGAAGTGTGTGCTGGCAGCATTGTGTGCCCGAGACCTTTGTGTGTTCAGAACTTAGTTAAATCCCTGCACCAATTGTTTAATCAAGCACCTGTGTGCTCTGGGCTAATTCAGTTATATGAACCTATTGTCTAATCATGCCACAATCTGGTTGAAGGCATGGGATGCGTGCCAGTAGCCCTGTGTGCTGATGTCACAAATGCTTTCAAGTCTGTTGCGCATGAGTTGGCCTATAACTGATAACCCTTTCAAGTTACCCATTCTACTACATCCTTAAGTGGACTTTTCACCTTGCTTGTGTCAGTGCAGAACTTAGGCCTAACCTGTTTTATTAACCACAAACAGCTGTGTGGTTTGTGCTTGGGCTTGATGTTGCCCTATATTTCATGTTTCACGTTTTCTACAGCGTGTTCATTGATTACATTTCCTACAACAAAAGGTACCACATTGGTTTCCGCAAATATCATCTGCATGCATGAATAGCAATAGTCGCTCACTCCGGAAATACAGTCCTCTATGAGAGTGCTTTTCTTAAAGTTGGGCCAAGGAGCCCATTGCTAAAACGAACATCAGGGCGGTCACGGGGCATTCTTGTAGTTTGCCCCTAGATTTTTTAAAAGGGTCAGACGTTAGACCATTGGTACATACTAGAGCTGTAAGGCATAGCAATCGTATCAAGGTCACGTAATTACCTGGGATGCCATCGCGTTTAAGAATTTGTAATAGAGAAGGTCACTCCAATGAGTTGAACGCCTTTCAGCATCTAGTAGAGAAACTGCTGCAGGTATGTCAAGGTTCATCTGACGTGGGACTGCACAGACTATGCAAATTAGTTGTAGTTGATCTATGTGAGACCAATCCAGACTGAGTGGGGGAGACTATACTCTCCAGCAGGGGAGATGGTCTGGTAGCAATAACCTTGCCTAAAATTTTGTAATCTCAGTTCATCAATGATTACAGGCAATATGTCTTTCTAAAGAATAGGGAAAACATGGTGATGCTGGACAGCTTCAGCTCAAACACCTTCTCTCTTCCTTGTGGGACCCCGCAAGGGTCCTCACTCAGCCCCACTCTTTTTAACTTTTATGTTACAGAACTCGCTTCTCTGATTTGATCTTTTGGCTTCTCGTTCACATCATACACAAATTGTGTTAGCCTATAATGACGTTAACTACACTAACTCTCAGCTACACAATTGTGTGAGGGAAATTAGCACCTGGATGGGCAAGCACTGCCTGAAATTAAACTCAGATAAAACCGAGGTCATCCTCCTTGGAAACAATCCTCAATTCTGGACTCTATCAAGTTGGCCTTCGGAAATGGGCTCGCTCCAGGTGCCTACCTCGAACGTTAAGAGTCTTGGGGTGGTACTTGATGAGAAGCTAAACTTTAGTAAGCCAGTTAATGCTGTCATAGCCTCTTCTTTCAACACTCTTAGAATTATAAAAAGAATATCCTCCAGTATCTTCTTATGAATACCAGGAAAACAGTTATATCATCTTTAATCTTATCTAAAATGGATTACTGTAATGGATTACTGTAATGGACTGTACATCAATTTACAGGAACAATATTTTAAGAAATTGCAGGTCTTTCAAAATTCTGCCGCCAGATTACTCTTTGGCCTCCCCAAACACCATTCTGTCTCTCAAGCCATCAAAGACTTGAACTGGCTGATGGTTAGGAACCATATTGAATTTAAAGCCATGTGCTTAACCTTTAAGGCCTTGCATGATACAGGACCGGAATTTCTAAAACAAGCTATCTCCTGGTATGAACCAAGCAGCAACCTCAGATCTAAGGAAACAAATAAAGTCACCATTTTCATGTTCAAGAAAAATATATGGGGAGGAAGCAGCTTTATCTATGGAGCAAATAAACAGTGGAATTTCTTACCGATTCACATTAGATATGCTCAATCTTTACAGGTTTTTTGAAAACTCTTTAAAACCTGGCTGTTTAACAACTAACTTCTCCAACAGTCTCTCTTGTGCTCTCTGCTAAGCTAGTGCCAAGACACCCTAGGGTATAAATTGCACTTTAGAAATTGTCTAACCTAACATGCTTTGCACTTAGTAGGGTCTTTCCCAGATTTGGGGAGTACAGATATAATTGCTTCTCGCACTGATGATGGCAATCCCTCAGGCTTCAGTATCTACCTCTATGGGTTGGGGACAGTGGCGTAATGAAATTTGAGGGGGCACCCCTGCAAAGTACATGTAGGGGCCCCCCTGCAGACTCACGCAGGAACGCTCAGGACAGGCTACTGTGCTGAGGGGGCCCCCCCTGAAGCTCGGGACCCCGCACTGCACGGGCTGTAGAGGCCTTTTTTACGCCACTGGTTGGGGAGCTTGCACATGTCTATATGCTTTATAGAACTTGATTGTCAGGCCATCTGACCACAGTGCCTTTCCTCCCCCCAATGAGTCGATAGGTGTAATAATTTCTTCTATTGAGATTAGGTTACTCAGGACTTAGGTTACTAGTCCTCTAACTAGACAAGCGTTATTTTGTCAAGGTATTTATTGATTTTGTCTGATGATTCCACTCCGTGTGCAGTGCATAGTCACCTATAGTAATGTACAAACTCATTAAAAATGTCTTTGTTATCTGTAAACAGAGTGCCAGTCTCTCCCTCTATGTGACCAATAGTTCTAAGTTGGTCTCTCCACAGCAACCATTCAAGCATCTTTCCCGATTATTCGCCTTCTTCATATTGCCTATCTTACATATGCTTTTCCAGGAAATTTACCTCTCTGACCGTGAGGTCTCTGTAACAATGAAGCAATTGATTTTTTCCATGAAAACACTTGTGCAGGGATGTCAGCATAATTTATGCTTTTAGTGCTGTAAGGTCTGCCTCAATTCGAGTTGTCTGCCCTCGTATATTCTTCAGGACAACTGTATGTTTCGCTATGGTTTCCTCTCTGATATTTAAAGGCCTACCATACCATGGCATATTTGTTAACTGTGCCCATGCTAAACTGAAAATAGTCTACTATCACTAATTTTAAAAAATCTTGGACTACTGGATCTAGTAAGGATACTGCTGAAAATTTCCAACATGGTTGGCATAGAAGGGATCTTGGAAAGGTCGTTTGCAACTTAACTAGAGAATGGTCTGATAATTTGCGGGGTAAGGGGGAACACATCTGTCATCCATGTCTACAACACCAGGAATGCTATCCAATAGTTTATCCCAGAGGATATCTCATGTGGGGCCGAACAAAAGATATATTCTGTCATGTGTGGATATGCAGAGCGCCATATGTCCCTAAGTCCATAAAGTTCTATAACGTTGTGAATTACCTTTGCCAACTGTAAATTATGTGAGTGCATGACACTTGTGCAGTCCAATTGAGTGTCAACTACTAAATTTAAATCACTGACTCTACTGTAGAGTTTCTGAGTTTTTTAAGATAACTGAGAAGAATTGTGCGGGTATCGACATTTGGAGCCATCTTCACTTTCTTCAACGTACCAAGTAGGATGAAGTATCAACCTTAACTTTCCTCATATTTATGATGCAGTTTAAAGTCTATGTACGACTTCATTAGGCTACAGATCCTTCTTGAGAGTTAAGAATATGATGCAAAGATGCTGAGGGAGGCCATTTTGATGCAAAGGAGCACAAGCGCCCTGACCAATTGTGCTTCCTGCAGAAATGTTGTGTCAATAGTGTGTCTGTCTAAATAGGGCAACACCCTTTGCGCCTTACAATGATCATTATTGCCTCTAATATTCCATGTGAGTCATGTAATCACTTTCTTACACAGGTGCCATGAAGCCTGATAGAACATGTTCTGAAAGTATTTGTGTACCAGTCTGTTGCTAGTCTGTTGCCAGCAGTTGCTAGTGCCAGATCTCAGTAGCTAAAGAACAACGTAAACAATCCTGCGGACGGAAAAAAATGTAAGTGTCCCAAAGAGGCGGTACACACCATGAGGAGTGGCATTGCCCTGCGGCATGTATTTATGAATATATAACACTGTCATATTGGTAAGCATTTGGGTGTCTGCCAGAAGTTCTGAATGGTCAAGGAGGAAAGTCAACAGGGGGCATATTATCAAAGACTCATTCCTCCATTGTAGGTAACCGAATCCTTGGAGGTATATATGCTCAATATCAGGCAACTGTACCAGACAATCACTACCCCCCAGAAGGATCTTGGTCAGGCTCATGTAGGCCTTGCACAGAGATTTATCTGTGGATTTCAAAGCTTTCTCAGAACTGGCAAGCATTTTGCAGAATTTGGAGGCCTCTGTAGCATTGGAGAAGATATGTATTTTCCCTGCCGAATACAGTATTGAGTACTTCATGTTCGAATCCATCAGTTTGCATTTTACATCAGCAAACTTGTGTTACACCTACTTAACAGCAATTGTGAAGTCTGAGTAGATAGAGACTGCAGAGCCTTGGTGTAGGAGTGGCCTCTTTTCACATACCACCCACAGAATGGTATCACAATTGCAAAATTAAGCAGCCTGACAATGATTGACCTTGGAGACGCACCTGGTGGAGGTCATGAGCACTGGCCTATGTGCTCATGCCACCAAGAACATATTGGTGAAATTATTGTGGGTAAACATATCAGAGAGCTAATATATTTCACCCTCTATCAGTAGATTCGTCCAGTCCCAAAATTCGTACATTATTGCAAGTCGATCGCTTTTCCAAATCTTCATTTTTCATTTTGACTGCCAATGTCTGTTTTTGTAATCTAGTCAATTTTGCTCTCATTTCCATTCAGCTGTCTTACAAGTCAGAAATCCTGCATTCCACTCAATCCATTCGGACTGTTTGTCTATCCAGCTGTTCCACGAGGCAGTCTAATCGACTCACCATTGAGACGATTTTAGCATCATTGGATTGCAGACCGGCTTTTAGATAAAGCAAAATTGGATGCTATTGCCTTTGGAGGTCTCCGCTATCAATCGGACTTTCAACATTATCTGATGGGAATACACCTCAGCAAGGCTCTTTCCTAGTGTTGAACAAAAGTTTACCCTGTTTAAAGTCTCCCTTGCCCATTTCAATTTGTCACAATGCGGGTGCGCTTCAGGCCATAGGTCTAGGACTTGCTCTG
The DNA here is from genome assembly GCA_963921515.1 of Calotriton arnoldi. Classification (NCBI taxonomy): domain Eukaryota; kingdom Metazoa; phylum Chordata; class Amphibia; order Caudata; family Salamandridae; genus Calotriton; species Calotriton arnoldi. The sequence goes on along the minus strand of CAWUFW010006470.1, from coordinate 808,682 downwards.
TGCCTCTCCCACCCGGCAAGCCCGGGTAGTCTCCTTGGGTTTATTGTTGATTTAAGAGCCAACAACAGTCATCCGGTTGTAATTCAGAGACTAATACAGTATAATGTAGAAAGTAGTTTAATATCTCAAAATATATGGTGCTCACCATCAACAAGACATTCTCCCCAAGAAGGGGGAGCACTAGAAGAGTCCTAAGAACGCCTGAATCAGGCTGCCATCCTGCTTCCAAGGATGGCAAAACGGTGGCCAGACAAAGTTTATTTGGCCCTGACCCATATGCAGTGCACTTCAGGTCACTATGCCCCCAAAGGACTTCACTGATATGTTCTACTATTAAAGAACTCTAGGCCTGCCAGTCGTCGCGGGCCCCCAAGCACATCTTGCATTCCCATACCGCATGTTTCTCCTGGTGTTACCACACAGTCGCATCAGCCACCAGATCCTCCAGTAGATGATTTTCAATGCCAAGGAGCCCTGCTTATGTCGCTGTATGTGGCAGTGTTGAGGGTGGGTGATCTGGCTTGCCCGACATGGCAGGCAGGCACCGAGGGTGGACTCAGGCTCGCCAGCAGCCCCTGTCACTGCTGGGCCTCCACAAGTTGCTTCTCAGCACAAACCACCACTGCTGCAACACGCAAAACCACAGTTTGCGGACCTGTTGGAGGAGCTATTAATATGAACGTACAAACAAGCATTTCAGATAACAAAGTCTGCCTCACCTACCCAAGTAAGATTGGAATTCGCCTTGGTAAAACAATCACTAGCCAGGCAAGGGGCCTTCGTTAAGTGCTGTCATCAACTGCGGAGTGCCCCAAAGGGTTCATTGGCTAAATTCATCTGGGCGGAGATACTCTTGACAAGGGGGAAAGGTCTATTTGCCAAATACGTAAAGGAAAGGATACAGAACCATGGTATCCTAGACCCATAACAACTGAATATGAGTGACCATACCTTCAAGAAATTTGTAAATAGGAGCATACAGCAGAAAAGTCGGCCGGAGGATAAAGCTACATAGACAAATCAATTGCATGGGTGGTTAGTAATAAACTCATAATTTAAGCATGGAGCAGCCCCTACTTTGAGACAGCACTGTCACTGACTATCAGGAGGGAACAGATAAAGATGAGATCTAGACGGCTCCCTACACTCGATTTCATCCCCAAGTGGCAGATGAAGGCCCAACCGGAAGTGTATTATGCTGCTTGTGTTGTCAGGCAAAAGAAATGTTTATGCATGTACTCTGTGTGTGCCCTAACCTGCTAGTACACCGGAGGTCACTGCGGCGCAAGGAGTTCTTAGCCTTAGATGTTAGAACTTGTATGATGGCGGACATAGAGGCCTTAAATCCACAGAACTTCATGCTGAACATTCAACTCGTGCAATTTTTAGCGATTTTTAACATCTAGATTACAATTTTAAATTGAATACTGTTCATGGGTTAGAAAGAGACTTATACAATGTTTCAGGTGACGACTACGAGGAATTGTCCTCATTTTTGTTCACCTTTGGATGTCTCGATTGCACAGTAAGTGCTATTTTTGCACAGATGTGTCAATGTTTGCACTACGCATTTTTACAAAACACTGAGCGTTCAATTTTACCAAGGTGACAGGAGCGTTTTAAAAAGTCCAAACTGTTTATGCCCAGTTGTGTCAATATTTCCTCTAAGCACTTTGATAATGCCTCTTTGCACAGTTGTTCTATGTACGTTGCACAGTTGCACTAAACATGTTGCACTAGGCACTTTGATAGAGCATTGCACGCATAATTTTACCAGGCTGATAGGAGCGTTCTAATATGTTCAATCTGTCTATGCCTCTTTGCACAGTTGTGTCAATGTTTTCTCTAAGGACTTTGATAATGCCTTATTGCACAGTTGTGTCAATGTTTACTGTAAGCACTCTGATAACGTTTTTGCATGCGCAACCCTAGCAGCTTGATACGAGATGACGAATCAGCTTAGAAATGTTTATACTGTTTTTACCCCTTTGCACAGTAAGCCCTCTGCATGTTGCTCTGTATGGACGATTCTCTGTGAGCTCAGGGCCATATGTTCTATTTATGTATTTTATAATGTACCCTCTGTAATTTCCCTGTGCCCACTTACATTATACAAGAGGGATAATTATTGTAAATTATTGTAAATTAGTCTGAATGATTCTCTGCGCGCTCAGGATCATACATTCTATTTCTGCATTTTATAATGCACTCTCTGTGATTTCCCTGTGCCTACGTACAAGATACAGGAGGGCTAAGGACTTTAAACTAGTCAAAACTTCCACATTTCTGTCCTGTTGTCTGAACAGTGACAATTATTGATTGCTAGCCTATCTGTCTATGTATGGCATGTTTCTAGATTCGGTTCTATGCACCGTTGTATGACCCATTGGTGCTTAGATAGGCTGAACGAGAGATTCACTGATTTGGTGATTTAGCTGTGGATTTTGTGTATGGTTATGGATTTTATTAACTAAAAACTAAATTTGAATTTAATTGAACAGTCTGTACTATGTATGCAGCGCTCCCACGGGGGTCCTGGCATATCTACTCCTGCTCAATCATAAAAAGGAGCAGTGTTGAGCCTTCCGGGTTCCTGCCCTTTGCCAAGGATCATTCACACCATGAGGAGTTGTACGCTAAGCTGCTATTTTGGTCACCCACGTGGCCATGCTGCCCCCTCTTGTTCTGAGTTGTTAACCGTAAAATGAGGCATTGCATGGTAGCATGTAGAATCGCTTTTTAACGTATAGAATTCTGCATCATTTGCCTTTTTTACTGGACTTTTCCATCAATAAATTCACAAATAATCGTCAGAGTGCAGAGCTGTGCCAAATGTGAGAGCGCTGTGCTCCGACGTTTTCAAAACACTGGGATGTGTCGTATTCACAAGAATACAGTGCACCACCATGTTCCCCCTAGCGCCAGCTCAGGCACCTTGCCGCTATGTTGCAAGGGGGCCTGCGCTGCAGGGAATATTGTTTATGTGCGGAAAGGGACACCTTCCTGCACATAAACAATCAATAATGGTGATTTGCACCTCCTATGTGCTCTGCAGACAAACGCACACGGTAAGAGCAAAAAACGAGGAGAACTTAATAATTTCTCCTTCGTTGCGCCATTCTAACGCCTGGTGTTCCATGGCATTAGATTTTGGCCTTGTAAATCTGGGGCAGTGTCAAAAAGCAATGGGTGTTGCAGTGGAATGACCACAGTAACACCCATTGCACACCCCTTTGCCACAGAGGACTGAGGCAGAAAGGAGCACATTTACAAGGTGGAGTTAAGCCACGCAAAGTGGTTTAGCGCCACCTTGTAAATATGGAAAATGGCGCTGGGCCACCGGAGCATCAATAAAAGTGACGCTCCATTGACGCTGAGGTCTTGTAAATAAGCCCCTCGGTTTAACCTGCCAGAATTTATTAGGGCAATACTGCGACAATGTGATAATTCTGATCCCTGTGTAAACAAGTGTTTGCACAGTGATGGAATTTAGTCCTGAACTTGTAATGAGGGAATGTTTAGCACTGGTCCTTTTTGCTCATCATCACCTTCACAGAAACTGTAAGTAGGCAAAAATCTGAATTAAAAAGCCCTACAGAATCCACCCCAGTCATAAGAATCATCACCGTTCTGAGCTACACATCCTACATACCAAGTGACCCTCCTACCCCAACTGTCTCATAATCATTAGAGCACAATCCAAAAAAAAGCAAGATATGGAAGACTAAGTGATTTTCCATGAGAAACTAGACTTTAAAAAGGATTCAACATGCAAAGGTCAAAAATACCTACAAAAAAAATGATAACCTGTTAAAAGAACCTATGCAGCATTACTGGAGCCAAGTGTCCAGATTAACTTACTTGTCCAGTGCCAGCCCAGGAATATTTGGGGACGAATGCATGTGAAATAAGTGCAAATCTAAATGTTCAGCCACATATTTTACAGGTCTTTTATATTTGCTGTTTAAATTGTTTTAGGTTATATTTTCACATCTATACTTTCACATGCTACTACCCTAGAGAATACAGTATCACACCCAGGCAAAACAACAAATTACAAGAAACAAATTAGCCAATGAAAAATGCAAGGACATAAGAAACAATCGAGAGAAATGGGGCATGTCAGCAAGGGAAAGACAAGAGTTAAAATGATGAGCACCATTGAAGAAACATGAGACAAGAAAGGGAAGAGATCTAGAAGCACTGAAGGAGAAGTAGAAGTAAAAGAAAGTATGACTGGTAGTGAAGGGTAAGGTGTACTCATACAGCGACATGGAGAGGAAAGGAAGGACATGAAAAGAAGATGGAATGGATATGAAGTGGCAGAGATAGCAGTGCGGGGTATGGAAGCGACATGGAGAGCAAGTAGAGACGGACATGAGATTAAGAAGTGAGAGGGGCTGGGGAATGTGAGGGGTAGGCAAAGGGGATGGATATGATGCCAAAAAGCATTCATTACCACTTCATAGGACCTTCTCGTCCCAGTCCTTACAATAGTGAGGCAATCCCACCTCTGGACAAGAAGTCTAAAACGCTAGTCTTTCTCTTGTTATTATTATATAAACCCCTCTCACCCTCCGTCATGCCTGTTATTAACAATACCAGACACAATCAGAGTGGGAGGGAAGGAGGGAACAGGACTGGGACGAGGAGGACCTTAATCAGGGTAAATGAAGATTACCGGTGAGTCACAAAACATTCCCCATTTACCTTTTGTGATCACCATCTTAAATACCTGACTTCACCATCATTTTTGAGGCAACAGGTTGACAGGTGTTAGACTAGAAATGTTCACTTTTGCGCATTGCCTTATATAAGTTAGCATTCGCTGCGTCATTTTCTTTACAGGCGCCATTTTAGGTCGTTCGAAACTGATCTAGTTTAATTCCGAGAAATTCTCCACTATAAGTTTAATTTCTGCCATGTTAGACTTGTTCCCGTAATGAGTACACTGTTCCTATTAGCGCATACCTCTCTCACTAGATAGAGGCCCTCTCCCACTAGTCTGGTGACGGGCCCGAATGGACGACCTTGGAATTGAGATACTTTGTAAATGATAGAAGCGCTGAAACCTTTTTTTTGTATTTCACTGTTTAGCTTCACCTGCCTGGAAAATTCCACTGTAGGCGTGATCTAACCCGGTTACGAAATGTACATAATGTATCTTTATGCTTGTCCATTTCAGTCCCCTCTGCAGCAGTCCTAGCGACTGGGCAGACCGGGCTCCGCTCTGACTGTATATGAATAAACAGTTATTGGTTTGTATTCTCAACTGTCTGACCGACTCTTCATTGGGTATGCAAGGCTGAGAGGTGGTCATTAGTGACCCGGGTGACCCTAATCGAGCCACTTCCTTCACAGGTATGGTGACAAGAAGAGAAAAAGAGACAGGAAGAGGTGCAAAAAGTAGCATTAATGGCAAGGAAGGGGCATAAGGGGGAAATAAATTGGGATTGGGATAGGAGAATAGGGGACTCAAGAAGAGGGGCACAGTGATGAGTAGAATGAGAGAAAGAAAAAATGATGGGCGAGGGAAAGGAACAGGCAGATTAGGTGGAAAGTAAGAGGGGAGGGAACATAATGTTTGTTGAGCAGCCAAAAGGCTGCACCCTGTCATAAAATCATAGGTAAGAGAAAGATAAAAGTGCTTTGTGGCTCTTAAAGTAGCATTTGGGGCAAGAACCTTCACTATATACCTACATGTCATAAAGCTCAAAAGGGTAACCACTCTAAGCTTCCATGGAGGAAGACTGCAGACATCAGGTGGGCGTGCGAGGGGACTTGTCATGTCAGATCTAGGGGTATGAGTGATGAGTTAATTGCATGTAAAAATGTTAACATATTGTTTTTAAGTGGACCAGCCAGTTTACTGGTGGGGATGTGGTGCGTGGGTCAGGGGCATTCCTGTACTAGGAATGTGCAATACCTTGCTTTTTAGGTTAAGCCTGGGCAGTGCATGCACTGCTCTGCTAAACATGCTGTATTGGAGTATAGACTTGTAGCCCCACCCACTCCCCGCCCATATTTGTCATTGGCTTGTGTAAATGTCCTACTTAAATGCTGGCTTCTAATTTGTTAATAGGCTTATTAGTCCTTCCTTAGTACCGCTGTTACATTTCTTTTATTGATGTTACATCATCTTCTCCCTGCTCTTTCCTCTATGTACATTACTCTGTTACTATGTGCTTGCCAACCCTGGCATGCGCCCTGTTTATTCTAGTATCACATTCCAAATTCTGCATTACTGTATTATCCTGATGATTCTGTTCTGTGGCCAGTTGCATCTGGAGATTTACATGAATGGACTTACTTTGCCGTGCTGGAATAAATCTACTTTAAATTTACTTTTTGGGACTGGATTCACTGCAATAACTGCCTTGTCTTAATTTGTAATCTCCCAAAAGGACTGGCCCTTTTACTTCTGTTGTTACACGCTATGTATTATTTAGTCTGTAAGCACTATTTTCTTTAATGAGTTTCTCCTACTGCAGGGACGACATGCTTTCCTGCAACATTAAGCGTGCCAGGCGCGCTTTCACTTTCCGAGGAGCCTGGAAAATGGGCGGCTGCTGATTTGAAATGAAATAGGTCTTGCATTTAGAAGAGTTTGAGTTATTGGCATTGTAAAAGACAATGCCTTTGATTTATGTGTTAATTATCAAAACAGATAAATAAAAGGCATTGTCATTTACAATGCCAATAGCTTAAACTCTCGCAAATGCGAGACCTATTACATTGCAAATGCTTGTTTTCCTTCACAGCTGGTGCTGTCAGGAGTGTGTGAGACATCACTTGCATGGATGCACATCTGCAGAAGCCCAGCAGAAGCCCTCCAGGACGGCCCAAAGGTCAGAGGCCAGCAGTGCTGCCTGTCCCGTTTATGTGAAGCTGCAGGAGGTAAAAGCCACACAGAATTATCACTCTTCATGCAAGCTTTAAAAGCAATTGCAACAAGCATTTCCAATGCAATCGGTCTCGCCTTTGGGACCTTATATGTATTTAGCTATGCAGCACATTAGCCTGGGTGCTGAAACATCGACTGTTCTTTAACATGGAGAGAAAGTAAGCACCAAACTGGGCGACACGCCAGGTATGGGAACACATGGAGATTAATATTGCCTTTCAGCGGGAAATGGTATAGTCCAAAGCTCTGTTTTAAAATCAGGGCCTTCGGTGGTCATATCACTGAAAATACAAGATTTAGAAAAAAATATTACAGTCTACGGGTGCTCGTGGAAGACAATTTCTATGGACTGGAATCTAAAGAACGCTAAAGTGATTCTGGTATTTTACTGACCTCTGCTGGTCGTTTTCTATCAAGAAAGTTAAAAGGAGGCAGTTGCCAGAAAAATAAAAAAAAGAAAGTCACTCAGCATAAAGCAATTCTGGTATTTTACTGACTTCTACTGGTCGTTTTCTATCAAGGCAGTTAAATAGAGGCAGTTGAATGGAAAAAAAGTCCCTAAGCGGAAGCATACAAGTCCTAGGGCTGATCTCCAGAGCCCACAAAGTACACACACATATAAGTATATACTAAAGTATACACAAGAGATCTCGAATGCTCGACCTAAAAACAGATGGGTTTAAAGCCTGTAGAGTCAGTCACCGATCACTGACCTACTGTGCACACTTTACAACCATTTAGTTTTGTGGCAACAAGCTTTCACTATTTTTCGTTTTGCTTAACAATTAAACTAATGCACATTACATAGACATATCTAAATTGTGAATCCTTTGTTAAGTTTGATCGTAGTTAGAGTTTTCCACGTTATAGTTAATTATAGTTAATGTTAGTTCACAATAAGTTGGCCATAGTAAATACAGGCTCAGTTAAAAAAATGTTTGCTAATATCTAATTCGTGTCAGGAGCAAAGTTATCTCCAATAGTTTGAATAATAAGTGCTTTCAGGTGTTTGAATCTGTATGAAAAAATATATTGTTTCTAGTTTCACTGTCACTGGAAATTGGTTTGATGTACCTGTGCCCAGGACAGTTTGACTATAATGTTTCTGCCAGTACCGGATATCTTCCTAGGCCATGAGCTTCTTTTGTGTGATGCCTGGGAAGAAGAATGCAGACATCTTATCATCAAATACTAGATTTTGATTGGTTCCTGCCTCATGGAAACTGTAGGGAGCTGTTCTTTACTTCCATCATTTGCATTTGTTTTTAAAGAGCAGCTTGAGGGGGGCCCCCTGCAAATTACAGGGAGGACCCCCCATGCTCCCAACCCGTGGAGCCTCGGGCCCCCCCACACTGAGGGAGCTGCAGGAGCTATTTTTACCCCACTGTCTATGGCAGTAGCGGCTGCTACTAAGCATGGGTGGTGAAGTGGGGAGGGAGGGGTGAATGAAAAAAAAGAAAAGAATACTCACTTACCTGAATGCCGCAGGGTGCTGCCGCCTTTGCTCTGTCTCCTCGCCACAACAGGAAGCTCCCCGCCTCCCAGAAGCCACAGTCCAATCCCAACGCTGCTTTAAGCAGTGTTGTGATTTGTATGAGCTCCGTGGTTCGGCACTCAGTCAGGGGCTTGAAGGCTTTGAATGTTCCTTACCAGGCTGTGCAATGCAGCCTGGTGGGGAAGATGCGAAGTGCGCATGACGGTTTGACCGGCCCTCTTGGGCCGATCAAACTGCAATGTGCACTTTAGAGTGTGATTTACACTTGTCCCCTGCAGTGGCCAGCCTGGCCCACCCGCCCCGCCCCATACCAAAGCAGGAAGGAAAACGAAAACGATAACGTTAGTTATTATCGTTTTTGTTTTTACACTGCTCGCAGAGCAGTGGGGCGATGCTCCTCCTACTTAGCAGAGGCGCCGCCACTGGTCTGTGGCCTAAATGACACCTGGGCAACATAGTGTGTTGTTAGTTCATGGCAGCTGGCATAGCAGGAGGCAGGTTGTTGCCCGAGCCACCACAAGCAGCTCTTCTGCGAGCTGGACCAGCAGGCCATTTGCTTGGTGTGTTAAGATTCCTGGGAGCACCGGGCGCACACCTTGGTGCCCGTAGACGGAAGCAGCGCCAAAGAGTACAAGGTAATAGCACACCTAGTTTGGATTTTACAATACATAAGTTAATGCTGCGCCGTGTAAAGCACTGTAATAAGCGGTATAATCCTCACTTCTGTAAGGTAATAGAGTTGAATAAAACAAGCAACTAAACTACTTGGGACCGAATGTCACCCTGGATCAAGCTGTGTCATTTTGGGTACATTTATTTCTTTCAAACTTAGGGAGCACTGTCGCTTGATCTGGAATCCATAAAAACACATTTCCAACATCATTCCTCCTTCTTAGCAGCTGTGGATTTACTATGAAAGTGCACTTAATTAAGAGGGCCCCTGGAATCCACTCTCTTGCGTCTGTAGTTTAACCTTCTTTCAGGACTTGGGGCCAATGCCAGCTTGCATGTTATCCCACTCCCACTGTCTGCCGATTTGCTTGTTTCGTAATGCTGTAGCACTTCACCCACTTACCCCCTTTGCAGATTTTCACTTGTCATCCTGTCCCCAGCTTTACCCGATTCCTCCTCATTGCCTTTTTCCACTCTAAGGGGCAGATTTACAAGCCCCTTGCGACACTTATACGCCGCCGTTGCGTCACTTTTGTGATGCAGCGGCGTGGTAAACAATGCACCACGTTGCGACACATTTACAACGTGACGCATCTCCATAGATGTGTCACGTTGTAAAGCCCTGCGTCACATTATACCTGCGTCAGGTATAATGGATGCAGGGTGGGTGTTCCGATGCAAGAAAGCCTTGTAAAAGTGACGCAGTGAAATCTACAAGATTTCACTGAGGCACTTTTACGAAGCCACTGCGTCAAAACCTTACGCCTGCTTGAAGCAGGCGTAAGTAGTGATGCAGCATAATAGAAATAGGCATTCCCGAAGCATTGCTGGAGTTGCGTCGTGCTTGCGACACGACTCCAGCAATGCGTTGCCTTTACGCCAATAGATGCGTCACGCATCTGTCAATCCTTGCACCACGGTGCGCCGCATTGTAAATGCGACGCATCCATGGTGGCGCAAGGTTTTTTTTGCGTGACGCAAATTAACTGACGCATCTCTGCTAATATGCAGAGATGCGTTAGTTCTTGTAAATCTGCCCCTAAGGATATTGTTCAGTTCCGTCACTTGAATCCAGGGGCGAAGCTTCCATTGGTGCAGCAGGTGTAATGACACTGGGCCTGGGATACTTGAGGCGCCCACTGTGCCCTGATTATTGATGTATTTTGCAATTCAAACAGAACAGGGGCCCATTTCCCTTCCTTGCTCGAGGGCGCATGACATGTTGGCCATGCCACTGCCTGAATCCCTGTCATCTGTTGCTGTCTTTCCTCCACTGTGGCACGCCCACTCTTTGATACCTCTCTCCAGGTTTAACCATATCTGTCCTTTGCTCCGTCTTTCACTCATCTGTAATTCCTTTTCACCTACCACTCTTTCTTCATCTTTTTGCTTTTCATCTTTTGTAGCCCCCACATCCATATTTACTGCCACTCCACATTTTGCTCTTTTTTTGGCACTTCATATCTTTTTCCCTTTTTGTGCTTACTCCCATCTTTGCCCCTTTCCTCCCCTTCAACTGGTCGAATCTTTACTCCTTTTTTTTCTCACGTAGCACTCCTCCCCACTCTCCCGTGATTTACTTCTGTTCGCCGTATTCCTACTCTCTCCCAATATTTACTCCACTGCTCCACTTTGAGCATTCTTCTGCTCAATTCAAAACAGTTCAAGGTCCTTCTAGCTCAGGAAACAGGGCTGAAATCAAAAGCTGCAACTCGGTGTATATATTGAAACTGCACAGACAGGTGTACTCAACCAATATTTCGGACAACAACCATTGATGGTGAACAGAAGTGTGGGCACAAGGTGAGCGAAATCAAAAATGTAAATATGGGAGAATAAATGCAACCATAACTCCAGTTATTTAATTAATGTTAAAGGTAGATTTGCATGGTCGAGCATGCTGAGAAAGGGATTTCGATTATAAGCAATATAGGTGTCTTTCAAAGGTTTTAAAGCTATTTCTAAACTTTTACATTGTACAGAACAGGGTTATTGTTGCTTTGCATGGCTATAGCTGCATTGTTCTTCTTGCGATAAAGTGTTACTCGAAGTTTCACACATACGGCTTCGAAATTTGAAATCCACAAACATGGATATGTCACACAAAAGGAAAATGAAAATGTGTCGGCTATGAAAATGTAAAAAAGCCCACCCCGGCTGCCTGGCTCCGAGGTCCTACTCAAGTGGTTTTTAGGTCTCGCCTAGCGTTGCTGCGCACATGCTCAGCTCGCTCGGCGAGATTTATTGTTAATGAGGCGTTTCAGAAAAGGGATTTAAGCCACGCCCCTTATTTCCATTGGCTGGTGTCACCGTTTATGGTAAACGGTGGCCTGCCATTGGAAATTAGGTGTTTGGGTTGCCTCCCTTTCACTTTTTGTGCCGGCCCACCCGGACTGGCTTGCCTGCTTTGCGTCTGTCGCAAAGCACTTTCTTATCTTTATGGGGCCATGTGTTTAAACACATGGCCCCATAAAGACAAGAGCGCGGTCCTCTTTCACATTCGGGACCGCGCTTGTTTTTCCTGTTGCTCTGCTCCCAATTAACAGGGCCGTGGGCTGACGCACCCATTGTCTTGTTATGTGTTTTCACGTCGTCTGATGCTTGAAATAAGCATCTTGTTTACGTTTGGGGCACCCGCGAGTTAGTCTGGAAGAAAAGTGTATTTGTCATGTGGCCATCTGTTAAAAGAAAGTAAACAAAGGGAAATATAAAAGTGGCGGAAAATAGAGGGAGCACTGTCTTTAAATAGGACTAGTTGGCATGTGTGCCATCTGCCGGATTTGTACTAATATAATTATTGATGACTTTGTAAGCAATGCAGCGGCTGACGTTTAACAGTGCAAAGGTGGAACACGCGCTACCTCGACAAATAAAAACAAAAACGCTTAAAACAAGAATGATGGTACAACTTGTTCTGTGAATGTAGCGCCGAACTGTGTCTAGAACACTGAGTGACTCGCGTTTGTTTTTTTATGTACAGGAACTGTCGAATTTCAGACATTCACTTGCCAAACATTGTCATCTTTAAAAACACCCAAGAGATTTAGCGGCAGAAAGGTGATGACTTTTGCAGGTGTGACAACATTGTCACGAGGACCACCTCGACTGAGATGAAATAAATAAAAGCACTTAAAAATAAACAATAATACATTTGGATAGATGAGCGTGTCCATTTTTAAACCGAGCGAGTTGAGTGGGATGGCCGAGCCAGCTGCCGATTTTGGACTTGACTAATGGTCGAAGAGTTTTAAAAATATTTTCATTTCAAATAGGCGAGATCCCGCTAACCTCATAAAGAATGTTCAGAAAAAAACAAGTATAAGCATTAGTGCTTCGGTTGTGGACTCTGAATAAATTAACAAATCAAGGTGCTTTATCATTTTTAATTATATATTTTTACATATTATTACAGTGAGAACCTGTGTATGTTTGGCCCAAGAAGTCACGCTTTTAGAGATTTTCAGCAGCAAGCTTCTGCCGCTATTTCCACAGTCCATCCCCTAGACCAGCACTTATAAAATTCAGAAAATGTTTTGAAAAGAAAAGGTGCGCTGTGGAAACGGGGGCATTGTAGCGCGTGCAGCTGTTGCTGCCTTAATTGGACATGGACAGTTTGTGTATTGATTGGGTGTGAAGTGGCACAAGACAACCCCACAGCCTAGATAAACCAGCCCAGGGGGCCTGGGGCCCGTGAATCACACACTTCTCATCGGGCCTGGAGTGCGTGCTTCCTGCTGGCACTCAGAGAGTTGGCAGCTACAGGTGGTTGCACGGCTCAGCACACAGCACACAGCACACAGCACACAGCACAGATCTGTGACACCGCCACCCTATGGGGGCAGCGGCGACAGTGCAGGTCACCTCAAACGATGGACATGGGCAGTGGACATTTCCCCATGTGTTTCTGCATTTAGCTAGGGCCACCATCGAGCTGCAGGCATACAATGTGCACGGTTAACTTTCAGCAGCCTGTTCCACGATGCTGTGTATGTATCATTTATTAAAGTCTCCAGGTTTTACAGTCATTTTGTCGACAATATTACCAGATTAAATTCACGGAGGGATGGTCTCTTTTGAAGCAGACAGGCTACACTTTTTACACTGACTGGCATATTCAGCTTTTGTTCCATGGGTTGGGATGTTGTTCTGTCTCATTCAATAAACACAAACTTGTAAACCCCCTAATAATAGTACGTCACCACAGGCTTCTGTGGAAGTTGGAGTATTTAAGCGGATTCTTTTAGGTGTAAACTCTGCTGTTGGACTTTACTCCATGTCCGTGTCTTGAAATGTTAATAAAAACAGTATTGGCAAAGCCATTGGGTCTAGCCTTGGCAAATGTATACATTTGGTTCATAATTGTGAACTTTTTTTGTTGCTGGGATGTACATTAGGTGATAGAAGTTTAAAAATAATAATACGGAAAAATGACGCCATCTCAAGGCGACCTGTATATTTTTGCAAGCGAAAAAAAAGTAAACATGGACCCATCACAGAAAATAAATGAAAATAAACATGAAATAAAAACATGAATGAAAGCAAAGATTGGTCCACCAATTTTAGCCCTAAATGCAACTACATTTTAGGCAGATCACTACAAGTAAAATACTGCAGATGTGTACATGTGCACAAGCAGAATGCGTCACTCAACAGTGAAGACAGCCAATGGCTGAAGTGGACAGACCTATTTGTCCATGAGGTATGCTTTGGTGGGCTGAGGCAAAACGTAAATGACACCTGAACAGTCCCGTGGATGAAGAGGGACAACTGAAATCTGTGTGTGTATTTGTGTGTCAGGAGAGAAGAGCGTAAAAATCTATTTCTAGGCGAGACCTAAAAAAAAACTCGCAGGGATTCTAACCTGTGACCTGCAGCCAGCATGCAGTCATTAACCCACTGAGCGATCCTTCTAATCTGTGAAGGGGATATTTTTATTTTTTTTATAAATCTTTTTATTAACATAGCTCATAAGACCATACAAAGACAGATAGTAACCATGAGGCGTGACAGGGACTAGCTGTACATTTAACCAAGAAAGACACAGGAGGACACAAGTGGGATTCGTCATTACTTTAGTCAAACCCCCGACCCCCCACCGATTCTCTGTATTTCGACCAGGGGCCCCACACTTTCCTCCATTTCTTGATGCAGCCCCTACTTTTGTATATTGTCTCTTCGCCTTGAAGGCTTTGCATGTGCAATGCAGCCTGGTGGGGAAGATGCGAAGTGCGCATGACGGTTTGACTGGCCCTCTTTGACCGGCCCTCTTGGGCCGATCAAACTGCAATGTGCACTTTAGAGTGTGCTTTACACTTGTCCCCTGCAGTGGCCAGACCGGCCCACCCGCCCCGCCCCATACCCGAGCAGGAAGGAAAACGAAAACGATAATAACTAACGTTATTATCGTTTTTGTGTTTACACTGCTCACAGAGCAGTGGGGCGATGCTCCTCCTACTTAGCAGAGGAGCCGCCACTGGTCTGTGGCCTAAATGACACCTGGGCAACATAGTGTGTTGCTAGTTCATGGCAGCTGGCGTAGCAGGAGGCAGGTTGTTGCCCGAGCCACCACAAGCAGCACTTCTGCGAGCTGGACCAGCAGGCCATTTGCTTGGTGTGTTAAGATTCCTGGGAGCACCGGGCGCACACCTTGGTGCCCGTAGACGGAAGCAGCGCCAAAGAGTACAAGGTAATAGCACACCTAGTTTGGATTTTACAATACATAATTTAATGCTGGGCCGTGTAAAGCACTGTAATAAGCGGTATAATCCTCACTTCTGTAAGGTCATAGAGTTGAATAAAACAAGCAACTAAACTACTTGGGACCGAATGTCACCCTGGATCAAGCTGTGTCATTTTGGGTACATTTATTTCTTACAAACTTAGGGAGCACTGTCGCTTGATCTGAAATCCATAAAAACACATTTCCAACATCATTCCTCCTTCTTAGCAGCTGTGGATTTACTATGAAAGTGCACTTAATTAAGAGGGCCCCTGGAATCCACTCTCTTGCGTCTGTAGTTTAACCTTCATCCAGGACTTGGGGCCAATGCCAGCTTGCATGTTATCCCACTCCCACTGTCTGCCGATTTGCTCATTTCGTAATGCTGTAGCACTTCACCCACTTACCCCCTTTGCAGATTTTCACTTGTCATCCTGTCCCCAGCTTTATCCGTTTCCTCCTCTTCGCCTTTTTCCACTCTAAGGGGCAGATTTACAAGCCCCTTGCGACACTTTTACGCCACCGTTGCGTCACTTTTGTGATGCAGCGGCGTCGTAAACAATGCGCCACGTTGCGACATATTTACAACGTGATGCATCTCCATAGATGTGTCACGTTGTAAAGCCCTGTGTCACATTATACCTGCGTCAGGTATAATGGATGCAGGGTGGGCGTTCCGATGCAAGAAAGCCTTGTAAAAGTGACGCAGTGAAATCTACAAGATTTCACTGAGGCACTTTTACGAAGCCACTGCGTCAAAACCTTACGCCTGCTTGAAGCGGGCGTAAGGAGTGATGCAGCATAATAGAAATAGGCATTCCCGAAGCATTGCTGGAGTTGCGTCGTGCTTGCGACATGACTCCAGCAATGCGTTGCCTTTACGCCAATAGATGCGTCACGCATCTGTCAATCTTGGCGCCACGGTGCGCCGCATTGTAAATGCGACGCATCCATGTTGGCGCAAGGTTTTTTTTGCGTGACGCAAATTAACTGACGCATCTCTGCTAATATGCAGAGATGCGTTAGTTCTTGTAAATCTGCCCCTAAGGATATTGTTCAGTTCCGTCACTTGAATCCAGGGGCGAAGCTTCCATTGGTGCAGCAGGTGTAATGACACTGGGTCTGGGATACTTGAGGCGCCCACTGTGCCCTGATTATTGATGTATTTTGCAATTCAAACAGAACAGGGGGCCATTTCCCTTCCTTGCTCGAGGGCGCATGACATGTTGGCCATGCCACTGCTTGAATCCCTGTCATCTGTTGCTGTCTTTCCTCCACTGTGGCACGCCCACTCTTTGATACCTCTCTCCAGGTTTAACCATATCTGTCCTTTGCTCCGTCTTTAACTCATCTGTAATTCCTTTTCACCTACCACTCTTTCCTCATCTTTTTGCTTTTCATCTTTTGTAGCCCCCACATCCATATTTACTGCCACTCCACATTTTGCTCTTTTTTTGGCACTTCATATCTTTTTCCCTTTTTGTGCTTACTCCCATCTTTGCCCCTTTCCTCCCCTTAAACTGGTCGAATCTTTACTCCTTTTTTTTCTCACGTAGCACTCCTCCCCACTCTCCCGTGATTTACTTCTGTTCGCCGTATTCCTACTCTCTCCCAATATTTACTCCACTGCTCCACTTTGAGCATTCTTCTGCTCAATTCAAAACAGTTCAAGGTCCTTCTAGCTCAGGAAACAGGGCTGAAATCAAAAGCTGCAACTCGGTGTATATATTGAAACTGCACAGACAGGTGTACTCAACCAATATTTCGGACAAAAACCTTTGATGGTGAACAGAAGTGTGGGCACAAGGTGAGCGAAATCAAAAATGTAAATATGGGAGAATAAATGCAACCATAACTCCAGTTATTTAATTAATGTTAAAGGTAGATTTGCATGGTCGAGCATGCTGAGAAAGGGATTTCGATTATTAGCAATATAGGTGTCTTTCAAAGGTTTTAAAGCTATTTCTAAACTTTTACATTGTACAGAACAGGGTTATTGTTGCTTTGCATGGCTATAGCTGCATTGTTCTTCTTGCGATAAAGTGTTACTCAAAGTGTCACACATACGGCTTCGAAATTTGAAATCCACAAACATGGATATGTCACACAAAAGGAAAATGAAAATGTGTTGGCTATGAAAATGTAAAAGAGCCCACCCCGACTGCCTGGCTCCGAGGTCCTACTCAAGTGGTTTTTAGGTCTCGCCTAGCGTTGCTGCGCACATGCTCAGCTCGCTCGGCGAGATTTATTGTTAACGAGGAGTTTTAGAAAAGGGCTTTAAGCCCCGCCCCTTATTTCCATTGGCTGGCGTCACCTTTTATGGTAAACGGTGGCCTGCCATTGGAAATTAGGTGTTTGGGTTGCCTCCCTTTCACTTTTTGTGCCGGCCCACCCGGACTGGCTTGCCTGCTTTGCGTCTGTCGCAAAGCACTTTCTTATCTTTATGGGGCCATGTGTTTAAACACATGGCCCCATAAAGACAAGAGCGAAGTCCTCTTTCACATTCGGGACCGCGCTTGTTTTTCCTGTTGCTCTGCTCCCAATTAACAGGGCCGTGGGCTGACGCACCCGTTGTCTTGTTATGTGTTTTCACGTCGTCTGATGTTTGAAATAAGCATCTTGTTTACGTTTGGGGCACCCGCGAGTTAGTCTGGAAGAAAAGTGTATTTGTCATGTGGCCATCTGTTAAAAGAAAGTAAACAAAGGGAAATATAAAAGTGGCGGAAAATAGAGGGAGCACTGTCTTTAAATAGGACTAGTTGGCATGTGTGCCATCTGCCGGTTTTGTACTAATATAATTATTGATGACTTTGTAAGCAATGCAGCGGCTGACGTTTAACAGTACAAAGGTGGAACACCCGCTACCTCGACAAATAAAAACAAAAACGCTTAAAACAAGAATGATGGTACAACTTGTTCTGTGAATGTAGCGCCGAACTGTGTCTAGAACACTGAGTGACTCGCGTTTATTTTTTTATGTACAGGCACTGTCGAATTTCAGACATTCACTTGCCAAACATTGTCATCTTTAAAAACACCCAAGAGATTTAGCGGCAGAAAGGTGATGACTTTTGCGTGTGTGACAACATTGGCACGAGGACCACCTCGGCTGAGATTAAATAAATAAAAGCACTTAAAAATAAACAATAATACATTTGGATAGATGAGCTTGTCCATTTTTAAACCGAGCGAGTTGAGTGGGATGGCCGAGCCACCTGCCGATTTTAGACTTGTCTAATGGTCGAAGAGTTTTAAAAATATTTTCATTTCAAATAGGCGAGATCCCGCTAACCTCATAAAGAATTTTCAGAAAAAAACAAGTATAAGCATTAGTGCTTCGGTTGTGGACTCTGAATAAATTAACAAATCAGGGTGCTTTATCATTTTTAATTATATATTCTTACATATTATTACAGTGTCAACCTGTGTATGTTTGGCCCAAGAAGTCACCCTTTTAGAGATTTTCAGCAGCAAGATTCTGCCGCTATTTCCACAGTCCATCCCCTAGACCAGCACTCATAAAATTCAGAAAATATTTTGAAAAGAAAAGGTGCGCTGTGGAAACGGGGGCATTGTAGCGCATGCAGCTGTTGCTGCCTTAATTGGACATGGACAGTTTGTGTATTGATTGGGTGTGAAGTGGCACAAGACAACCCCACAGTCTAGATAAACCAGCCCAGGGGCCTGGGCCCTGTGAATCACACACTTCTCATCGGGCCGTGAGAGCGTGCTTCCTGCTGGCACTCAGAGAGTTGGCAGCTACAGGTGTTTGCACGGCTCAGCACACAGCACAGATCTGTGACGCCGCCGCCCTATGCGGGCAGCGGCGACAGTGCAGGTCACCTCAAACGATGGACGTGGGCAGTGGACATTTCCCCATGTGTTTCTGCATTTAGCTAGGGCCACCATCGAGCTGCAGGCATACAATGTACACGGTTAACTTTCAGTAGCCTGTTCCACGATGCTGTGTATGTATCATTTATTAAAATCTCCAGGTTTTACAGTCATTTTGTCGACAATATTACCAGATTAAATTCACGGAGGGATGGTCTCTTTTGAAGCAGACAGGCTACACTTTTTACACTGACTGGCATATCCGGCTTTTGTTCCATGGGTTGGGATGTTGTTCTGTCTCATTCAATAAACACAAACTTGTAAACCACCTAATAATAGTACGTCGCCACAGGCTTCTGTAGAAGTTGGAGTATTTAAGCGGATTCTTTTAGGTGTAAACTCTGCTGTTGGACTTTACTCTATGTCCGTGTCTTGAAATGTTAATAAAAACAGTATTGGCAAAGCCATTGGGTCTAGTCTTGGCAAATGTATACATTTGGTTCATAATTGTGAACTTTTTTTGTTGCTGGGATGTACATTAGGTGATAGAAGTTTAAAAATAATAATACGGAAAAATGACGCCATCTCAAGGCGACCTGTATATTTTTGCAAGCGAAAAAAAAGTAAACATGGACCCATCACAGAAAATAAATGAAAATAAACATGAAATAAAAACATGAATGAAAGCAAAGATTGGTCCACCAATTTTAGCACTAAACGCAACTACATTTTAGGCAGATCACTAGAAGTAAAATACTGCAGATGTGTACATGTGCACAAGCAGAATGCGTCACTCAACAGTGAAGACAGCCAATGGCTGAAGTGGGCAGACCCATTTGTCCATGAGGTATTTGGTGGGCTGAGGCAAAACGTAAATGACACCTGAACAGTCCCGTGGATGAAGAGGGACAACTGAAATCTGTGTGTGTATTTGTGTGTCAGGAGAGAAGAGCGTAAAAATCTATTTCTAGGCCAGACCTAAAAAATACTCGCAGGGATTCTAACCTGTGACCTGCAGCCAGCATACAGTCATTAACCCACTGAGCAATCCTTCTAATCTGTGAAGGGGGTGTTTTTTTTTTTTTTATAAATCTTTTTATTAACATAGCTCATAAGACCATACAAAGACAGATAGTAACCATGAGGCGTGACAGGGACTAGCTGTACATTTAACCAAGAAAGACACAGGAGGACACAAGTGGGATACGTCATTACTTTAGTCAAACCCCCGACCCCCCCACCGATTCTCTGTATTTCGACCAGGGCCCCCACACTTTCCTCCATTTCTTGATGCAGCCCCTACTTTTGTATATTGTCTCTTCGGCCCGTCGGCACCAATCAAGGTCACGCCTCCACTGTTCCCATTGCGGAGGTGTCTGTGACCCCCAACCCCTGGCGATGTTTCTTTTCGCTACCCCCGCTGCCAAAGCTAGCCGAAGCTCAACATATCTGGACCAGCCAGTATCCCCTTTAATCATGAGCAACAGCCACTTTGGCTCCATCGGGACCGTGTCTCCCACCACGGCAGACATAGTGTCTGTGACCTTAGTCCAGAAGGGAACTATCTCGGGGCATTCCCACAGTATGTGATAAAAGGAGCCCTCCCCTTGGCAACACCTCAGGCAGAGGGCCGATTGACTCCTACCCCATGCATAGAGGTGTGTGCGGGGATAGTATATGTGAAGGGGATATTTAATGCCCTTCAGGTTTGAATAGTTCAGTTTGTTCTGCTGTAGCTTGACTCTGTATTACAATATGTCTATTTACTATTTATTTACACTGTTGTTGATTGTGACCAGACTGACTCAGGCACAGAGGGGCTTTCGCTTTGTATGTTTCCAATACTTGTATTTTGCATTGAGTTAATGTACCAAGATGTCTTTTAAAAAGTGTTGAATCTTATTTCTGGATATTCCGTATCTGGTTCGCATAATCTCACAAAGGTGTAAATAAACACATTCTCGCACCTGGTTTGACGTAACTGAAATCTTCCTGTACCTTGTAGGAGCTGTAGTGGAGGGTGTATTGCTCGTCCCCCCTCATTAAGCAGGGGTCTTAACATATACATGAAATAGGATGCTTTCATGACATATGTGGCTTTTCAGAGAAGGGTAAGAGAAGGGGTGGGTCAGAGGGATCCATTTTAGGCCCATGGTACCAGCATGGAACTGGAAACGGAAGTGAACGTTGACGGCGTCGCTGTGAACTAGGTCCTTTGTGCATTCCTAACCGGGAGGTGTTTGCACAGAGCCGGCTGTGCGTGGAGGGTGGCTGTAATCTGAAGCTGGAGTCTGTTTTCAAGGGAGGCGACTAGCAGGTTTTGCATAACATTACTGTCAACGGCTTTTTGGTGTTTGCTTTTCTTTGACTGAAGAAAAAATACAACATATTAATGTAATTTATTAAAAAAAAAGACTCAACCGTTCTCCAAGAGCCCATCAGCCAAAGTACCTCGAATTTGGAA
This sequence comes from Calotriton arnoldi, assembly GCA_963921515.1. Classification (NCBI taxonomy): domain Eukaryota; kingdom Metazoa; phylum Chordata; class Amphibia; order Caudata; family Salamandridae; genus Calotriton; species Calotriton arnoldi. Next base: position 787,594 of record CAWUFW010006470.1, on the reverse strand, counting down.
AACTGCTGTGGACATTTTCCATTTTGCAATTTTGTGGGCAAGCAGTGCAATAATATTTTGGAGATGTAAAGTGGAAGGCCAGCGATTAAATGCTCTGTAATGACATACCAGTGACAGATTGTGCTCTATACACATGCAAGTAGCAACAAGCATTAAAAATGCAATAGGTCTCGCCTTTCATTAAGTTAAAGCCATTTGCTTTGCTATACAATACCATTAGCAAAGCAAATGGCTTTAACTTAATCAAAGGCGAGACCTATTGCTTTTTCAATGCTTGTTTTAAATGTCACCCTGTCCCTGCATGCAGCAACAAGCTGGCCTCAAGTCTTTCCATGCTGTTCCCCAAGGTAGGTTGCAGCATGCTAGATGTTATAAGGGCTTCAACACCACCAGGCCAGTGACGCACCTGGACTGCGCCCCCCCTTAGTATGCTCTTGACTGGTCAATCCCGCCAGCCAGCCAACATGCAGTGAATAGGGCAGCGGGGTGAGCCTGCTGGTTGGTTGATTAGTGGGATGATCATAGGGCCAGCAGCGGCAGCTTCAGCCTACAGCACAAAAACCAGACCCACCTGCAGCAAAGCTAGCCACCAACCTTTCAGCCTCCTCAGTAAGGCCAGTCCAGACTTTGATATGTCTGTTAAATGAGGCAACAGGATATATATTCTGGAAATGCAGAGGAGTAATCAGATTTGAAAAGATGTTTTTGATAGACTGGAACTATTACTGGCAAATCAGTTTGATCGATCTTCTGTTTTGGTATTTCTGTGTCCCAAAATAAACAGCTTTCCAGAGCCTTAGTGACTGCAAAGAAACAAATCTTGAAGGTGTGGACATTTATCACAAATCCAACAGTAGGAGTTTGGGTTTTGGACTTGTTATCCTTTGCTTAATATGAAAAGGCTTTTTTTCTGTAGAGTGACTAGACTGTTAGGGACTGTGATGTGTTGTTACCATTCCATGCTCTCTAAGTTTGAGAACTGGTTGGGAGGTTCCAGTGGAATCAGGGTTTAGTGGTTCCCCAATTCTAACAATTAGGATTATTTTCTCTGGTGTCCTCTGGCCTCCAACTGTTGGATCAAACACACAAAGGGTGATGTGAGGAATGCTTGCAATAAGTCTAACCACTGGCAATCACTCTGGGTAGCATTCCAACCCATCGCTCTTTTGTCACCTCACTTTGGACCCAGCCATATTCAATTCACTCTTAATCCTGGTCCAATGGAAATGGTCAAGCCAGAACTGCCTAAGCCAGGGTCCCTTTGAACCAGTTTAAACAAAGAGAGGGAAATCAAGGGCGTTATTTTCTTAGGTCCAGCATACATGCCCAACATAATATCTCTACAATTAAAGTATGCAGTTCCTAATATTCACAGCAGGTGGTTATAATCAATCAAAGGCTCCACACAATGGTATAGAGCAAGACTTAGGAGGAGAATCTCCTCCTATTGGAAAAAGACCCTCACACACCCAGCCAGCTAGGTGTCTTGCTCATCATCGGGTCTGCTCCTTATCGGGTTGGCGCTGCAATACCGATCGGCGCCCGAGATGGGGCCTTCTTGGCGGAGATCTTTATTCCTTATGCCATAGGGTGTAGTGCGTGTGAGGGCCCTAAAAGTAGTGTAGGTGCTAATGATAGGTGAATAATTGGAATCTAAAATAGGAAATGGTGGTCCACTCAAAATAATTTTAATGAAACGTGGCCATCACCCTAATTAAAAATGAAAATGCGTATCTTACTCAAAAATTGTGAGATTATACGCTTATAATATAGGTCAACATGTTTCTTGCCTTTATTCTTAATAGATGGCAATTCCTCAGGACCAAAAAATAGGATCTACCTACACTTTTCGGTGGTGGTCTAAAACTACAAAAAGTGAAGTAATAACCACTCGTACAGCACCCTCAAAAGTGATACCTGTAGATCTAAAAACCAACCCAAATAGGGTCAAGGATGCACAGCATCAAAACTGGCTGGCGAGGACACTAAAGTGTAGTGTCTCTTCCATGTGAGTCCGATCGGAGATGCTCCTACCCCTTGCTCAGCCGGTCCGGGAGTGAGCAAGGGGTAGGAGCATCTCCGATCGATCCGATTTTTTGGTCCTGAGGAATTGCCATCTATTAAGAATAAAGGCAAGAAACATGTTGACCTATATTATAAGCGTATAATCTCACAATTTTTGAGTAAGATACGCATTTTCATTTTTAATTAGGGTGATGGCCACGTTTCATTAAAATTATTTTGAGTGGACCACCATTTCCTATTTTAGATTCCAATTATTCACCTATCATTAGCACCTACACTACTTTTAGGGCCCTCACACGCACTACACCCTATGGCATAAGGAATAAAGATCTCCGCCAAGAAGGCCCCATCTCGGGCGCCGATCGGGTATTGCAGCGCCAACCCGATAAGGAGCAGACCCGATGATGAAGCAAGACACCTAGCTGGCTGGGTGTGTGAGGGTCTTTTTCCAATAGGAGGAGATTCTCCTCCTAAGTCTTGCTCTATACCATTGTGTGGAGCCTTTGATTGATTATAACCACCTGCTGTGAATATTAGGAACTGCATACTTTAATTGTAGAGAAGTCCCTTTGAACCAGAACAAAAGCAACTCAAGAACAATTTTGCGCTGATTGGGGCTCGTCAGTCAGGTGTAGCTTGGTTCCATTAGGAAGGTGAGCACAAGATCCACCTCAGGGCATACCCTTGACACTTAAGCCTGTAGATCAAACACAGTAAAGGCGATGGGAGGAATGCTTGAAATAAGTCTAAACACTGACAATCGCTGCAGGTTGCATACCACCCCATTCTTCTGCCCACAATGCCACCACAGTTTAGACCCAAACATATGCAAATCAATCTTGATTCTGCTCCAGTAGGAACAGTCTAGGCTGAACTGCCATGCCAGGTCATCCCTAAACTGGAACACATGCAACACATGACAGTTTCCCCCTGATTGGGGATCATCATCTGGGTGTAGCTTGGTTCCAACTGGGCCCAAACTGGAGACCAAGTTAATTCCTACGTTTACTAACAGAGGTGTTTTAGGCTAGATACTCAGAAATCAGGAACATACACAAGTGATCATTGTCTAACTGTTGCTTTTGCTTTAGTAAAATGCAATGCTATTTAATGCACACCCACTGCTAAATACTACACATTAAATTGCAAATATACACACAATGTATTAGTTATGTACTTTCCATAAGGTCTCAACCCTATTGTGCTGGATTTCATCTTGACTTTTCATATTACAAAAATCAGGCCTACAGGATGTGTCACCAATTTTCTATGATATCAACAAATTAGGCCTATAGCCCTTGTCATGGCGTTTTCAGACTCCTGAATATGTATGCATTTCATGTTGTGGGGAAATGTTGAATGTCTCCTGGAATAATATTGCAGTGTATGTGGTGATATGTTAAACCATGCAATGTTTCTAAATGACATTTGGGCTCGGCAGCTATTTTGTAAGACATGCAATCACAGCATTGGTAGTGTATTTCGCACAGATTGCACACACATTTGGGTACTAGTCTTAGAAGTGAATATACTAGTAGAAAGAGTTGTGTTGGTTTAGCGTGGAGGAAGAGGCTTGTGCAAGACAGTGTGTTGTAGGCCACACAGGATGCAAATGTACAGATGGTGGACCCTGGTGGAGAAGTCTTCCTCTGTAGCCAACAAAAGCTGTACAGTGAATTGACTGTCACAGCATCTGTGGTCTACAAGGATTGTCTAGCTATATTCACTGTGGGCATTAAAGAATATGAGTGGGAAATATTATTGTCAACCTTCGTCTTTTATGTATCACTGTCAGTTTGAGGGGCCACTGGGCATACAGGGGTATTGCACACCAACCATGTTGGTTGAGGCTATTTGCAACTGATGTCTTTTCGGTCCGTTCTGCTGTGGCTCATCAAACCTGGCCAAGGACAACTCTATACGCAGTTGACTCTCAAGGGAGTCTGGGCAAGAAGTCACAGGCTTATCAGGGTGGTAGTGTACATGGTAAGAGCTCAGGACTCAGCAATCAACCAGCATCTCCATTAGGTAATGTCCAACCCAGTGCCTATCTTTAAGAAAAACAATCTCACAGCAAAATTAAATGCTGTATAATTCAATAGATAAGACATACTGGGTTGCAGAATGCTGCATTCTATCAGTGAGGTGCTACAACCCATTCCATTTGTGATAATCATCCTTTGTTTCAATATGGCCATGATTCCCACTGTTACTGTCTTCACCATTGTATGGGTTTAGGCAGGATTGCGACCAGTTACTCTTAGCTCATATATTCTCTCAATCTTTTCAAGTTTGCTTCCCAATTCAACAGTTAATCTTAGTTTTGGCATCAAGCAACAGTTCGTAGTAGGTGTAGCAGATCGGCATGCATTTTCTCATGTCTCTCATTCCTTGTGCAGCCAAAACCCAGCACTTTACCGGCAAGTTGCTCTTGACAGTCCAGAGTCTTTGCAGTGTGACTCTTCATTGAAGGGCCATGTTGCGGCCTTTGCAGATGAGGTTGCAAGGCGTCTTTGGGGAGGTTGGTCTTTGTGGCAGTGCTTGGCTCAGCAGTGGTAGCCCACTTGATCAGCAGTGGGCAGGGCTAAGCAGAGGTGGTTGGGGCCTCCAAGTCGAAAGTTCTTGCAGTGATAACTTCAGCCAGTGACAGCCCCAGAAAAGAATCGGCTTCTCACTTGGATTTGATGTAGTCCTTTGTGCCGTTTCTAATAGTAGCTGTACCAATTGATCAAAACTGCAACCAGCTCCTGGGTGACATATTCTGGCTCAAACTTGGCACAGCTCATTTCAAAACAGTGCAGAGATGCCTCAGAGGATCATTTCACAACAAAGGTCTCTTGGCAAACTCTCTTGGGTCATCAGCTTTCTCTGCAGTTTCCCTCGTTGGAAAATATGGGCCTCTACTTCAGGACAGTCCCTTCTCCTGCAGTGTCAGGCACTCTCAGTCTACCTCTCAACAGTCAGATATGCTTTGAAGCTCTTTAGGCAGACCCTTGACTCCTCCTGCAGAAATGTTGACTTCAGATGAGGGCCCCTCAGTCCTAGGAGACAGATTATTGGCAGACACCAGCCCTGGTTACACAGGAGCTCTTAATGCACTCTGTGGAACACTGTTGCTTGGTCAAGAAGAACGTGAGAAAGGAGCAAAGTAGGAAGGGTTGTATTTCAGGTTTATACACATTTCAAGACAAGGGATGTGGATCCAGTGGATCAAGCTTCAGACATTTTTTTCAGTTGGTTCTCTTTTAAGGATCCTTCTCAAGCTGCTGCCCAGTTACAGCATTGTTTAAAGTGATGCATCTCACATTATGTAGCACTGAGGCTGGCTCCAATAGGAGCACCCACAACATAGGTACAAGAAAGTTTGTTTTCTGCACCTGACTTCCATCAGCCTTCCTGGATCAGGAATCTGAGGCAGACAAAAAGAAGGCCTGGCCTAGAAACTTCCTCAGAATATGAACTGTAGTTCCCTCCCTCACCCCCATCATCCACCAACTGGCACAAGGAAGTGGCCATCCCTTTTGGAACACGACCAATATCTGACTTCCCCTAGCTAGCAGGCAAACCTCAAGGCACATTGTGAAACCCCTGGTTCCCCTGACACTGATATAGTGATTTTAGGTGCTGGCTTTAACCACAGCCTCAATCCAGCATGGTATCCCGCGGTAAAAGTGACAGTCAGACAAGTGAACAGTGTAATGTTGCAAGAATCAGATGGACTAACTTCAGAACATCAGGACGGGTCGCGCAAACGCTCAGCTGTCCATGATGCTGCACAACCTAGTCTTTTTGGTGCACCTTTATCCTCCTCAAGCCACTTTAAGAAATCCAGACAGGAGCTGTTGGCTCAAAGTGCACGACTAATCTTGGACCACTCATTGCTCTCGGATCATGGCAACCTGCCCACAACCCGTGACGCTCCCACTCCTTTATACCCACACAGCACCGGCATGTGGTCTTCATGCTTGGTACCATAAATCGATGGCAGAAACAATGACTTACCACTCGGACAAACATGATGCTCAAGTGGACATTTTAAGCTCTCTCGCAGTCCTTATCTCTGGCATTGACAGGAAGCTTGAAGTGCTAAACAACCTGGTTAAGCGTGCTCAATCTACAGCTTACCTGCCTGAAGTTATTCAAAGACATCTGGGGTCTTGTCCCTGCTCCCTAATTCTAAGTAAACTGTCCACTGTGCCACAGATTATGGAAGCCCTGCTACAGGATTTTAGGACTAATCATTGCATGCCTAATTGTGCCACAAAGGGGGATTGTACTCAAACCACATCTCACTCCATAGCCTCATCTCAGCTAAAAAAAGAGGTGTGCAACAAGCCATGTATATGGACAATATTAGCACAGCGGAAAATGAATTTGTGGACAGTTTACAGCCACTCCGTAAGAAAGGGATATAACAAGCTCTGAAAACATGCCACCGCCACTGGCTCCAGCACCTGCAAGCTGGGCAAATGGACTCAGAAACGACTGAGGAAACAGCGTACCAAGCTTCAGAAAACACCAGCTTCAACAAGCCAGGGTATGGTATATCCAATTTTTATCAAACATCAACAAGATAAGAATACAGCGCCTCCTGAATCAACATCCTCAGTGCAATAGTGGCCACAAATGTTTCTGTACTGGAGGTCGACACGCTTCATCAACCTACCGCCCAGAGTCTTCCGGAGTCAGGCCTGTCTAGTACACCACGTTGTACTGTCCTAGAGTCCAATACAGCTGATGGGCAAACACAAGGCTTCACCTATCCTTATGGAGACAGGCTCCAGGTCTTGCAGAGGTTAACAGGTCCACAGGAACTCAAGCGCATCATCCAAGGCAAACTTGATAAGGAACCAGCGAACAACAAGCGCTCTACTCAAATCGGCAATCCTCATACAGGACTGGTTACGACTTCTTTAAGAGGTCTTCGAGATCCAAGCTGCTCCAAAGTTTTCTCGCAGCACCGTTCCTCCTTCACATCCATTCTTCGGATATTTTGTCAATCGATTTCTTTTAACCCTATGGGAACCAAGGATCGGAACCCACTCTGGTAACCGTTGCCTCCCACTCACTGGTGGAAGCTGTTTTGACAAAATGTACGCTACTAAAAGACTGAGGAATTATACCCAAAGCTATTAAGGTGAAAGGATACCCAGATGTGCTCAATCGTTGGGTCAAACTCATTATGCATTCAGTTTTAAAAAGTGTTCAAATATTACAAGGTCTAGAAACTTTGGAGAGCATACACGAGAACTGGAACTGGCTGCCAACCATCCTACTGATGAAAAAAATGCACTTGACCATCGGATGAGAGCCCTGATAAGCAACATAATTATGAGTCAAAGCTAAAAATATGCTCATGGACCATCCACGGCCGCACGTTAAAAACTTCATGATCAGGACCCTTATGTCCTTTTGGAGCAACTTTAAGATCCTCATTTTTCAGGTAACGTGGGCTTAAACAACCATCCCAGTTACAGGATATATAGAATATCAAAACCAGCTCCCAAAGTCAGTAGCTATGGATGCCCAATGGGCGGTCTAAAAATTTATATTTCATGTTTTTTGCAAGGTGCAATGGAGGAGATCTCTCTGAATGAACCGCTGGTGTAAGCATTGAAACTCAGCACATGCCACTGTACTGAGAAGCACTCTCTCCCGATTATGAATGTTTACATAAATCGTAGCAGATCTGAGAAGCGGGCAAATTTAAAAAGACTGGCAAAAAGTTTAACTAAGCTAAAAATAAAATTCCCGCTGGTCCACATCCTTCTATCTGGTGATTTTAATACAAATCTGTTCTGTGGCTCCAGGACTAAAAAATTAATGATCTGGACCCAATCTGCAACATTTCAATGCAAAGGGTGGCAGCAAAAATCCACAGGAGCAAACTGGTGGAGTCCTTCCTCTCAGACTGCGTAGTCCTAGGCCTCAGGCTCCTAAACGGACACTTTAGTAGGGACATATATTGATTTCACTATGTGCTCAGCTACCCTGCTTAGGAACATACATTTCTCTCTTCGGGACTGCTTTGAAAGTGACCATAGACCACAGCAAATCCTCTTGTCAATTTGCACTATGAAACTGGAGGATGCGCTTACCACCAGCATTGGCCTGCATACTGAAAATCTTAAAAGACTGAAGTGGGACGAAAGGATAAGCATCGACACAACAACCTGGATCCAAACTCAATATAGTGCAATGGCTTCATCTTCCAACACACCCACTGAGTAATGGGACCTCTTCAGAGATCAACAATTGCAGAAATTTCAATCCGTGCATTCTGGCACACAAAAACATTTGAGCCCAACGCTAAATTTATACTAACTAGGAAACAGAAGGCTCTGAAATGTGATGTGAACCGCAATATGAGCAAATTCATATATCATCCTTTCTCCCTCACTGTGAAACATCAAGAGATAAATTCAGAAGATCAAACTGGCTGTCAAAATCAAAAAAGAATGATGATTTGGTGCAAGAAAGGCATCAATGCAAACGTTTCTGAATCAGCCTGTATCTCATATCTGTCATCACATTTCTCAAATTCTAATCTCCAGGTTTCCTCAAAGTCTGATGTATTATCATTATCTCATACTGGGCTAAGGTATTATCATGACGTAAAGGAAGTGTCAAATATCCCTGCAATAGATCTGTTAGAGGAACGCTCCAGGCTCAAACTGGTGAGAAGGAGGAAAGAGGGGGCACCCAGTCCAAACGCACTCTCCTCAGCTCTCTTCACAGCAGATCCATTCTTTTGGGCCATGGCACTGTTTCCACAGTTTGGGTTCTACTTGGCATCAAACCAGATCCGAGACTCTTGAAGAGGGTTTGTCGGGGTCCGGCTTCCATCGACCCCGATCAGTTATGCCAAGCATCGCCTCACGGGACCGCCCCTCTCTTTCCTTTGCAGCCCCCGGTGGTGGACATCAGCCGTAGTGCCCGGGATGAGTACTATGCCACACAGGGCTGGCCCTTTAACTCCCGGGAGGAGGACGACTCAGGCCCCACCCCCTGGTGGTGGGACTACAACAAGTCAGCCCAGGATAAGACCGCCGGAGCCTATCAGCAAGGGGTCGATGACCAGAAGGAGGAAGAAGACGGAAGGCAGAGCGTGGAGACGGAACGAAGGAGCCTGACGCCGACGGAAGGACCGGGAAGCCTGAACACCCCTGACGAACCGGTCGAGGAAAAGCCAGGAGGCCACCGACCTCACGCAGCGCCCAGCCACGTTCCCGGAGGGGCATGGCTTGAGCAGGTATGGGCACGATTCCGGGGAACTGGGAAAAGGGTGGAAACGGCATCCGCGGGAGGTGGGGGAGGCTTCTGAGACAGTGACCCATAGTGAAGCCGCAAGCGTTGTCCATCTGGCGTGTCCCCCTTCTCCTTTTTGGTGATGGTTCTCCCCCTACACCGACTAGAGAATCAACTGGGTGAAACACTCCTCACTCCTTTCCCCCTGTAGCGCATAGAGATACCAGGCGCTAACGGAAGTGCATTTTTTTTGCTTTCTCCTTCCTCCCATACCCCGGTTGGCCCCCCGGACGAAGCAACACCCACGGCGATGCCAAGGAGGGAGAAGATCCGATCCCCCTGACGATGACGTCCCCATCTACTGTGTTTATTTTTGTTGTCAACACCCAATCAAATAAAACAAAGAGTTGTACCGTAAGCTGTATTGTCACGTGGTATCTGCCCAGCGCGACAAGTGGTGGAGAATGCAAGCACCGTGACATCCATTGGGAGCCGAAAATGGAAGCACTCATACAGCACCTAGTTGAGGGACAAAAGAAACTGGAATGGGCGGTGGAACGCCAAATGAACTCCGCCCAAGCGGATCGAGATGCGTTTAAAGACATAATGAAGTCCCAGCTGGACACCCTACTGAAGGGAACTGAGGAGCAGCCCCAGATGGCTGCGGGACACAAGCCCGCTAAAGGATTCACGGCAGCGCCCAATGTCTCCCTGCAGAAATACGTGTCAGGAGAGGACCCTGACGCCTTTCTCCTGAACTTTGAGAGGGCAGCTAGGGCATCGGGTTGGCCAATAGGGAAGTGGCCTTTCTTCCTTGCCCCTCTGTTGTCAGGTGAAGCCCAGGCAGCATATCAGGTCGCAAACGCCGGGGGTGTTACTCCCTACGAAGAGATAAAGGCGATTATCCTGGGCCACCTGGGGTTGGACCCGGAGGCCTATAGACTCCAATTCAGAAAGGAAAAAGGATCTCCCGGGGACAACCCCAAGACCCTTTTTTTCAAATTGAAACTCACTGCAGATAAATGGCTTAAGTCCGCAGACCGCACCAAGGAGGAAATAATGAACTCCATATACTTGGAACAGTTTTTATAGGACTTGCCCTTTCCCACCCAGCGGTGGCTGAGACAACACACCAATCTAACAGCAGAACAGGCAGTAGAAATGGCGACCTCCTTCGCTCGCGCTTAGCCACGCATCACCACTTGGGAACCGGAGAAGACCCCCCGAACGATACCTACCGCCAGGAAGCCCCTTAGGCCTATCAAAATCAAAGAACCCGAAAAAGTACGTGTCCCGAGACCAGAGGTGCCCTCACACCGTGGACCCCAGTGTTTCGACTGCGGAGAGTGGGGCCACATAGCCCGGGACTGCCCGCAAAAAAGACTAGACGAACCAATGGACATCAGCTATGCTCCCAGTAATCTTCTCTACACCGAGGAGATGGGGGCCTGTTTCTATGTAAGTGTGACTGTTAACGGGTCTCCTGTTACCGCCCTCCTTGATTCAGGGTGCCGTCAGTCAGTGATTAAAAGTAAGCTAGTCAGACCCGGCCAAGTACTCCCAGGTAAACAGCCCTGATAGGTTGTGTGCATGGAGACGTCCGCTCCTACCCCACGGCTCAAGTGCCTCTTAAATGCCAAGGTGGCACCCTCTCCATGGTCACAGTGGGCGTCCTCTCTTCTCTACCGGAGGAATTGATCCTAGGCACAGACAATCCCAACTTCTTGTCCCTTTTTCTAGGGAAAGTACGGGGAGGACAGAAGGACCCCTCCGCTCTTAAAGGCAACGTCCCTAAGGCCCTTCTATCTCAGGAGCCCTGGCAAATAGATAAGGACTTTCGTTGGGCCCAGAGTAATGATGCTACCCTATCCCACGCCTGGCAAGAAGCCTGTTTGTCCCAGACTAGAGCAGTCCCATCCTATCCTTGTTTTCAGATATCCAACGGTCTTCTATACAGAGTGGCTGGGCGTGATGAAAACCCTCAGCTATTGGTCCCCCAGGATTTTCGTGAGAAGATACAATTTTTTGCCCACTCCCACTTATTGGCTGGTCATTCAGGGGCCCTAAAAACCACTCAGAATCTTCTCCGTTTCTTCTATTGGCCAGGAATCTATGCACACATAAAGAAATACTGTCAGGAATGCCCAGTCTGCCAAAAGAAGAACCCATACCGTCCCCCTCCAGTTCCTCTTCAGCCTTTGCCTATAGTGGGCAAACCCTTTGAAAGGGTAGGCATGGACCTAATCGGCCCTTTACCCAGGTCAACAAAAGGGTTTCAGTACGTGCTTGTCTTGGTGGATTACTGCACCCGATTCCCCGAGGCCTTCCCCCTCAGGGCTCCCACCACCTCTAACATAGCGGACAAGCTGCTAGAATACTTCTCCCGGGTAGGATTCCCACACCAAAACTTAACTGATCAGGGCACCCCTTTGTGTCAAAGCTCATGTCCCAGGTCTGTAGGATGTTGGATGTGAAACACATAAAGACCTCCGTCTATCATCCTCAGACCGATGGGCTGGTTGAGAGATACAACGGAACCCTTAAGTTGACTCTGAAAAAGATGCTTTCGGGTGAAGGAAAAAACTGGGACCGCATTCTTCCTCTTGCTCTCTTTGTCATCCGGGGACAGGTTCAGACCAGTCTGGGTTGCTCCTCTTTTGAGTTACTCTATGGACGGCAGCCCAGGACCTTGCTGGAGATGACAAGGGAGGCCTGGGAGAAAGAAACTAACAAGACCAGTGAACTCCTGGAATACAACCAACATCTTCGTTCCCGAACAGGAAAACTACGCGATCTAGCTCATGCAAACCTAGGGAAAAGCCAAGCAACCCAAAAACACGTCTATGATAAGGGAACAAAGTGGAGAACCCTACAGGTGGACGACTGGGTGCTTATCCTTCAGCCTACCTCTCTCTCCACTGTCAAAAGAGAATGGAGGGGTCCCTACAAGGTAGTAGCCACCATAGGGAAGACCACATACAGGCTCCAGCTCGGTCCCAATAAATATCAGACGTACCACATTAATTTGCTCAAGAAGTGGATAGGACCCCTACCCCAGAACAACCACCTGGCTCTGTCAACAGAAAGCACGTCTTGTACTCTAGAAAGCTTGGTGGTCAACGACTCCCTAACAAAAGACCAACATGCAGGCCTGTTAGACGTACTAGAGTCATATACTTCCCTTTTTTCTGACCTCCCTGGGAGGACCAACTTGGTCGAGCACCGCATAGACACAATCCCCGGGAAAGTGATCCGACAACGGCCCTATAGAGTACCGGCTGCTCGTCGGGTGGCCATTTCTGAGGAGGTCAAAAGGATGTTACACATGGGCGTGATCCGTCCATCACGGAGTAAATGGACCTCCCCCATCGTGATGGTCCCTAAACCGGGTAGGTCCGTCCGGGTTTGTATTGACTTTCACCAGGTGAACGCTATATCCAAACTTGATGCCTACCCCTTGCCCCGCGTAGATGAGCTGATTGAACGGTTGGGGGACGCCCGCTTCATAACCACCTTAGACCTCACTAAGGGATACTGGCAGGTGCCTTTATGGAGAGCCGACCAAGAGAAGACCGCCTTTTCCACCCCGACGGTCTATTTGAATTCACGGTACTCCCTTTTGGTCTCCACGGGGCTCCCGCAACCTTTCAAGGGTTAATGAATCAAGTCCTACAGTCCCATCAAGCCTATTCCTCAGCATACCTGGATGACATCATCATCTATAGTCCCACATGGGAAACCCTTCTCGAACACTGTCACCAGGTGCTCCAGGAATTACAAAGAGCAGGAGTACACATCAACGCCAAAAAACCCTGTGTGGGGTTCCATAAAGTAAAATACCTGGGCTACCTACTAAGGGATGGGTGCATAGAACCCCAAGAGGAGAAGATCAAAGCCATCATGAAGGCCCCCCTTCCCACAATGAAGAAAGAAGTAAGAGCGTTTTTAGGTCTTCTCGGCTATTACAGAAGGTTGTTCCCGGGTACTCTGAGATAGCCGCCCCCCTCACCGACCTTCTGAAAAAGAATGCCACTAAACAAGACCTAGCCTCCCCTTCTGTCTCGGTCCTGGAAGCATTCAGGAGATTGAAGGCGGCAATTACCAGCAATCCTGTTTTGGTCTCCCCTGACTACAACCGTCCCTTTATTTTGCAAACGGATGCCTCCGATGTCGGCATCGGGGCAGTCCTCTCCCAGGTTTCAAAGGATGGACAGAAAAGGCCCATCCTCTTTATCAGCCGAAAGCTGTTTCCACGGGAACAACATTACCCAGTTATTGAAAAAGAATGTTTGGCCGTCAAGTGGGCCGTTAAGAAGCTCCGATACTACCTGGAAGGAAACAGTTACATCCTGTTCACTGACCATGCCCCCTTGGTCTGGATGAGCAGGAACAAGGGCAATAACCCCCGGGTGATGCGCTGGTTCCTGTCCCTCCAGCCCTTCACCTTTGAGGTGCGGCACCGCACGGGGGTGCACAATTCCAATGCGAACTTCCTCTCCCGTATCCCTTTCATCCCCGAATGGGACTCTAGGGGTGGGGTGTGTCGGGGTCCGGCTTCCATCGACCCCGCTCAGTTATGCCAAGCATCGCCACATGGGAACGCCCCTCTCTTTCCTTTGCAGCCCCCGGTTGTGGACATCAGCCGTAGTGCCCGGGACGAGTACTATGCCACACAGGGCTGGCCCTTTAACTCCGGGGAGGAGGACGACTCAGGCCCGAACCCTGGGGGTGGGACTACAACACGTCAGCCCAGGATAAGACCGCCGGAGCCTATCAGCGAGGGGTCGATGACTGGAAGGAGGAAGAAGACGGAAGGCAGAGCGTGGAGACGGAACGAAGGAGCCTGACGCCGACTGAAGGACTGGGAAGCCTGAACACCCCTGATGAACCGGTCGAGGAGAAGCCAGGAGGCCACCGACCTCACGCAGCGCCCAGCCACGTTCCCAGAGGGACGTGGCTTGAGCAGGTACGGGCACGATTCCGGGGAACTGGGAAAAGGGTGGAAACGGCATCCGCGGGAGGTGGGGGAGGCTTCTGAGACAGTGCCCCATAGTGAAGCCGCAAGCGTTGTCCATCTGGCTCATCCCCCTTCTCCTTTTTGGTGACGGTTCTCCCCCTACACCGACTAGAGAATCAACCGGGTGAAACACTCCTCACTCCTTTCCCCCTGTAGCGCACAGAGATACCAGGCGCTAACGGAAGTGCATTTTTTTTGCTTTCTCCTTCCTCCCATACCCCGGTTGGCCCCCTAACGAAGCAACACCTACGGCGACGCCAAGGAGGGAGAAGATCCGATCCCCCTGACGACGACGTCCCCATCTACTGTGTTTATTTTTGTTGTCAACACCCAATCAAATAAAACAAAGAGTTGTACCGTAAGCTGTATTGTCACGTGGTATCTGCCCAGCGCGACAGTGTTGATTATTCAACCAATCTTTAAGGGTGGATCAAAATCGGAACCAAGCCATTACTGCATCATAGCACTTATCGACAATGATGCTAAACTGTTCGCAAGCCTCCTGCTTGATGATCTTAAGGCATGGGTGAATGAAGGTCAGATAGTTCCGAAAAACTAGTTAGGCTTTGGAGATAATTGCGGCACCTCCACAAACCCAATGGCGTTTGTCCTGATGTGTGACAAGGCATTCAGGAGTGGATCGGCACTTTACTCTTGTTTCATAGACTTTAAATTTAAAGCCGCTTTGGACAGCATTCCTAAAGGCTCCTTGTGGTGCAAACTGTGAGGCCTGGGGTTCCCAGATGATTTATTGAGAGCTATCGAGCAGTTGTATTCAAACACATGGGTGCGGGTCAAATTAGAGGATGCCAAACGCATTTCAAGGAAGATCCCCACAAACTCTAGGCTGAAGCACGGATGCATACTAGAGCCTCTGTTTTTTAATGTGCACATCGTCGACTTGTCAGCAGCCCTAGACAAAGTTAGCTGCCATCCACCTGAACTGGAAGGTCAATGCATGATACACCTGCTTTATGCACATAATCTTGTTCTCCTAAGGCAAACTAAAATTGGCCTACAGCCACAATGTTCCACCCTGTACCTCTACATTGGCAAGAACAGGCTTGAAATAAACCACACAAAAACCAAGACAGTGATTTTTGGAAAGAAAACCACTGGCCTTGTAAGGTGGCATCTTAACTCGGGTTGGCTATCGCAAAGTGCCGAGTACAAATACTTGGGTATTTAACTTGACAGTCAAGGCACTTTTAACACCCACTTCCATTCCCTGAAAACCAAAGGCATCCGCCTCATGTCTGCTCTCATGACTCTAACCCAGAAATAACAGGACACGAGTCTACTCGAGGTGTTGAAAGCCGAGGTAACACCAAAACTAACCTATGAGAGTGAAATCACCCTGGGCAAGGAGGCCTCTCTGCTACATAGGATCATCACTCCAATCTATAAAGCAGCTCTTCATCTGCCAAAGAGAGTGTTGCCATCACAAATAAGGCTCAAGTTTGAGCTAATAAAGCAGACAGGGGCCATAAGGTGGTTCTTTTTTAAATTTTTGCCAGAGACTCAGACTCGTCCTGCTAGACACCATGAATTGTTTACTTTGGCAGGTGTTAGGCAGCTCTTACAGTTGTTATCTTCAAGACAAATTAAGCCAATTTTCGCTAATAAAAGCATGGGGGAACATCTCCCACAGACGACATTTAAAAAACATATCACAATCACCGCAAGAAAGCTATCAAGGCTAGACAACAGTGCTCACACGTCCGGGCAGTAATAAACTTTTATGACTCATGGAAACAGCAGCATTTCATTACCTGCACCTACTCGATGTGGCTAAAATCCAGTCTTGTGGCACTCAGACTTGGGGTGTGGAACTTATGGGGTCATCTTCAAGTATGAAGAAGATACCCTACAACCCAAGGAGCAATGTGGTGTCTCTGCAGCTTAAGCAATGAAACCATAATCCATGGTCTATGTATCTACCCTTCCTTGCTGCAGTTAAGGAAATATCTACTTCGCAGAGACTTGATCTGTGGGGCGGGGGGGGAGGGGAGGGGGGCGAACCTGCTGTCAAGCCGCAATTGCCAGCTGGAACCCAGAGAACACTATGTTAAATGTTAAAGTTTTTAAGATCCTCCAGGCTGCTGCAGCCAATTTAGGTTCTGCCTATAATAATGCCCTTCTGGAAACTGGACCCTAATAGGTACACTTCCCGTCAAAGCTGCTTTTTTCATAGCTGAACTCATCTAGGTCTAATTTAATTTTGCCTTTGCACTTTGTACTTTTTCCCGAGTCTTTGCCTCACTTTGCTGCTATTTCATTCTCAATTTAATAAGGGCACAGATGACTGCTGATCTTGCACTTTCCCTTTCGTGTTTGTATGTTTTTACATGTCTATCAATTTTCTCTGAAATTTCAGGTTTTAAACCACATCAGGGGAATGCTATGTGGAATGCTTAAGTCAACTTTACCAACTATGGCTGCATACTGCTTGGTACCTCACACTTTCCCCTGTGCTTTCTCCTTACTCTGTTGCGACTCAACATTTGAATTCAATAACGGCCTATAATGTCTGCCGGTCTTTCCACTTGCACTTTTTTCTTTATTACATTTTTAACTAACTCCTTCTTGAATCTGAGGGTGTTTCTCACATTGTACGTATAATTATTGGTCATGAGCTTTGTTTATAAAAATTTGTTCTGGTCATGTTGATGTTTTTAAATATTTGTTGCAGAATCATATTGCGTGGCTGCATCCTTGTTAATGTTTTAATTAACTGAACAATAAATGATTTACATTGTCTAACTGGCTCAACTCATGAAGACCAATTGACTAGCCCCATGCTAACAAAGTAATCATGGAATTACGAACGGTAGCCCTGTCTCCATCCTCCTCATTTCATTGTTTGGGTTTCCACCATCTAACCACAGGAATGCAGGCCTAACCGAGGACGCAATCCTCATCCTCCATCTTGTGCCATGCTCAAACCAGGGACATCTAATATGGACCTCATTGGCTACAGTACTCACACTTACACACACATAGAGTCGTCCTACCATACATGTGTCACATTCTCACTGTCAATCACATACACTTGACAATGACATGGGACATCAGTGCAAGGTTCTGGGTTTCACATAATGGCTGAATTTTACACTAGAGTGGTCAATAGGCCACTCTGTTAATGAAACAGATACAAAAGGTCTTGTCACACTAAAGGTTCACATAACACAGTATGCTGCTATCTCTACTTTAAGTGCTCCACCCAAGACAGGGACAGAAGGCTCCTGTATTCTATGAGTGCCTGCTTCGTGCGCCACTCCAGGTTGCAGGGCTGGTCTCTAACCTTGTACTATCAGGGAAAGTGTCAGGTCTGAAACCGTCGGTTCTCAGGAATGGCAAAATGCTAAGAATGGACCCACCTCCAGGCACCACTGGGTTCCTAAATGAAACTAACACAGGACCACTGATATGCCAGGTGAGGGGAAGGAGGAGGGAAAGAGACTGCAGGGAGGAGGTCTGAAATGACAAATATAAGAAGGATTAGTTTAGTGTATGTATGTCTCAAATTACAATAATCATCTAAAATGTATGTACTTGTAATACCACTGGTACCTTCAATAAATGTCTTGAAAATCTTTCTTTCCAAAAGGAGATAGGCTTTACAAAATAAGTTCCTTATTTATGTTTCAGGAAACACAGAGAGAGAGAGAAAAGCCTTAATACGATTTTTCTTTCCACAGTGTTTCTCTCATAAAGAAAATAAAATGATAAAGTCTCCTGATTATCTTCTCATGATTGAGTCAGCTTTTCACAGCGTTATCAAACATTTATGCCTTAAATTTCAGCAGTACTTGAAATCATTGTGTCATTGAAACTTCAAATAACTGCTCTTCTCTTTGCCTTTGATGCTTCATTAATACCGTCATAGTTCACTTGGAATGCGCTTTCCTCAGCGCTTGTAAAGTAATTTCAATGATACTTTGATCTGAATTTGCATTCGTCAATGAAACTGAATTACTCTCGGAGATCACCTTAGTTAACTCATTAATCCTTGCACTTTCTTGGAGCTTCTGAACAAGCAAGTCTTATTTTTCTCAAAAGAGTTATTGTTGTTGCAAAGTCTTTTAATCATTTGAAACTGAAAGCGGTTAAACACAACAAATCAACATTCTTCGAGCTTCTTGAGAAGCACAGTGGGGCAAATTTACAAGCCCCTTGCGCCACTTTTGCGTCACTTTTCCCATGTTAAAAATGACGCAAAAGTGGCGCAAGGGCCGTGTAAATAAGCCCCAGTGAATCTTAGTTTTACTCAGAAGAGTTAACTTGAAAGAAAAAGTATTTTAGCTTTTGAAACTCAATGCAAGTCAACAGCGTTCACCATCAAAACAAGCTCAATGCACTTTCCTTGAGTTTTCTTGCTGACAAAATGAGTCTTATTTTTCTCTGAAGAGTTAATTGTTTGTACAAAGGGGCCTATTTAGGAGTTGGTTCACATCAATCTTGCACCATTCAACGTGGTGCAAAAGCGACGCAAACCTTACGTCAAATTTAGGAAGCCAAGAAAGGCCACTTTGCCTGGCTCTGAGTAGCTCCACAAATCGGGAGTAAGGCAACACAGAGAAATTGCTGTGCTGCCTTACTCTGCAGTGGGAAGGCGGGCCATGGGCGTTGCGTGGGTGTTCCAATGCAACTCCCATGGTTTTTTACGCACTCCCAGATTTATCAGAACTGGTAAACCTGGGAATGCGCCAAAAAGATAGCCTTGCCAGGAGAGGCGTAATGAGGAGAAATATCTTTATTTCTCCTCCTTACTTACTTTTTGGTGCAACCATGGAGCAAGGGTGCCTGCATTGGCGCTAGGCTCCCAAAAGGGCACCAGTGCAGAGGAAAGGGCAGGAATGCACCTTATTGCCTTAAATATGGCATATTCCTGCTCTTTCCCTGTCACATAGTGCAGCGCAGCAAGGTGACTTGCTGCATTGCACTGTGTAAATTTTTCTTAAATAGGCTCCAAAGTCTTTTAACTTTTGAAATTGAAAGCAGTTACTGGAGTTCACTGCCATGGGAGACAAATGCATTCCTGCCATACTTAACCAGAAAACTGAAACAGATATTTAGATTTTTCCAAAACCAACGCACTTCAACGCCCCTGCTTGCTGCACATTATAAAGGTGCAACAGAGGCCATATACACTCAGCAGATTTACAAGAGATTAGGCTGCACAAGGATTCTGAATGCTGCAAACTTAAAAAATCTAATTCCAAGGCTCCACGAAAACAACAACTGCAATTCAGTGAGAGCACTCCTCCTCTCCATCCAGCGAGGGAGAATTTAAATAGTAAGCGTTGGTAGCTGAGTGTGGCTACCTTATATACAGGAAATGCCCAGCCAGGTCAAGGCAAAGGATCACAGTGCTAGTAGTCCTGTAAAATCAAGGTACTTTTTTTCCTTGTTTATTAGCCTTATCCATGGGGATACGATTGAAACGGCCATCTCATTCCTGAACAAAATTAGGGACTTCGATTCACCAGAATGCCAGGTGTAGAGAGAGTGGCATCAAATGCACGTGTCATTATAGGATTAGACTTCACATGATCATTAGAACTGATGACATCACAGAAATTGCCATCGTGTGACATTTGGCCCTGATTTAGCCGCAGGAAATGACATTTCGGAAGTGGATGTAAAGTTATAAAAATAAGCCAGGACAGACAACTGAAATGAGTATTTGTGATTTCTTCCTTCTTTGATGCTGTTAGGACTGTCACATTGCACGATGTTTACCAATATTGCTGGTATAATATTGCCAAGCCGCTGAAATTTTGAAAAATCAGCTGGCACTATTTTCCAGTTTTAAATCTTACCACAGCCAATACGAGCTGAATTCACTAGAAACTATTTTAGAGCTTTCTAAACTAATCCTATTTGTTTATAAAGCAGACAGAAGTAGAAATGCAGTTATAAAAATATATAGAGCATTGTTTACAACAAGCATTTTTCACATCTTATTTAAGTACCAGCAGCTCTTGGCTCATCAAAAATCTTTAAAAACATGAACAAATACTCACGATTATTTTCTAAGAAAGGAGGCCACCCTAGATGCAGTCCAGTCCAATGAAACATACCAGAATCCAGAGCCTCCAAAACAAGCAAAGTTGTGCTTGGTCGAGCTTGTGGATAGGAGGCCTTAAAGGTAGTGTTACTAAGCAATACTTTACTTGATGGCACAAACTGAAACAATTTAGGGGCTTATTACAATGTTGGTCAGAGTTGCCTCCGATCAACACTGTCTCGAACTCGGGACCGCCTAACTACGATGTGACTGAACACTGTTCGGTTGCATACTCACTCTACGGGACTCTGCGTCACGGTCGTAAACAGCCGTAATACAGGCTACTATAGAGAAATGGGTGTGTATGTAAAACCCTGCACCCTGTGGCAGGCACCCCATGGTGCCTGCCACACAGTGCAGGGTTTTACAGGGGGGCACCCTATGTACCCCCTCGACCACGTACCACAGACTGGGGAGGCAAGGGGGCCCTGTTCCAACTGTGTACAGTCCTGAGCAGCCTGGAGCAGCGACTGTTTTACAGAGAGAAAAATCCTAAAGCTGTTCATTTTCTAAGAGGAAAATGTTGCTGCCTTTGCAACCTGAGGCCAAGGATCGCAAGGGCAGTTTCAGGGGTAGCAAGGGACTAGCCAGGGGTTGCAGCTTTGACCCCTGGCAACTCCTAAATTATGTCCATGAAAGAAAGGCAAGACCTCTGTGCACATGCTATATAAACATGACACCAGGATCAAAAATAAAAGTCAGGTTACCAGTTTCACATGAGTCGGGCACTCAGAGCAGGAGGACTTGCCCATTTAACAGGCATGGGACATTCCTGTCCCAACAACCATAAGTAGTGACAGTGACAGACGGAGATATGTTTAAAGCCTCCCTCCACAGTATTGCTTATACCTGTTCATCTAGCACCCAAGGAGATTCAGGTTTACAAATTGGTTGAAGAAGAGATGATTTTTGTTTTTAGTTTTGAGTTTAAAACGTTTTGGTTTTCAGTGTTTATGACATTAACTTGTTTTTGTTTTAATTAACCTCTGGACATGTGATGTGCATATCTTGTTGGATATTTATCAATTTTTGGTAAACACTGAAAGAAATTAATAGGGTGGGTACAAAGTAAACATCATTATTTTAGAATGATATTCAGTGTGTCTCAGGGAATAGTCTGCAAACGTGGGCTTCTCCTTTGTCAAACCTTGATATATACCTTGTGCCTCACATTTGCGTCCCTTCAGTGTCTCTTGTGTTTGGTGTATATCTATTGTTTGCATCCGCACCACTGGTCTAAAGTACTTTGTTGAAAAGTGAGACTCCTTATGTATTGAATGCATCAGTGGGTTTGTAATTATGGTTCACTAAAATGTTGGCTTTAGCAGTAATGAGGTCAGGGTGGTGTTTCTTGCGTGTGTGCGTGTGTCGGTATATGTGCGTGTGTGTGTGTGTGCAATGCATATGTGTTTGTGTGTGTGCAAATGTCACTCTTCCGTCAGTTGTTTGTGAACATAAAAACTGTTGCAACGCTATAAAGTGCAAATACAAATAATTAAATTAAAATACCATATGATCAATGCTAGTGATGTATCAGAAGTTTTGTATTCACAAACCACCCATGCTTGGGGAGTGTTTTGTGTGTAGATTGTGGATACATGTCTGTTAAGTTAGGTGTTTATAAACATTTAAAATGTGGCAAAGTTCTCTGGTGGAACTTAAAAGTACGTATGGTCCACTGTGATGTTGTGTGTGTCAGGAGATTTAAATTCATAATCTGTCAAGGCATGGTATTCAGCTATATTGACTTCAATAGCCTGTTTAGTGTACCTTTTATTTGTGTGTTTTTTTCTCTCTTTTTAAGTGTTCGCGTACATCAAAACTAGTGTAAAGTTCTTATATGTGATTTAAATCTCCTGGTAGCAAATTGACAAAAAAGTAGTAATTATTTCCCCATTAGAAATATGCTTATGTGCCCATGCAGATTTACTACTTTTTGGTATTCACATACATTTCCAGGAGTACCCATGGAAAGCTGTGCTAGGTGCAGCTTTCCAGGTGTACCACTGGGAATGTCATGTGACTTCTCCCTTTGCCATCTGTTCCCACTGTGCGTGATTGTACGTGACATGGAATTATGCAGAAGGGAAAGGTAGCCCATTGTGCAAATGCACATTTTTTTTTGTATTTATTCCTCTTGGGGAAAACAATTTTCCCCATGCAGAAAGCTGTTGCCATACACCCTGAACAAATCTGGGGGGGATTCATTCCCCTTCCCTTACTGGAATGGGAGTTACACCAACCTGGTAGAGGAGCCATTTTCAGATGAGGAAAGTATTGCAATCCAGCTTTTGAATGCCCAAAAATGTGTGATTTATGGGTGATCACACAGTTATAAGGCTACCTACAACTTGTAAAGCTCTTCACACACTTGTTCTGAAAATACTGCTGCAGATGTCTCTGCACTCTCAGCAGAAAAATCCAAAGTATTCAAACCATTTATATCTGCCAGGTATCTAGTAATGAATTTCTGGCATGTGTAAATCGAGATATATGTTTATGGCCAAAAATACCTGTGTGCATTCGCCCACTCTTTCCCTTGTTCCATAGAGTTGTTGTGAGTGGGTGGAAAAAGGGGCTTACTTACTACTAAATGGGAGGGGGTTAGGGAGGAGTAAGGAAAGGTTAAGGGAGGTTTAGGAAGGTGTGTAGGGAAGGACATGCACCCACCCACAAAAGAGTAAGGCCATTGCGATTCTCAAACTGCACAAATTACTGTTACCACAACCAAAAGGGACCCAAAACAGCAGTAAATGTACCTAAAGTATTATTTAAAATATTTGAAAAATAAGTGCATCTATTTTAATGTTAAATAATTATCAAAAATAAGCATATGTAGAAATGTTTTCAAATATTTTAATAAACTGTTTTTAATTTAAAAATTGATGTAACAGTGTGGATGAGGTATACAGAGTGGAGGGTACTCTAAGATGGAAGTGAGACTTCAACGCAATAATGGTGAGGGGTTGACCCCTGTAGGAAAGTGGAATATTATGTGGTATGGCCGGGTACTCCTACCATGTAATATTATCACAATATTCCAAAGATGGTCCTTGGATTCACACTAATAAATCCTTAGCTCAGTCCTGGTAGAGTGGCAAAGAGCAGTCAGGCTTTACTAGAGGAACATATGTTAAGCATTTCAGAGTACCAACATGGACGAAAAGTAATTAACATGACTTGAGAGAAATCCAAAACCAATTTATAAAAATAGAGTGTATTTTTATCTTAATTGAGACACCAAAATGAATGGAATAGACCACACATATAAACGGAGTTATGGATCTTTGAAGCAATATTAAATCAGTACAGTACAATACATGGAAAAGATAACATTGCAGTCAATGGCAAAAACCACTTGTGACAAGCGGTTACTTGCAGGTTGAGTTACGTGGAACATTTACAGGGTTAAGGTTGATGCGTGCCCAGGACTAGGCCATGACAGTCAGATCAATTTTACCTAGCCTATAGAGTCTGGGTGGAGAGTTGTCCTGGCTGTCCTTGGTGCTGAACGGGAGTTAAGCTTGTGCTGATTTTACTGCTTATACGGTGCTGCAAGAAACAGAATGCAAAAACACAACAGATACACAGCTGCCGACATTGGATGACGGCTGCACGGTATTCCCTGTAGACGCATCGTCAAGTCTGGGGGGCAGTTAATGGATTGGTGACCAACAAGCCCTGGCAGTGGTAAGCACAGTGAAAAGGTACTGGAACTTCACTGCTTCCGGGGGAGTGAGGTAGCAACCTGAAACTTCAGGACAGGTAGAACAACAACTCCAACAATGCACTGGTCCACTGGGTTGGGCCATCCAATAAAGGGCCTGATGGCCAGTGATTGTTTAGATGCGGCAAGTGTTTTTACCGGCAGTTTGCAGTGGACTAGTGCCACTATTCCAGGGAGTCTGAGGGTGCTTCAGTCTTCCACAGGGGTCCCTCTCTTCTGGAGTGCCAATTTGTAGCCAAGGAAGACATGTCGTTCACTCATTTCCAAGTCTGTTGCTACTGAGACAAAGTGACCCTCTTTTGCTTTGGTGCTGTGGGCAAAGACCTGTTGTAGCCAAAGGGCAGCTAGTCCCTGCAGCTAGTCTGCCTCTGAGGTGACCACATCCAGGGGTGTAGCTCACCTTTCTACCCAGAACCCTTTATTCTGCCACTCAGATAGCAGATATCAAATTGTGGTTTACAGACCAGGTTGCTCTCCCTGGAGGTGTGGCCAGCCTTCTGGGTGTGTACATCTCCCTGCATAGTTAATTTCCCACCTGCTCATGTGCAATTTTGCAAGGCGCAGGGGGAGGTCTGTTTCCTCCACTGGGAGTCAGCCCTGATGTATATCAGAGGTGGTGCAACCTTTGAAGCTCACCACCTTGATGTGCCACTTCACTTGCCTGCTTGGGAGGAGGGAGGTGTGACCTCTTTCCTGCCCAAGCCTTTGTTCCTGACTCCTGAGAGTGATCACAATGGCTGGCAGGAGGTCATAACCCTGTCTTGGTGCATGCAGGCGGTGGAAGGTGCGGGTTGGTCAGCCATAACACAGTAAAGCTGGGGCAGCGAGGTGGGCAATCGCTAAGGTTGCCACCTGGGTGCATGCTACATCACCCAGGGCACGAGAATCCTGTGAGGGGTGAGACGGCACATTGTTTGATACCAAACATTTTAGTGGTACCATAATGGAGCTCTCAATCTCTGAGTGCCTGGTTGGCAGTCCTTGTTATCCTATGGACCTCTAACACTTATAGTAATTTCCAAAGGGGAACACCACTATAGGGACATATAGGCTTGCACTTATATGTCCTCACCTTTAATATACTGCACCCTGCCTCCTAGGCTAAGGAGGCCTACCCAAGGGGAGTCTGACGTATAGTAAAGGTAGTGCATTTGACTGTGTCACACATGGTGAGAGCACAGACGAGTTCAAGCAGTTTGCACTGCTCCTGCAGTCTGCAATGGCAGGCCTGCTGTCAGTAGTTTGTTTGGGTCACAAAGGGTGGCACAAACTGTGCTGCACTCCTGGGGACCTCTTTACCACCAATGCCCTGGGTACCCCTGGTACCATATACTAAGGACTTATAAGGGAGTAAGGTTCTTGTCAATTCAGATTGCCAATTCACACAGCAATTTTAGGGAGAGAGCATTGGTCCTGGAGCCTGGTTAACAGGCTTCAGTGCACTGTCAGAGTCGAAAACCAGCAACTAGCAGTCCAAATGGGGGCAAAAAGTGGGCGCATTGGCAAAAAGCACATTTTTGTTACAACCCTCACCATTATTGTTGAAGTCTCACTCCACTCTTAGTTTTACTCTATCCCTCAGGAAAACCAAAATGAAGATAGTATTCTGTCCACCATTTGTCATTTTACAGACACAACACCCTTAGGACTGATCTAATATGATTGGTTCTGTAGACCTTTTGCACCTTTTTGTGCTCTGAAGCAAACAGTATAGCCAGTATTTTGCTTAATAATTTCAATAAACATTTCCATGTTTGCAACACACCTTTTTCAAGGCTACTATCTTAAAATAAACTGGTAACATAAACAAATAATAGGGAAAGTGCAATATGGTAATATTTTGCCATCTTGGGGTTCTGATTACAAAAGTAAATCATTCTGCTTCATCCTCTTTGTTTATGATGTCACCAGAAAACTGTGATGGCAGTATGGGACCATATCACAATGTTACCATCTATTTACCCTATGTTTCACATAGTTGGCAACACTGACTCTCCAGACATGGTTAGGTCTGTGTTTTCATTAAAAATGTGATTACGCATTTGCTTATGACTCTGGCTCGGTTAGAGGAATCTGCACAAGTCTTTCAACAAACTAGCAAGACGGACTTATTTTCAGCATGTCAAGGGGGAAATAAAGGAGGGTCAACATTTTCCAATTTAACTCCATAAAGATACTTTGTTGTCCCCTAAAGAAAAAAATGCTGAAAGGAATTATACCAAACCTGGAAACTAGAACTTTACTCAGTGGTGTGCCTTTACTTAGGGGCTGATTAGGATGGCGGTAGGAAAACCTCCCCGACTGCCATGGTAGTGGGAAAAGACCGCCCACATGGACCGCGACATAACCGCCGGTCGAATTACGATGGCCTGCGGTCGAAATCCGACTGCGGCGGTCTGATCACGGGCTTAAACATTGCGGCGGTTGCTGCTGCACACAGCACTGCCGCGATGTCCAAAGGAGCATGTCCTGCATTTCCCTGCACTGTGTGGCAGGCACTGCACAGTGCCTGCCACCTGGTACAGAGAAATGTAGGGGGGGACTATGGGTACCCCCCCAAAACATTGGGGGCCCGCAACGGGCCCCCGGAAGACAATCTCCGCCTGCCTTTCCATGGCGGTTTGACCGCTGAGGAAAGGCTGGCTACCGCCGGCATCATAATCGTGCCGGCGGAGCCTGCTCGGCACCGCCACCATTATCCCGGTCCTGCTCCGTCCACCAGGCAGGAGTGCGGATGGCAACCGGCGGAAAAGCGGCAGTCGGAATTTCCCACCGCCATCCTAATCTGACCGGCGGTTTTCTGGCTTGCGATCGCTGGCGGATGTCCACCGCCGGACCGGCGGGCGCCACCGCCGGAAATCCGCCCGCCATCCTAATCAGCCCCATAGTTTGATGCAAATGCGTTCAGTAGATTGTGAGAACACTAACTTTACAAAAAATCTTAGTGTGGCTTTCAAAATCTTACAAAATAATGATATCCTGACCATTACACAGTGAACACTCCACAAACCTGAGTACTCAAATTGTTACCGGGCCCAAATTTGAAAAATAAAAGCACCCCATTCACTAATGGAGCTTTATCTTATGTTGTCCATTTCAGACCTCAACACACTGACTTGCATAGGTGGACCTGAAGGCTCTATCGGCTGGTTGTGACTGAAAGGTTAAGTTTAAAAAAAAAAAAATTATTGTTCCTCTCGGTTCGGTTCACAAACCTTGTTCTCAGGGGGCCTGATGTACGACGCGCAAAATAGCGCCTTGCAAATTGTGAGTTTTTTGCGACTCACAATTTGCGAGGCGCTATTTTGGATGTACAACAGTGTGTATCACACTGTTTGCGATTCGCAAATTGAGAGGCTCATGAATATTAATGAGCCTCTCGCAATTTGCGACGCCATTGGGAATGGCAGGCCCTCCCAGGTATGGTGGCCTGCTGGGCTCAGCAGACCACCATGTCTGGGACTGCTTTTAAATAAAGCAGTTTTTTTTTTTAAATGCAGCCCGTTTTCCTTAAAGGAAAACGGGATGCATTTAAAAAAGAAAAAAATGAAACGTTTTTGTTTCATTTTTTAAGGGCAGGTAGTGGTCCCTGGGACCACTGCCAGCCCTTAAAAATATTTTCCCCTGCATTTGCAAAGGGGAAGGGGTCCTATGGGGACCCCTTCCCCCTTGCGAGTGCATTACCACCCTCTTGAAGAGGGTGGTAATTTGCGACCGCAATTGCGGTCGCAAAACATTCATACATGGGCTTGCGCTCGCTATTAGGAACGGAACGCCCCTTCCTAATAGCGAGTCGCAAAGCCTATTTAGCGAGTCCCAAATAAATTGCTACTCGCTAAATAGGCTTTGTACATGGTCCATGCTGTTTTTGCATGCGCAAACGGGTTTGCGAACCCGTTTGCGCATGCAAAAATGGTCGTACATCTGGCCCAGGGTTCACAAACTCGAGAATCATTGTTCCTCTCAGTTCACAAACCTTGTTCTTGGGGTTCACAAACTTACGGTGAGCAATAGGCCCCATCACTCACATATGTGGCTCAAAAGTAGCAAACTCTGAGTTGAGCCCATGATTGATGAAGGTTATGGACTGATGTTCGGCCCATTGCAACGTTTTTCAACTCTGGTTTACGTTCACTGGCACAAGAACTTGTGGAATGAGAGTTTGCAAACTCTGACCCAACGCTTACTATGTCTGCGAGCCCTTTAAATTGTTTACCAGTGTTGGGTCCCCTCATTTGAGTTTCCGTGCTTAGGGCTAGATGTACAAAGCCTTTTTGTGGTTGCAACACAAAAAGGCATTTCCAAATGTACAAAGCCCTAATTGTGATTCGGTAACCTGTTACCGAATCACAATTTGGGTTTGCAAATCGATATTTGTAAGGAGCGTCTTTAGGGCTTCCCTTCCAAATACCATTTCGCATTGGTATATAAAAATGTTTTGCGACCGAAATGTGGTCACAAAACATCTGCACTTTACTGCCAACTCAAAGTTGGTGGTAATTCATTTGCAAATGGGAAGGGGTTCCCAAGGGACCTCTTCCTCTTCCTCTTTGAGAATATTTGAAAAAACATTGTTTGAGAGCACGTATTTGTCCAAGGGACCACTGCCTACTCTTAAAAAATGAAACTTAAACGTTTCGTTTTTTTCTTTCTTAAATGCACCCCTTTTTCCTTTAAGGAAAATGAGTTGCATGTGAAAAAAAAGATTGCTTTATATAAAAGCAATCACAGATAGGGTGGTCTTGTGGCCCCAGTAGGCCACCATCCCTGCGATGGAGGCGAATCGCAGTTGGTCACAACTTGAGACCTACCTCATTAATATTCATGAGGTAGTTAGTAAGTAAGTTTATTATGCATGATTAATAAAAAACGTTGCATATACATGGCGTTATGCACTCCTTAAACATAAATTAGGCAAGGCGTTTAAAAAGAAATCAGATAAAAGGAAAAGTGAGTTATGAGCCACTAGAATTAAAACTTCAGATTATAAAATGCTTATGAACTACGATAAAGGAGATACTAAACAGATTACAATAAAAAGTCGTAATGCAATTTTTTGTTAGTAATGGTTCAATGAACAATTAGGCCGGCAAAGTAATCAGTGCTTAGAGTCATCATTGTTTAAAAAGGTACCAAGTAAAGTGCTTTATGCCATGCTTATTATGAAATGCAGAGTTCTTAGGCACCGTGAAGGTGGAGGCGTGATTGTCACTATTCAGAACAGACCACTACAATTATGTTTCTGTCAATGTGACCGGCAAATCCAGCTGACTGCTTTCGTTATATGTGTACCTCCCCCGCAATAGTAGCACTTTTTGGGCAGTTAAAACTTTTCAATTCAACTGCAAATGTTAATTTAGGACACAAATAAAACATTTAAGAAGACAGTTTTCCAGCTAAGTGCTGTACCAATTGGGTTCGATTCAGAAGCTAAGGGTCATTAGCTGGTAGATGCTAGGCTTTTTTTTGTTGCAATGATCATCTAGGACGATGTATATTGTCCCGGGCTTATCTATGGTCCATGAAAAAGCTGCAGGGATCTTCTGATTAAAGTGACAGTGCATCAAATGTAAACATAAGCAGTGCAGTTTCTCTATATAAGATAAACTTTTGAAAACTTGAATTTATATAAGCAAAGTGAGTGCTAATCCCTGGTGCAGGACTTTCAGGGGCTTGTAGAGGTCTGGACAAATCCATCGTGGGGGGTAGATCTTGCATATTCATGAGGTAGGTCTAATTGCAACCCATTGTGAATCACTCTTTAAGGAATAGGAGCTAAATAACCCCTTTGTACATTAGTAATAGCGATTTGCAAAAAATCACTGTTTGGTAATTGCTATTACTATTGTTTCTACATCTGGCCCTTGGAGCTTAGACCACAGACTAATCTTGCTATTTCGGTGGGTCACGAGTCCACTGGCACAACTTAAATCCCACTAACTCTAGAAAGATTTGAACACTGAAAAAAATTTGAGAAATGCACTAGTTCCATATTAAAAAGTTTGTCTTGGAGTTGGCTGGTGTCAGATTATATTTTAGAAGTTGCGTTTATAGTGTGCACAAACATTTACTAAACATGTAAAATCAGGGCAGAACTTGCTTTAAAATCTGCAGACTTCCGGCCGAGTGAGAGGGCTTTCTGGCAAGTTTGAAAGCAAACTTCGGGCCAAGTCTGAGTACTTCACTTCAAGTTTAAAAGAATTCAGAGGTTTTCAAAGCTTAGAGTTGTATACCCTTCCATAAAAAGAAAAAGTACTTGTATCATAGCAACAGGGGCCATATCGACCTTTTATGAACGGTAGACCCGTGCAATTCCCAGAGAAAGTTAATACTGCCTTTCAGAACTAAACTACATCTGACAGAAGATAAGGAGCAGACAAGAGAATGATCTGCTGCCCAGGAACGGAAAGAAGTCATTTCCAAAGGAGAATCTATGATAGGAATAAAAAAATCTAAACACTTCATTGTGTTGCAGTTTTTCTCACATCCTCCTGAAGAGAAAAAAAAAATGCAATATGTTCACACCTGTGGTAGGCTACTCCTGGGGGCATATTCTCAAGGAGCTACCGCCGAGTTAACGGCACTTTATCGCAGCCAAAGTCGAGATAAATGTATCGCAACATTCACAAGCTGGTGCTAACAGCCAATAACACCAGTTCACCTGCAAAAGCATCCTCAAAAAACATCGCCACAGATGACCCCTGCAACTATCGCTAATGAGATGCAGAGTAGGCGTTCCCGAGCAAAAACCCGCAACAACACCACACCTCAACATTCTCAACGACCAGCCCGACCAGCGATAAAACCACAAAACAGGCGATAAGGCGCGTTAGCAGCAGGAAACTAACACCTGCCCTGACCTGGTGCAAAGTCGGAGCACAGCCTGCACCACAAAATGGAGCCCAGCCCAGAGCCACACCTGAAGGGCAACAGATGCCATGGAGCCACTGAACATGCGTGCCGGACACCCAAGAGGGCCACAACACCCACCGCCACCACCCCCAGAACCCCTCCCCCCGGCCCCCCACCCCTCCAGCCAAAGACATGCCACATCAACTATACGGAACATGTACCAAATAATCCGCCAGATGTCGCACAATCACATTTGGTGGCATGCATGTGTCGTCACAAAAATGAGCATCACACATCCACCTTCGATGTAACAAATGAAAATGTATTCAAAGAAACATAGAACAGAAATGAAGGCACATGGTGGCTCCCCTCGGGTCAATCCGTAGGTCACAGCCTGCAAGACAAAAATCATGATGAGAAGGTGTGTCTTGTGCACATCAAAGGACAGAGAGAGAGCGAAGGAGAGAGAGAGAGAAAGAGAGGGAGCGAGTGAAAGACGGACAGAGAGGGGGAGCGAGAGAAAGACGGACAGAGAGGGGGAGCGAGAGAAAGACAGACAGGAAGGGGGAGCGAGAGAAAGACAGACAGAGAGGGGGAGCGAGAGAAAGACGGACAGAGAGGGGGAGCGAGACACAGATAACAGAAGAGATGGACAGGGAGAGAGAGCGCCCACAATGCGCACCCAGGCCACACTGCCCACCTGCTGCCACAGGTGTGTCTCCAACCACGTGCCTGTATGTAGTGCAGTTCACCAGGTCACACATCTGAAACAGATCCGTCATCTGAAACAGAGTCCAGAGACATGAATGGCAAAGTACACACAATTGCACAAGACATCATCGCCTGTCTGCCCCTGCGCACCCTGGCAGATGTACCCCAGCCCCTCCTGCCGCCCAGCGGTGCATGCCCGCCCCTGCGCACCCAGGCCCCACTGCTCACCTTCCGCCACCGGCGTGTAGTAATGAGGGCCCACCACGTGCCGCTGCAAGCCACATGCCAGGGGTCCGCGGACATGGCACCCTCCACATCATGCAGCCCCGCTCCGCAGGCCAGCAGGTCTCACATATGATTCTGGGTCTTGATTTCGCCATGGCAGAGGACATACCAGTGCACCGGGCATCATCATGAGGTGCCACTAACTCTGTGATCCGGGACGCGACGCCACGAGGTGGTAGGCCCCGCTGCCCGCTGGCTCTGTCCTACACTGCGGTCCAGCAGGGCACACAAATCCTGAGCAGTCCGGACGGCCGGGACGGGGCATCATCGCAGGCTGCACACCCGCTCAGCACTTAAGGTGCCCCTACCTCAGTGCACCCAAAGTCACCGTCCCGTGGCGGTGTGCCTGTGCCGGCCGCAATGTATCCTGTGCCACCAAGTCTGTGTCCCAAAGTCATGGTCCCTGTATGATTGGGTATCGTGTTGCGGACGCCCTCATGTCACCTCCGGTCCTGGGGAATGTGATGTTGCAGGGCCCGAGGCCCTCATGCCTACATTAACACCACACGGACGCACCCAGATAGAGAGTGGAAATGGCGTCGAGCACGTGCGCCCGTCCCTTTTCATTGGCAGGGTCACATGTCCCGTGACACGTGTGCTGGATGGGTGTGGTGTGGGTGTAAACCAGCCGTGAGGGAGTGGCTGTGGCACGCTGACAACTAGACCTGTGAGCAGCAGATCACCACAGGAAAGACAGGGGACATGTAGCGTTGCCGTCCCCCCCTGTGAGCGTAAGCGGAGTGGGCTGGCCTGGCGTATGCCAGTCCAGCATAAGCGTCTGTATATGACCCCGGGTCCCTGGGCGTGGTTCCGTACTGGGCTGGACAAGGAAGTAACTCATGCGTGTGCCCCTGTTGTTGTGTCAGCACCACCCGGACCGCATTGGGCAATGTGTCACCCTGTGACCCCTGTTCTACGACATGAGCCACATGGAAGTAAGAGGTGTCCAGTGAGCCCACATTCATCCATACTTCCACACTTAAAAGACCATAGACATGACACATCTGTGTGTAAATGAATGTTTAATGCACATTCAGTGGAGTGTTGCATCTGGAGCAGTACAGGGCCATGCAAACCCCACATGACGATGATGTCCCATGGAGGGCCAGCCAGGGTCCTCCAGGGAAAGACAAGTCCAAAGGAAGAGGACGAGTACAGTCTGCAGTCTGATTGCTGTGTCAATGGCGATCAAACATCATATGGCAGTCCATGTCGAGGTCCAAGGTGAGTGTCGCAGAGTGCATCGGGGGGACAGTGGAAGGTGATGATGCAGAGGGCAGTACCAAGCTGAAGCCGGACCTATGGATGAGATGCATGCTGCTGCGTCCTCCTTACCACGAGGGCAGTATCCTCCGCATCTTTGTTCTCTGCTGTTTCATGTGCCTCACGTGTGGGTGGTGGTGTTCTGTCTCCAGCACTGTGTTGCAGTGACACATCTGTGGCCGGAGGTGGAAGGTCTGCCGCACTGTGTGGCACTGACACTTCAGGGGGCGGAGATGTGGATGGAGTGGTGGCAGCAGCATGCATCCACACCAGGCCTTGTGGCAGCAATGCCATGAGGAGGGTCCTGAGGTCATTGAGGAACCCAGCTACCTCTCGCTGGTGTGCAGCCGTGGCAGCCACTCGTTCCGCATTTGCCCGCTCCATGGTCTCCATTAACCTCCGCATGTTTCCCAACTCCCGTGTGACATCGCTAGAGCCACTCGGACTGGACAGTTGTACTATCCTCTGAGTCAGGGCTCCAGCGATGTCAGCCATGGTCTGTTGAAGAGCATGGAGCGGACTGTGGGTGTCCGTTAGGGACCGTGAGTGGTCCCTGATGGGACTTAGACACCCACGTATGGCATCTAGTTTGTCTGCCATGCGGTCGAAGCCCACCCGCACCTGTTCAGCCAGATTCTCCTGGCACCCCAAAACACGGCGTTGGAAGGCCATGTGTTCTCCGTGGGGGTCCTGGGAGGCAGCAGTGGTGGTGGGTGCTGCCTGCTGTGTGGTCTGTGCAGGGGGTGGGGTCTCCTCGTAGCAGATGGGCTGCCCAGCTCCTGGAAGTGGGCTGCGGAGGCTCTCCACGAGCAGTTGGAGGGCG
Source organism: Calotriton arnoldi (assembly GCA_963921515.1). Taxonomy (NCBI): domain Eukaryota; kingdom Metazoa; phylum Chordata; class Amphibia; order Caudata; family Salamandridae; genus Calotriton; species Calotriton arnoldi. The sequence goes on along the minus strand of CAWUFW010006470.1, from coordinate 753,570 downwards.
TCGGAGTCAAAGCTGTGGTCATCCTCTTCGTCTCCAGAGAAGAGAGGGTCGGACTGCTCTGCAGGAGGTGTTGATTCTCCCTCTGCAATGTGAAGGGGAGATGCAGTTTAACAATGTGTCCACATGTATGTTGTCGCATTGTACATGTTTACATACAGACAGCATGACTGGGTACATTGTGGCTGTTTGGGAGGAGCTGCCTATTTGATGGGGGACAGTGGACATTTCGACAACATCACGGATGTGTGTTTGTACTTGTACATTATCAACGCACATATCCCTGCAATGCCAATTGTGATTGGCCAGTGTCTGCACCCAAGCGGCACCAGTAGTGTCCTGTGTTCTGTTGTAGGTGTTTTGCGGATTGTGTCACATCGTTGTCAATGTAGATGTGCTCTGTATGTGATGTGTGTGCTGCTTTTTGGGAGTCGCCCTGCAGCTCAGATTTTGCTGCCCCTTATCACTTTCATGAGGTGTGCCTCTGACTTCTGTGCTTGTACAGTGTTGACATGTTGCATACTGGGGTACGTTGGTCTCTTGGTGGGAGTTGGGGGTCTGGGGCATGGTGTGTCCGCAGATGTGCTATGCTTAATTGTGCATGTGTGCCATTGTGCCCATCTCCCCCCGTCCCCCCAGGCCCTGGTGGTTACTCACCCTGTTGCTGTTGTGTCGGGTCCTGTTGAGCAGTGTCCGGGCCCCCGACTCCTGCCACCGTCTCCCCACTGATGACTGTGGACACCATTTCCTCCATGTCGTCCAGCTCCTCCTGTGGCGCTGGGCTCCCACCTCCAGTCTGCATTGCTGCCTTCAGGTTGTTGGCGAGTTTCTGCTTGGTTTTGCGCTTGACATCATTCCAGCGCCTCTTGACCTCGCCCATTGTCCTCTTCAGCACTCCTACTGCATTCACCTTGTCCACGATGGACTGCCATAATGTATTTTTTATTGCCAATGACACAGTGGAGGTGACGAACAGTTGTTGATGGTGTTCTGTCACCTCCGTTATCAGGATCCTGTTTTCCTGCGGACTGAACTTCGTCTTCCTCTTCTTCTTGTCCTTGCCCTTCCCTGACCCCGAAGTCTCAGGATGGTCCTCCGGGGGGCTTGTGGGGTTCTGGCTCTCCTCTGTACTTGCTCCGGCAACGTCCATTGTGCTTCGCTGTTGTTTGGCATTTGTTTGTCTGTTTTTTTTCTGCTTTTATGGTGATTGTTCCCACCTGACACGTGTGGATTGCAGGCCTGTAGCTGGGTTTCGCTGATTTTCGTATCGTGATTGGCCTCATCGCAGCTTTTTTTGCGTTGGTGTTTCGCATTTTTGCGGCGTGGCGTTGATTCTAACGCGGTCACTTGGCGCGTTATCTGGGGAGTATCGCATGGGGCCGACGTGTTGTGAATACTTGGTTAACAAGGTGTTAATTTCCCGCGATGGACTGCGATATGCAAAGTTGCGTTAGGCTAAATTTGTGGTGGTAATCACACGTTCTTGAGAATATGCCCCCTGGTGTTCAGGCCTCAGAGTCAAATTATAGCGTGAGAACAACCAGAACACGAGCAGCTGTTGTGTTTTTCATTATTTTTTGGCGCAAAATGCATCTGTGTTTCAAAAATTAGCACAAGGATGCATTCCATTCTAAAATATAGGGCTAAATGATGGATTCACATTTCACAATAATTTTCGCGTAATTTTGTATAATTGCACAAAAGCTAAATTGGTACATATCGGAGTGAAGTTTTGCCGTGTTGACCAGGTCTTGGGACTAATACACCCCTTGTCAATGCATAGGATGATGACCACTTTGTATCTTCTATCTGGTCGCTATTTGGGCACAAAAAAGTCAGTTTTCAAAGTACCTCTGAGAGGCTTCTTGCTTTCTAGGATGCACACAGCTTCAAGGGTGTTCCCTCAGATCTCTTACTGGTGTTAGCGATCACTGTTTTTTGAAGGCTACGTAACTTTATGATGGCGTACAATGTAACTCTCTTAACTTCTTCTACTCTTTGGCCTAGAGAGTCTCAGGGAATAAACAATGATGCCTGCCGTCCTTCTCTTTACTCTTTCTCTTCTGGGTGTTTGCACGCCCTGCTTCTCACGGTAGCATCACTCCCCGCTGCAGTCTTTCTTCTCTGCATGAGTTTTGTACTCCTCCTGCTGTGCTCAAGATCTCTGCCTGCCCCTGGCATTGTTGATGCACTTTGATCTTTTCCCTCACTGACTCCATAGATGCTGAGCGGACTCAGCCTAATTTCCACCAATGATTGGTCACCGTTGTCCTCCTCACTTTTCTCCTAGGGCCTGGTGCCGTCAGAGAATTGGGAGCTCACAAAGCATGCGCAGAACGGATCCATGCCAGCACAAGATCCACCCTTCAGTCTCAGATTTTCAGGTTTGGATGCTTTCCAGTCACCATCCTCGTCTTGCCCTCAACCCAAAAACTTTCTTTATATCTCATATTTTATAACCCACTTTGTTCGTATGGTTTACATTTGACAGTTTTAAACTTTTGACCATCCAGTGCCCATATAAAATGTTCGTTAGTTGATAATTATTAACAAATGTCCTTGTGTGAGCCTAAACCACTGTTACTACATTATTCATCTTGTTTCTACCCTGTTTCCGATTTTGATTTAAAAAACTCTTAAAGCAGATTACACATATATTACCTGCTACAAATTCCCAACATTGCTATCTTGTTCATAAATATGACTCCATGTATGATGAGGAAATACGCAAATAATAATAGTTTTGGTCTCAATACAAATTGTTATCTACCAAGTCGTGTTTGCTATGGCAATTAAATGAAAGGAACACAACTTTCCTCTACTTTAATCGCTAACCTATTGTCCTAAATTCTAAAATGGAAAAACCTCCCACAACTTGTGCAACTCTAAATTACCTTATCGGTTTCCTGCTCATACTCTTATGATCTCAGCAGCATTTTGTCAAATCTCTAGTGGTACCCAACAATCACGTCTTTGATGATAGTGCAGAATGTGCTTGTGCTGTAAAAACTCACCAATAAATGATGTCATTTGTTTTTGAGCATGGGACAAGCAAGGGTTGTATTAGTGATGGTATAGACCCATTTGCCTCTGTCCACTAAAGACATCCTCAGGAGCTCTGTTTGACCCCATTATTGTTTAGTATAATTGTGCAGCCACTTCTGAATGGTTTGCAGATAGATTTTTAGACCCTTTGTCAGCCATACAAATAATAGAGAAAATCCCACAACTGATGAAAGATCCCTTTAGAGACCATGGATAGCTGCTTTTGAAAATCCACATCAAGATGGACAAAGCTGCTTTTAAGGACTCGTTATCTCTTAAAGGAACAGAATTGTGTTAAAATAATCAGAGCCCTAACCGTAGCAAAACTGGGCTTTGACAACTTAATTTTCGACGTATCTCCAAAGCTAATGTCAAAACATGCAAGAGTCCTAAAACAATAAGCTGCAGTAGTTAACAAAAACTAGCCAGAGAGACCTCATTGATCAGCAATGAAAGGGAGTATGAATGAACTGGCCAGAATAAAATTCAAAGCCTTATCCCGACCCACCGGGCTGTTGCAATGCCCCCCACTACCTGAAACACCGACTGCATATCCGTCGGCTCATGCAGGCTTTAAGATCTAACCACAAAAACCTGTTGATACTTCTTAACAAGCAGAGGAAGAGAGCAGAAGGCATGGCTTTTCCAGGTTCACTTGTATTCGAGGTAATGTCGGAACAGACAAGTTGAACGCACCAAACAATGTCTACCATTGAGGAGCATCCTAAAAATATAACTATTGTGAAGTAGTAAATATTATGACCATGATGTCTATACATCTTGTTGGCTTTAGCTCTTTATAAACTTGCATGCAAATTTGGATCAGTAACGTTTTGCCAAAAATTAGGAAAGCTAGTATTATTCACATCTCTCAATGACCAGGAATGTTGTCATTTTGGGCAGCAGTTAAATTATCAACAGGTTGTTAAATTTCAGGTGTTATTCGTCCCATATCTCGGAGATCCTCTTCCAGTCTATCAGAAGTACACAGAATAGTTGTCTTCTTTCCTCAACCATAGCTCATTCGCAAACATGTTTGTACAATATCTCAAACACTGGCCCAGCTCGTTCTGGTCAAAGGATCTTGTCATGATACATCTTTTAGCCAAAATCAGACCCATTGGCAACAATTTATATCTCAGTTTCTCCTATTGATCTTGAGTATAGCCAAAGGAGAAAGTGCCTCAGCGTGCACTCAATGGGATTGAGCACAACCATTTTCAATCTATATACATCATCAACCAAGAATTGGGCCACTATTCACCATTTTCACACCATGTGTATCAAATCCTTTTGTCCAGTTTCATACTCCGGGCCAGTGATTGGTCGGAGAGGGAAAGAAATTAAAACATAAATAATATGGTCCCATAACATGCTTCATCCGGAATGACTTTATATCTGTGGCTCTATTTGTCATTCCTTTAAGGTAATCACAATTATAATTCCCTTTTAACATTTTACCTGATTTTGTATCCACCATCCTCAGTTTCTTCTCTTCCTCCTTTTTAATTCCTCTGCTATAATGTCTCTATTCTCTCTTCCCTCAATCACTAATATCCTTATCTTTATACTGTTTTTCAATCTCTCCTCTCCAGTCTCCCATTTTTGATTTCGATAACAGGATAACTACATCGCCATGTTTATATAAGCAATCCATCTTTAAAGTAGGATTCCCCTATTCTTTTTTGTATATGACATGACCTCTGAATGTTTGCCTCTGTTGTAGAGTGCTGTAGACCCTAGCCATGTTTGCTCTACTAAAACAGTGTGCCTTTATTCTGTCAATGAGCTGTTGTAGTCTTTCAGTGGCTGATTACGTGTCAGGTCATCGGGACAACTTTTTCAAATGCAGAAATATTCAAAGCTAGTCCTCTGAATGCACCAGTAAGAGAGAAGTCCAACCTCCGGGAAGCATCTGGTCAGTTATTGAATTATGTAGCATGGTGCTTCTCTACCCAGCCTAGAAGATTACAGAGACTCTTGAAAGTCTTGCTGCAGGATCTAGGTTTCATAAAGATTAAATGTGAATGTATTTTTCTTTTAGATCTAAAAACGAGGGCAGCAAAGGTTTTGAAATGCATATTCTATAGGAAATATGGTTTGAAACAGTATGATATGCAGTCAAATTTGAAATCATTATTCCAGTTTTGGTACCTAAGAGATATGGAATTTTGTGTGCCAGAGGCAGCCTAAGTAAATTAATGTAGTGCTTAACTTTTTTACCGGGGAGCCTCACACCTCTTATTGACCATACCTAAACCATTTACCACCCCAGGCCTTCAAACTGGAGCCACATCACAGCTAGCAGATAATAGAGGGGGTTACCTTGGCTCCCTGCACTGGTATTCGCTAGAACCTTACTCTTTTTGAGGCGAGGACCACCACAGACTCGCTGTCCTCTCCACTTTGTCAGTTTTCATGGGATCCTGACACCAGAAAATGCAGGAATCCATTGGAAATGGAATGGGTTTAAATTGTTAGTGGTGAGTCGTGCTGGAAGGTAGGAGGGAGTTCTTTCCCCGCAAGGCTGTTTTAATTCTGGTTAGATCTGTATCCATAACAAGTTTCAGTTGGATTTTGTAGGCACTAGGTACAATCCGAGATCAGGAACTACAATGAACTTTACTCAAAGTGGGACAGTAGCGTATGAGAACATGTTTTGGGAGGGATTAGAATCACCTTCCAATGGTTACCCTGGTTATCCAACTAGTTCTTCAGAATGATCTTGGAAGGAGAAGGATGAAAAGGATGGTGGTTTCCTTGCCTCCTGTACTTGAAGGAACCATGCTTGCCTACTAAAATAGCTGTTCCTACCCGCACTTGAAATTTTGCCATCCAGAATTTAATGTAAGAGCTGGGAAACGCAGTTTCATGGTCTGGTCCAATCGAAGATTTGGATCAAGTCTGCAGGGGATCATTGCCTACCTGCTGGGAGATACCTGCATCTTTCGAGGCTGTAGTCCAGGAGGATTCACAAGGTCCAGCACCAGAGGTGACTGCAGGCCACCTCACATGATATCAGTTATTTTTGTGCTGGAGGGGAACCTGTAGATGACATGCATCAATCCAGATGTGAGGATACCCTAAAACAGATTTCAAGAGGCTTGGGAACTCTGAGGCCAGTGTAAACAAAGTCATCTTAAAACAATATCCAAAAAGTCCATTTAGCCCTAAATTAGTATCACCATAAATCCGCCAAATTGGATAACATGACCATCTCAGACTGCATTGTTTTGTTTTTCCCAGAAAAAGGTGATCATCAGGATCTCTTGTTCAACAATCTCTGAGGATCCCTCACCATTTAAAATGCTGCACATTTACCTCACTAATAACTCTTTAAGTTCCGAGGTATGATTTCATCTAAGTATCTGGCTCATTTTATCTTCTAGTTCAGGTCAGAGTTTTTCTAAGCAATCACCCATTCTCAGTAATGTCCCTCACTTCACCTATGTAACCACTCTCGAGATGGTGGCTGCAGTTGGTCCTACTTGCCTTTTTATTGCTCTAAAAATAGCTGTCAGTGCAAAGATAAAAACTTGAGTCCAACCACCAACTTTAATCTGACCGTTTTATTTATTGACGAGCCGCTTGAGGTGCCTAGAAGCTCATTGGGCTCCTAGAGCCATTTTAGGTTGTCCTTACATTTTGCAATGACTTTCAACACAACTCTATTATACATGTTTTTAGAGAGATTGTTAGTTTTGTCTCACTTTTGAAACTCTCGTAGGATTTCTTAACTTTGATTTTGCTTTCCATATTAAATTTGTCTCTTTTTTTTCTTAAACTTGGTTTGGATATTTACTTATTTATTTATGTCCTGATATCTAGTGTGGAGAACAGAGTACAGTCCATTAGGGGGTGGAGGACACTATGGGGCCAATTACGCTCTCGTTAGGAAGGCCTCCAGACGGGTTCAGGAACGAGCAAATCCGATTCGGAGCCTATGTTTCCGACCGAATATTCCCCCGTTCCGAACGACCAAGTACTATGCGAAGATCTCGTTCGCGTCGACCGAATCGTTTCCGAACCCGTTCCTGTCAATCCGACTCGTTCACAGCCGAATCGTGTCGGGCAATGGAGCCGGATTCCAAACGAGTGAGTATGATGCACGATTCGGACAGCTGTATCGACTCGGTCTCAGCGAGATGAAACGGCTGTCGGGAATCGGACTTCGTGGGCCATAGCAGGCCCCCCTTCACCCGGGGCCCTCTGAATCGGTCACAAGGGGGTGCGCATGGGTCCCCCCGATCCAAGCATGCACAGTGGGGCGGGCACCATGTGGTGCCCGACACAGGATGTATGCTTTTCCCCAGCCACCCCTTTTTGCTATGGGAGCCTGTGTACACGTTCAGTATATAGGCTCCCATAGAGTTCAACGGGAGTCCGAGCGAACCGAGTCCGTCACTATACAGGTGCATCGGAACCGGTCGCTCGGACTCGCGGAGCGCAATTAGCTAGGAAAGGCCTCCGGATCCGAGTCGTATGGAGGGCTTTCCTAGCGAGATCGTAATCGGCCCCTATGTCTGTCGAATTTAGAGATCACCACCTGCCCAACAGTAATTTCTTCACCCTGATACTATCCGCAGTCATGCCGGGTCCTGTCAAGGTCCAAAGTGTTTGGTGGATGGCTTCTGTCAGTTTTGACGGCCATTTGCCAAACTTTACCAACGTTTTTGTTTTTTAAAAATGAATTCCTAAAGTGGGAGTTTGTTACTGAGAAACAAATAACTAACGACCCCCACTTACACCCTGGGTGTGAGAGTCATTATTTGTTTTTTATGTCCCTCACTAGGGTCGATGACCTCAGTTTGGCAGACAGGGTACTCCGTCATGTATGTGATGGAGTACCCTGTGTGCCAAACCCTAATTCTACCACTTAGTCCTTGAACATTAGTCACTTGTTTTTTATATGCAACATTTGGCACATTTTCACTGCAGACTGAATTGATGCCCAGGTCAGGATTTTCAATGTGAGTCAAGTTTACCCTCAGTGAAACTTGTTTACCTTACAAGAATCTTTTACTGGGCACTGTGGAAGCAGAAGGAAAGCACGCATCAAAACTGTTACCTCACTTGCCATATACTACCAGTAGATTTTCCCACAACTATCGTGAAGAGTCAGATAGGAATGCACAACATCTTAGCTTTTCATTCTCTTGGTTATGGAAATGGTATTTTTAATATCTTTAGATATTTTTAGGCAGCACAGAGGCATTTTGAATTTTTATTTATCCTGAAATGTGTAGCAATTAGTTCATTGTTGGTACATATTAGGAATTCATAGTTAACATTGAGTGAACTAACATATTTCACTTCATGTTTTTGGGAATCCAAGTCATTTATACCATAATATTGTGTAAACACTCATACTTGTTTTGAAGGGTGTTCGGTTTTCTGTTAAATAACATGTTCAACAATTTCAGTAAATCCATAAGCTACAAAAAAAAGAACTACTGGTACAATTACTAGAATTCAAGGCAGAAATGATTTGTATAAAATTGCTATATGGATATTTTTTGTATGCACTCAGCAATCAGCAGCAGGGGTCCTAGATGAACGAAAACAACAGAGGAACTGTTTGTTCTGCACAAACCATGTTGCCTTTTATCAAAGCCTTCTCCCAAGTTATATCTCAACATACCTGTGCCTGATCCAGGGGCATTCAGCAGCTGGAACACTACATCTCCCGTCATCTCGGCCCGGAGAAGGAGGGGCCGCAACGCCTTGCAGAAGCGCTGGAGCGCTTTAAAACGACGTCATCTCAGCCCGGGCTCGGACAACTTCTCAGACAAGGCGAATCTGGCAGGTGAAGTCGGGCTACCAAGCCAGTTGTCACAGAAGTAGATCTACCACATGGAGGTACTGTTTACCTTTTTATTGCCTCATTTTAATTGCGTTTTTTTCCTCCACTCTGGAGTTGTGAGTGAATAGATAACCCATGAAATTTGGAACCCTGGAAACTTGGTATTTAAGATTTTTGCTTTTTTAAGATAGGAAGGAAAAAAGTGGGAGACAGTGGCTCTGTCTCAAATCCCCTAACAAAACCAATGTCAATAGACCGGAAGCTGGAACGATCCGTCAGTGTCATCAGTAATGAAATTGCTCAAACAGTGCGGAGACTTTCTTTTAAGCCTGGCGGTGATAGCAGAGGTCCTTCCAGCCTTTCCCCTCGTTCCCTTTAGGGCACATCCCCTGTTCTTCTTACAAACGGTTCTGTTTCTTCACCCATTAAAGGTCCCAATGTAAACTGCAAGGTTAATCACCTCATAGATATCTTCGCTCCAGCCCCCCAGTCTCTGAGTTAAGCATTAAGGCTGCTCATCAGAAACCGCTAAAGGCCAAACGTGGCCAGGGTCGCAAGCAGACAGTTAGCCCACCCCTTCCCTTCCAGATACTCTACAAGTGTCCGAGAGTACATCAGTTTTATTACCAATCCCAAACCTTTACCTATACTATCATTGCAAGAAAAGACTTCGATCACTAATTCCTTTAATGAACTACTGGCTACTCACCTGGAGTCTTTCTCAGAGAAGTTATATACAATGTTTAGTCGAGTACTCTCTCCTTTGTCTCTACGCTTGGACAATATAGAATCTCAATTAGCCCCTCTGTTAGCTAGTAAAGGCCACTCTCCATCCGAATCAGGTAGTATTATTAACAATTCTAATGGGCAGAAAACCGTTCCCAAAGCAGATGTCGTACCCTCAGTGGATTCCCACCCTTCTATTTATTCTCCTTGTGTCCCTTGTAATCCGTCAGCTGGTATAGTCCAATCGAGGAATAATTCTACATTACCTAGGCAAAAAGTAGACCTCCCGCCAACCCTAGTCCCTGGACTTCCTTGCTCTGCGAAGGGAGCTGAGGGTAAAACTTCACCAGTGCAGCCACTTGCTCAACTTCCGGGTATCAATCTTCCTCCAGCTGGCTGCTCGTATGTGACTGTTTTGTTGAGTATACCTTTGTTAAGACATGATAAGCGTGAATCTTATGAGGAACTTTTTAATAAAACCTTAGATTGACTGGCTCATCATAGAGGCATGCCTTACCTCCATGCAGGTGATGTCCTGCGTGTAAGGAGATGTGCATGGATAGGGCCAAACCATCCAGAATCTCAAGGAGACTATGGTGGTAAGCTTTAGATCTCCAAATTTAGTACATTATCTGCTTTTTAACTCCAGGTGTAGCAGCCTACCAAGGTGTTCCATTACTTTGGTCTTACCTGGCTACTTCTACAGACCTCCCCCTCTTTTGTAGCATTAGTCTTTCTCAAGAATGGACAGGGCACATTGGACATGCATTCCCCTATTTATCATAGGCCAAATAATTTATGCACAATTAATTCTTATTCCAAACGCGCAGTCAGTACATCTTTTACGAACGCTTCCGATGGCGCGCAGGTCGCGCCGCATACATTATGTCCCCCGTGCACCACACCGATATCTAATAGGTTTGATGCACTTTCTGACCTGGATTGACATATGGGTAATAAGGTCCCTGTATCACCTGCTGTCCCCCTTATTATATCTCAGGCTGATAAATCATTAGTAACTCCTACTATTTCAAGTGTCTCTCAGCCAACAGCAAATACTCCTTTCACTCTGACCACACAGTACAGATCTCTTTCTTTTCTTAGCTGGAATGTCGCAGGTCTTAAGGGGAAGTTTAACAATAGTGAATGGCAGGCGTTTGTGTCAAAGTATGATATCATTGCACTACAAGAAACCTGGCTTACCACCGCACTGCACTTTGAGGGTTATACCTGTTATTCCTGCAATGCTATCCCGTCAAATCAGGGCAGAGCTATGGGAGGGCTAGCTACTTGGGTCAGTCTAAGCCTCGAAGTCGTGGTACTACAGGTTAATTCTGGGTCACCTTCTTTTTTAGCGCTCATGATTCGTGATCCAAACACAAATATAGTTGTTTATTTTATTTTTTATTTTTATTTTAATGACTTCACCAATGCCATTTGTACACATTTCACCAGTTTGTTTAATTTTTTTATCTGATATGCAAACCAAGACTGAAAATAGTTACTCTTTATTATAGTTCTTTATTTATGGTGATTTTAATGCAAAACTAAGTGAGGGCTTACGGATGCAAGACACCCGTATAGAGGGCCACGTAACCACTCAGGATGAAAGGGGGTAGAGCTCCATAAGTACCTTATTGCTTACGGTCTGGTTGATTTACTCAAGACATTAGTAGGTGCCAACAGTACAGTTATTATATGATCAAGAGGGGGAGGAAGAAGCTCGGATCCATTCAGCTTCCTGTCAAAGGTCAACAATCATAGGGGGAATGGATCACTTGTACCTGTAATCCCAGGGTCAGGTGTGGTAACTAACATAAAAACCCTCAATCACGTGCAGGAACGAAAAGCGGTATATCTTGGTTCTCCGCTTCAAAGACGTGAAAGAATCATCATCGGGTTTTTTGATAAAATGCTTTTCTCCACCTGGAGAATGGACCACTGGTTTTGACAGTAGTGACCAGTAATAAAGTAGAAAAGGTGAGGTGAACAAAAAGGCTGAAGTGGGTTAAATTTGCTTCACTCTCCCTCCTAAACAAACTTTATTCAGAAGGAGAAGTGGCAAAGTTAAAAACAAGGTGGTGCTTCTATAGAAATGTTACTGTTCTAGAGCACCGTGTTAATTCTTGTGAAGGTCAAAAGGTCAACATGTTTCAGCCCCGTATCTTGCCCAGGGGGGGGTCGGGGGGCTTTCTTCAGGACCTACATAAACATATATGGTCGCTAGAGTTGTAAGCACCCGAAAAGGGTATTATTCGACTCACCCTTCTTCTTAGTAACAGGTCAGCGGTACCTGCAACTAAAGTAAACATAACATAACACAAACTTTCAATACAAACTCTCAAAGGCATTTTGTGCAATAAAGCAATAGGAAGAAGAAAGTAGTGTAGTACCAGGTGAGTGTCAAAGGAAATTGTCCTAGACACAATTGGAAAATAGGAAGGCAAAAGAGAAGATGTAGTACTAGTATTGTCACAGTACTGACGGAAGGATGGCTCAAATATTCGTTAACAGTGTATGCCCATTCGTTGGTGAAATGACTGATTAACTGACATGGCGCGCAAAGGTTCACTCATATATATATAATAGTGGTTATTGAATTTAAGCACTGCCTACCAGCCAGAACCTAATAACTGCGCTAGCTTGCATGTGATTATGCCATACGGACTCGAGTGATTAAGTAGCCAGCATCACACAATTGCTATTCACCATGCATATGAGTGAACCTTTGCGCGCCATGTCAGTTAATCAGCCATTTCACCAACGAATGGGCATACACTGTTAACCCTGTATCATAATGAATATTTGAGCCATCCTTCCGTCAGTACTGTGACTATACTAGTACTACATCTTCTCTTTTGCCTTCCTATTTTCCAATTGTGTCTAGGACAATTTCCTTTGACCCTTCACCTGGTACTACACTACTTTCTTCTTCCTACTGCTTTATTGCGCAAAATGCCTTTGAAAGTTTGTATTGAAAGTTTGTGTTATGTTTTGTTTACTTTAGTTGCAGGTACCGCTGACCTGTTACTAAGAAGAAGGGTGAGTCGAATAACTACCTTTTCGGGTGCTTACAACTCTAGCGACCCTATATGTTTACGTAGGTCCTGAAGAAAGCCCCCCCGACCCCCCCTGGGCAAGATACAGGGCTGAAACATGTCGACCTTTTGACCTTCACAAGAATTAACACGGTGCTATAGAACAGTAACATTTCTATAGAAGCACCACCTTGTTTTTAACTTTGCCACTTCTCCTTCTGAATAAAGTTTGTTTAGGACGGAGAGTGAAGCAAATTTAACCCACTTCAGCCTTTTTGTTCACCTCACCTTTTCTACTTTATTACTGGTCACTACTGTCAAAACCAGTGGTCCATTCTCCAGGTGGAGAAAAGCATTTTATCAAAAAACCCGATGATGATTCTTTCACGTCTTTGAAGCGGAGAACCAAGATATACCGCTTTTCGTTCCTGCACGTGATTGAGGGTTTTTATGTTGGTTACCACACCTGACCCTGGGATTACAGGTACAAGTGATCCATTCCCCCTATGATTGTTGGCCAACAGTACAGTTCCAACTTTTAGAGGTGGGGGGAGGGCCTCACTAATAGATTATATGTTTGTTAGTTCCAACTTTTTACCCTTTTTTTACAAAGGGGAGATTCTACCTACAGAGTGGGGAGACCATAACGCTCTGTGTTCCCTCATGCTTTTACCGATTACGTAACTCGCATGTAATAGCAATTTAGTATCCATCACACAACACTCTTCGGATGGGTTAAAACTCGTCTGCAGCCTGAAAAATCCTATTGAATCATTATCAACCCTTCTCAAATCACACTTAGCAGTATTTCTTAACTGTTTAGCTGAGCATGGGCAAGAGTCGATGGCTATGCATTACCATAGGTTAATATGTACAATTAGAGAGTCTATGTTAAAACCAATCCACTCAAGCAACTCAGAGCCCAGATGGTTCGATGAGTCCTGCTCAAAAGCAAATCAAAAGCTGAGGAATGCCCTAAATGTATGACCTAGGGATAGGAGCGAGATCTCTCTGGCACGCAGAGAGTATACAATCAAGCTCTCAAATAGGAAAAGTGAACTTTACAAATAGGATTGGGAGCTGTTCAAAAATACAGCCCTGGGGAAGAATAGTAAAACATTTTTGGAGCTTGTAAAACTAATAAGATCCAGAAATTGCCCCACTAATCCATCTCCACAAAATAACATCCTAGGCTCGTATTGGGACACTCTTTTTGTTTCCATCTATTCTATTGAGAAAGATCTTAGTGTGCTATCAGTACTTTGCAATACATTACAGAACTCCTTACCTTTTCTAATAAAATTTCAGGAAGTAGAATCAGCCACCTAACACAGTAAGGTAGGGAAAGCACCAGACCCAGACGGGGTACCCATGGATTTGTTGAAATCCATACCGGAGATCTGGGGCCCTCTTATTAGCAACTCATTTAATTCATGTTTAACAACTAATATCCCCTCCTCTTGGGCTGCTGCAACTGTTGTGCCAATATTTAAAAAGGGGGACCGCATGTTTTCAAAGTGTTACAGCACAATTTCGCTTATTGAAAGTACGTTTTAATCATTGGTAGAGTCCTCTATGGCCGTTCAGTTAATTGGGCTTCAGACAAAGACCCTCTTTCCCCCTTTCAATTCGGTTTCTGTCCAAATCTAGGTACTAATGAACAGTGCTTGAACCTGGCTCTGATAATTTCTAAGTACACCAACGCCAGACTGTCTCCCATCTACCTGGCTTTTATGGATATGTCCACTGCCTTTGATTCAGTGGACAGAATCAAGTTATGGACAATGTTGTGGGATCAAGGAGTGGGCCCCCCACTTGTGAATTTTTTATTCTCATTACACGTAGTCCTCTAAGCCAGAATGCATTTAAATTCTTACGGTGAACTTTCATCTGACTTTCCTCTGAAGAGCAGAGTGCGACAAGGGTGCATATTGGCCCCCCCATATATTTATTTTATATATAAATGGATTAACAGCCCATTTAACCTCTCATGCCTCAGATATACCAAGAATAGCAGGCTCTCCGATCCCCGCGTTATGGTACGCTGATGATGCAGTATTGCTAGCCCTAACCCCGAATGCACTAAGGCTCCAGGTTGACCTCTTTGCCTCTTTCATGCAAAACTTGAATTTGAAAACGAACTATACCAAATCTCACATTATGTCCTGTTGACCAGGTAAAATAAGGCTGATCAAAATCAGTTTAAAGGGACAGGATTAAACGACTGTTGACAACTTTTGTTACCTAGGGTTAACTTTTAGCTCATCAGGGTCCTGGAGTCCTCATCTTTCGCAGGCTAGCTCAAAGCTCAGTAGATCCGTAGGGACTGTTTGTAACTTGATTAGAGCAGACATTAGAGTGTCTGCTCCTCCCCCATTGAAGGTGTACAATACACAGTATATTAGCACAGTCACTTATGGCACAGGTGTCTGGGGTTTTAACAAATGTAACTGTTTACAATCCGAGGAAAACTATTTCCCCTGGCGGTTGTTGAGTTTACCACCTACTACTTCCAGCTTTATTATTCACTCAGAGCTACTTCAGGGTTTCATATGGACAGGTCCATTTGGCACCACACTTATTATGGGTCAGCGTCTGGATGAACCCACCGGCAAACTCTGTAGGGATATTATACTTGGTTGCCTTGCGCTGGATAAGGATCACTGTATTCCATGGCTAAGCTATATTCGGGTCGCCCTAGGAACCCTTGGTTTATCTGCCTGGTTTACTGAACCTAACAGTATCTCTAAAACCACTAAGGCAGAGGTGGAAGCAGCATTTATGGAGCACTGTGCAAATACAAGATTGAAAACCGAGCTCGCAAAACCCTTAGTTTCGAATCACTGTAGATCTTTACTCCCAGGTGAACCTGTGGTGTATTTGTCTCTAGATCTCACAAAGTGGGAGAGATCACTTCTGTTCCGTTTTAGGGCAGGATCAACTTTTTGGTCCTTGTATTTTAAATATTCCCCTTATTTAGAGGGAAACACAGAAACAATCTGCCCCTGTGATAATCACTCCACACAATCACTTTTGCATTCTATGTTTTTTTGTAGATTTTATAGTCTAGCACGCAAGCACTTTCTGAAACCTTTGCTACGCAAGTTAAGTTTTCGACGGTGTTGAACAGCTTTGCTCCACTTACAGTTTTTAAGATCATATGGAACCACTTTCTTTGTTTGCACCTTCCTGAAAGCAGCAATCCAGGCTAGAAAAACTATGGAAGGCTAACTTTCTGAATTTTAACGATGTCTTGGGCCATCTAGCTGGTTAATTCCTATGCGATTTTTTTTTCTTTTCTCGTTTATGCTTTTACGTTAAATAAGTTACAACCTGCTTCAAACCCACACTTAATATGTGGAGTTAGGCAGAGGCGTCCCTTTTCATCTTTGTATTAGTTGGAGTACATGGCGGACCCTATTTGAGGGTTTTGTTCTCCTCTCTTGCACTATTTTTGTTCAACCTATGCCAACTGTGACATGTGGGTAGTGATGTTAAAAACATTTTAAGGACAATTGTTTTTATGTTCTTTTTAACTTGTACATTTGATGAAATGGGTGAATTAACTCAGATTATTGGGTACACATTTATAATTGTCTTTATCTTAATGCAAATTTGTTCTTATACTACTGACATATTATGGATTTGTATTAGAATGTATGTGCTATTATGGTCTATTTTTATCAGACCAAATAAAGATTGAATTAGAAATTAGAACTAACATATGTCACTTCTCATTTTTGGGAATCCAAGTCATTTATACCATAATAATATATAAACACTAATACTCGTTTTGAAGGATGTTCAGTTTTCTGTTAAATAACATGTTCAACAATTTCAGTAAATCCATACTTAAAAAAAAAGAACTCCTGGCACAATTACTAGAATTAAGGCAGAAATTTTTTATAAGTAAATTGCTATATGGATATTTTTTGTATGCACTCAGCAATCAGCAGCAGGTGTCCTAGATGAACAAAAACAACAGAGGAACTGTTTGTTCTGCACAAACCATTTTGTCATTTATCAAAGCCTTCTCCCAAGCTATATCTCAACATGCCAGTGCAGGGCAGATTTGACAGAACGCAACCTTTGGATGAAGGCTTCTATCATCAACATAAAAATGTTGCGGCACTCATCCACTTGTTTTGCTTTCAGTTGGTTTGAAAGAAAAACACGAAATGTTAAAAGGTACGCTGTCCACAGAATCAGTCTAGAAACAGACTGTCTTCCTCTTACTGGTAAACATCTGAGACAGGATTACTCAGAATTCACTGTTTATGGCAACCTTTTACCCAAACATTTCTCAGTCCAGCGACTCATCATGTTAGACTAATACATTTTGGGAATTTCCTTGCTTTCCTGTAAGGTCCTAGTTTATTTAGACAAACCCGCTAAATGAGCTGACAGTGTTGTTCAATCTTCATCAGCAGCCTCTCATGTCTGTAGCAGTCAGGAGCCTCTCATGAGTCAAGCCATGCGCTGAGACCAGCTCATAATCAGAAGGAGTGGATCACTGTTTTGGTCAACTATTGCTGCTTCTAAAAAATGTCATTAGATGCAGAAACCAGATGTACATTCGGCTTCAAACCACTACATTTGGTCCCATGTCTGCACCTTGAGACCAATGATTCATCAAATTAAGGAGCATCTTCCAGTAGTCACAGTCATTACTTCTGAGCTGTGGTTGTGTACGCATTAGTTTTCACTCCCTGCCTCATGAACCGATCATGAAGAGGAGGGACTTCTGCTAGTCCATGGCACTGTTAATCTGCTGCTTCTGCTGCTCTGGTCTGGCAGATGTAAATGTTGACTGACATTAGGGGGGAGTAAGGACAGACAGTGTTCTAGGGCAATTGTATTGCAGTTGCGTGTCATAGTCTTAGGATTTCATTAAGCGCACATATCACCCGAGGGTCTCATGTGAGTGTTTTTGGGTTTAAGGATGTTGGTCCATAGAATGGCTTATGTGGGACGTGTTTCCCTGTCATCTGTGAAGACTAGGGGCTGTATTATACATTATGAGGCAGACGCTTGTTTGGCCCCTTCTGTAATACTGATGTAGCACCAGTGGTACCTTGAGAGGGCATTTCCTCATTTGCATAGGAGCATTGCCTCATGCAAATGAGGGAATCTCCTTGCTTCTGCACCCCTGTCATATTATAGAAGCAGGCGCTGACACAAACATGCACTTAGACGGAGCACTTAAAGTGCGCCACAAAACGGCGGCACAGTGTCAGTGTGCTGCCTGAAAGCAGCCCTCTCAAGGGTTATTAGAGGGTCTCATGGACCCCTAAGACATTTCCCTGAAGGTGGGAGCAGTCACTCGCTACATCTGCCTTCAAGGGAGTCTCTAATCCAGGGCCGGACTGGGAACTGAAAGCAGCCCTGGAAAATTTTGCCAGACCAGCCCCCGGCCGGCGCGTACCGAGCGCAGCGAGCGAGTCTGACCACTATTAGGGGGCTTGGGGGGTTCTCCCCCAAGAAAATTTTGGAAAAAGACAGACCAAAATGGTGACTTTTACAGCACATTTTTCATTACATATTCAATTGTATCAACTTTCAAAGCACAGTAAATAGTAGATGATGACCTTAAAGAGCACCAGGTTACCAACCCAGTCATATGTACCCATAGATATTCTTTCAGAGAGCACCAAAAATAGACACGAGTAGTGAATCAGAGAGAACAAAGTAAAAGTGAGACCAGCCCCCACATGGTGAGTAGCGAGCAAGCGCAGTGAGCAACCACTACTAGGGGAGTTTGGGGGGGTTCTCCCCCCAAGAAAAGTTTGGAAAAAGACAGACCAAAATGGTGAATTTTACAGCACATTTTTCATTACATATTCAATTGTATCAACTTTCAAAGCACAGTAAATAGTAGTTGAAGACTTTAAAGAGCACCAGGTTACCCACCCAGTCATATGTACCCATAGACATTCTTTCAGAGAGCACCAAAAATAGACACGAGCACACAGGCCACTGAGGCCAGAAACTGTGGAAATGTCACACATAAGCACCTACGCACTGAGGGCAGAAACTGTGAAAATGTCACACATAAGCATCTGATAACTAGCACCTAGGGCACAGAGGCCAGAAACTATGGAAACGTCACACCCAGGCCTGGTCACACCAGGCCAGAAAGCATGGAAATGTCACACATAAGCACCCAGGCCAGTAAGCATGGAAATGTCACACATGAGCCTCCAGGTCACTGAGGCCAGAAACTATGGAAATAGCACACATAAGCACCCAGGCCAGAAAGCATGGAAGCGTCACACATAAGCACCCAGGCAGCCAGAAAGCATGGAAATGTCTCACATGGTACCCTGGCCAGAAAGCATGAAAAATTCACACAAAGGCACCCAGGCCAGTGGCACTTGAACACTTTTCAGAGTGTGGGTGCTGCCATCAATGTTGCCTGTACATCACTAAAGTCAACTCATGGGATTGTGAAAAATTCAAGAATCACACAAAGAACAAGGGTAGCAATTGAGCCTCGCCTATTCCGGGACATATAAAACTTAAAAGTATATGCCAAACCATTTAAATACACTGCACTCTGCATACTGCCTTATGGACAGGGCTTGCACTAGTGGTGACATCCTGGTGACATATGTAGTAAAAGGGAATATTTTTAGGCCTGGCAAAAGGTTCCTTTTGCCAGTTCAAAATGGCAGTTTTACAACTGCACAGGCAGACTGCAATGGCAGGCCCTGGCCTTGACACGTGTTTAAATAGGCTACTTAAGTGGGTGGCACAATAAGTGTTGCAGGCCCAGTAGCAGCATTTAATTTGCAGTCCCTGGGTACATGTAGAACCACATTTCTAGGGACTTACAAGTAAATTAAATTTTCCAATTCGGTGTAAGCCAATTTTACCATTACGAACGTTTTTAAATCTAATTTATGGACGTTTGATATTTGTATTTTTTCTTTGTTATATGCTTTATCTGTTCTCTTTTATGGCCGGAATTGGACCAATAAAGACATATTTGAATACAATAATCGTTAGGGTAAGTAGATGATGTAAAGGTAAAAATAATTCATTTTCCATGATGATGCAACGGCAGGCGATGTACTGGATGTGCTATAATTGTAGCCCAGTCTAATTGTACTCAGCATAATGCCATTCAATCATAGACATTTCGACGGACCAGAAAAAGAAAGGCCCAGCAAAACATCTTGTTTGGTTGGTATAAAGCAATGCCCTATGCTCAAAATAGAAGGAAGAGTAATCCCTGATGAAAGTTAGCAGCCTCTCCTTGATGTGCTTTGGAATGGAGCTGTTTAGTAAAAAGAGGATTTTATTGGCAAAGTATGAGTTTTGAACAGCAGTGTTTGTCTGCATGACTGTAACTGAAAACTACAAACTAATAACGCATATGCGTCTCATAGAAATATGTTTTCATTTTCCTTTTAGTTAGTAAAGACAATCTGTAATGAAAAGCTAAAGATAACAAAAAACAAAAGGCTCAGTCGCTTGAAATACCTTAATATCACACGGGCCGGTTTTGAGATGACGCACACTGGCAGTAATCTGTCACGCGTAGCTACAGATGTGCGCATTGTAGAACGCTGTGCTCACGCACCCGCACAGGTGCAGCCAGTTAGTCAGGCAGACGTACAGAGATGCGCGCAGATCTCCTTCCCTCCCACAGCCTCGCGCTGCAGTAGACAGCGAAGGTGACCTGCATTCCAAAGGTCCTCTGAGGCTCTTCCTTACCCTGGAATGGAACTGAGGGGCTGCAAATGAGGTTTTCCTTGGCATCTGGGCTGTTTGGCCATACCTGGCCATGCTGCACCAAGAGCTGCATGAATCACAGCAGTGTGCGAGCAGCAGGCCAGGTCGCAGACCTAGTGGCAACCCGCCCCGCAGAGACATTAGAATATTCCCCCAACATGGTCATGTCTGCGACAGACACGCACGACTTCACGGGAGAGGCACTCATAAGCCCTCACAAAATATGCGCTGTAGTTGGTATTTGGGTAGCACGTACCTTCTGTTAGCGCTGCCTCTTAGCCCTGCTGCCCCAGTGGCATGTGCGTTGCCCCGTTGTTCTGGGCTGCTTGGAATAAGTGTTGGAATACATCTACTGGCTGCCAATGCAAATGTGTTGCCACGTGCCTCTGAGGGGCGCGAGGACCAGGATTTGATTATTGACTGTTTGTGCGGTAAGAGTGCACAGCGTTCTGTACGTATGTTTGTGTACACTGAATGTGAGATTTGTGTATGGCTGCCATACCAGTTCTCCGGGTCTTGGTGAATCAAGGCCACTCTCCTTGGAAACCCAGTAGCCAAATACTGCTGTGAGCTCACAGAATTGCCAAGTATCTGCGATTTTAGCTTTGATTTCTGGGGCTGTTATGCACTTTAGAGCTAAGAGAGACTAGTCGTTCGTGGACAGAATGAGCTAAAAGCAGCATCAAGTGCTGAGCCGTCACTTTTATTGCCTACCACGCACCACGTGATATGGGAAGAAGACAGTGACACCAAATAACAAATAATAACACCCCTCCCTGAAATGGGTCAGGGCCACAGTAGCAAGTACCAGTTACATAAGTAGGAGAATGAAGCAGCCTGCATTTACCTTCGTTCTCCGGCTACTTTTATCGCGGCCCGGCCGCCCGCACCAGGCAGTTGCGCTGCGCGCACCAAATCAAAAATGTTAATCATGGCAGACAGCCAGGGGGGCTAGAAATAAATAAATTATGGCCGCAACGGTGCCCCTGTCTCAGTCGTCTCTGGGATGCCTCAGCAGCAGCCACGCGCACTTTTAATTGCGCAAGCCCCAATGCGCATGCGGCATGACCCACCAGCCCCACCAGCCCCACCCTAAGGGTGAACTGAAGAGTGGCGCGCAGATGCGGTGGCGGAGGAGACACCTCCTCCTGATTATTAAATTCACCTGGCTGCACCGGGTCACGGACGGTGCACCACTGCGGTTGTGTTTTTTCCCCGCACGCGGAGCGGAGAGAAGACACTGAGTAGTAGTCTGTCTGCAGTGGAGGTCAGACAGACAGTCAGACTAGTCTGTGTCTCTCTGACTCACGTCACGTCACGGACCGAAAACAAAACCGGCCCCCTGTCAAAAAACCGGCCCCCACCCCATCCAGCCTACCGGGGGAATGCCCGGTGCCCGGAATTACCAGTCCGGGCCTGCTCTAATCCCTCTGTAAATGCACGTGGGTTGCTGCCTGAACAGAGAAACACGGAGCAGCTTTGAAGCAGCAACAATGCTAGGAAGCATCACAGCTGCTGGAGAGATAAAAGGCTGGAAACAGAGGAAGGCTTAGTGTGGAGAGAGGACAGTTTGAGAAAAGAATATGTGGGAAGGGTAAAGGTAGAGATCAAGGAGTGTTCGGGAGGCGGAGAGGTCAGGAAAGCAGACTTGTAAGAAATAGAGGGCTTTTCTTTCTGCTCTATTAGATGGAGTAGAAACTTAATAGGGTTAGGTGATTAGTGGACAGAAATATATGATATATTGGGAGAGGACAGTAAAAGCTCTGGTGGGGATAGAATATACAGAGAGCGGGTGGAGAATGGGGACAAGTTAGGGCTCTAGGGGCTAATAGAGACTGAGACATCACTAGGCGACTGCATCAGTATATCGCCATCCCACGTCATAGTCACTGATGGAAAAGCAATGGTCAAAAAGACAATTTAATGGGGTTAGGTGTCATTGATTGTAACTATGGAAGACTTTAGCAGCAGTGCCACAGAGAACAACATTTCTGCATCAGGCACTGCTGGCACTCCATCAGCGTACAAGCTGACTGCAATGCAAGGGATTTCTCACTAATGTGCATTCTGCCTTTCCTGGGTGTAAAAACTACAGCTACATATTCTGGTAGTCAGCTATTGCAGATCATTTGGTTGCTGGGCATTTTGGCAACAAGTTGACTACAGGGCAAGAGCATAGGACTGCATATGGATTTGGGGACTGTCATTAGAAAGCTATTCCATCATGTCATCTCAATACCCATGATTGTAACATTAATTGATTGAACATGAAGAATGACAGGAGCATGCCAGATAGTACAAACTGTAAAACAAATATCAAATGTTTTTAATGAAGGTGATGCTGGATATGGTCTCTCTCTCTATTTCCACTTTCCCTTCTGAAATCCAACTTCTCTGTCTCAACAGAGGTACAGCAGGACACGCAAACACATGCAAGCAATCAGTGAGCACACTTTTTGTATCCTCAAGGTATGCTTCGGATACCTTGATTACATAACAGTACTCCAGTGCTCGGCAGAAATAGTATGCAAGAGTATTATAGGTTCTTGCATGTTGTATAACATCACCTAGCAATGGGTTTACAAGTGGACCTTAACCCTGAATGTTAGCCTATTCCTGGTTCCCACGGTGGGTCATAACCCAACAGTTAAGCCTACAGGTTCATAATAAACTAGAGGTTTAATACTTTGCTTGGGATGCTGGTTTGGTTGTTGTAGCCCCGTGTTTGGACAGTGTTAAGTCAGTAAGGAAACGTGGACTATGGCAATATCCACACATAACATCATGAGACACCTCTGTTGCACCACTAGGATGCCACATCCAATCTTGCTTTTGTAAGTATATCGCCCATCTGCACACACTACACTCACTTAATGCACATACTCATCTTCCACTCAAATAATTCACTCATCAACAGTTGCATTGTTCCCTTCAGTTGTGACTTTAGGATCATCAGTAGAACAGAAATCAGAGCTCTATCATCACAAATCCAATATAGAGCAATCAGAGTAAGAGCCTGTATCATTTTTAAGGGATAGTTGATAAAACATTCCTACTTATGAACGTTTAGCAATGAGTCTGCTAATGTCAAGAAACTGGCTGAACCTCAGAAAAAATGTTCATCAGTTGTGCATCAGATGTAACTGATTAGTTATTTGGTGATAAAAGCAGAAATACATCAATATTATGCAATGTACAAAAACAACACATTTATGAGTGCCACAATGGGCCTAGTGAGAAGTGCACTGACACATGGAGGAAGTGTTAACTTACACTCAATGCCTCATGGGATAAAATGTTGAAATTACAAACGTAAAGGATGACTTGATTTGTTTTACCTGGCAGTCAATGCCCAAATGGAGAGACAGAAACAAGAGACCTGGCCAGTGCCATTGCATTAACACCCAGAAGGGGTAATTTCACGTACAAAACCTATGCTTTCAGGCTTTCCCACTTTGTATGTGTGCTGTACAAAGCAGCACAGTGAAAAGTGTGATAAATGAGGAGAAATGAAAACATTTCTCTTTGTTGTGCCTGCCTCAAGAAGGTTTATTATTTTGGCCCACATTTCTGTCTACTAATCTTTGTAGGTAGCAATATGCCTCAAAACCCATTGGGATTCCCCATACACCACCCAAAGAGTGCCCCTTGATGGAAAGTAATGCAAGGCAGCACATTGCACAACTTTGTGTTTGGTTAACTATCCACCGCAAATCACAATTTGTATTGATGATAAATCCCACCTAAACGCTTTGCAAAAATAATGCAAACCTGATGCAAAGCATTTGTAAATCTGGGTCCCAGTGTCTCCAGGAGAGCTCAGCCACAGAGTAGGAGGCCACCATGGATTAAGACCAATCAGAAGGACACTGGTGACTGCAGCCCTCCTGGCCAGGATTGAACTGCAGTATCCAAACAGCATGCCTCTGAAATCGAAATCTGAAGCCACCTCCAAGGTTAATGTGGCAGTCCTCACAACAGTGGCTATGAGGCTCCCTCCACCTTTCCTCATCTTCCAGCAGCCATTGTCTACCCAATGTAACAACGGCAGCTGAGAGTCAGCTTTGCCCCAGACAGCCCTAAGCAATCGTGTGTGGCCCCTTCCACTATTATTCCCATGTATGTGTGTGGCTGGAATCCAGGATCTATCAACTCTTTGGAAGCTAGTCAACAGGCATATAGCTAATCCTTGTTGAGGGTATTCCCGATTCGTCAGAGCATAAAGGATCTGCATGATGTGCTAGATGAACAGTACTGGAAAGCAATATACTTGCTGTCATCTTGGCTTACCGCTTCTCAACCATTCTCAACCCACCACTTCCCCACCCCTGTTAATGTAGCCCCTATTTCATATGCCACCTCTTTCTCTTTGTCTCATCCAGTTTGCCCCATCCCTCGAGTAGTGTGTGATTCTGCCCCACCATCCACCATGCCTGCATGCAAGGTAATGGTTGGCCTAAGTGGAAATAGCATCAGACATGGAGGATGGTAAGAGGCTCTTGTCCCCATCCCAGGATAGCCAGTATGAGTCTGTGGTTGAGTAGGGCAATGACTTTTACTTTGAAATTGGATGGTGTGGACTTTTTATTAAAATTTCCTTTAATTTTTCAACTTTTTGACATAAGCCGGGATTACTTAGTTGCATTCCCTACTATTACCTTATTGAAAATGGACATATACTTTTGATTGCCTTCCATTAATTTATATTTGTTTTGTATGTCACATCCAAGTTTAGATTCTTACCGATATCCGCCATCCCCTGATCCCATACCCCCACATTTCACTATTTAAAATGTTTTAAATAAAAATGTAATTTTTGATATCTAACTTAATTCTGGGTTCATTGTGAGCATTCTGTTTGAGAATTCCTGTTGATGTGTGTGATAACATGAGTGGAGATACACATAATGAAGATTGTTCCACACATTACATAGTATTTTAACCTGCTCCCATCTATAGATGTAGGCGCGCATGAGATAAGACACAGCAAAAAGGTATGTAAGGCTGCATTGTACCAGGGGACATTGGGTTGAAGGCAATAAGAGATAATGTGGAGAAAATGGGTAGTTCAATATCGAGAGCTTGAAGAATTAATTCATTTAGTTCTACCACATTGTGATCAATGGTGGAACTGAGAGAGGGAATTTCCAAGTTAGACAGGGCTCTTTCAAAAACCTCAGGGGAAAACGTGGATCAAGGGTCAGTGCAGCTGGAAGGATTAAGATAATTAGTGGTTGTTAGACCTGGCATCCTTGGCGTGGTTTTCACTGACTTTTTGCCTCTACCACCTGTGTTTTTGATGCTGTGCTGGATTTCGTTTTTGCTGGCTTAGATGCTTTGGGCACTTTGCCACTGCTGATCAGTGTCAAAGTGCAAGTGCTCCCTGTGTAAATTGATATTGTGATTGGTTCTCCCTGATTGGCATATTTGTTTTACCAGTAGGTCCCTAGTAAAGTGCACTAAGTGTGCCAGGGCGGGTAAATCAAATGCTACTAGTGGGCTTGCAGCACTGATTGTGCCACCCACATGAGTAGCCCTGAAAAGATGTCTCAGGCCTGCCACCACAGTGCCTGCACGCAGTTTGTTAACTGCCATGTCGACCTGGCCAGTGCACCCACTTGCCAGGCCTTACCCTTCCATTTTCTTACACATAGGACACCCCTATGGTAGGCCCAAGGTACCCCTCCGGGCAGGGTGCAGTGTATGTGAAAGGTAGGACATGTACTGGTGTCTGTAACATGTCCTGATAGTGAAATACTTCCAATTTCGTTTTTCACTATTGAAAGGCTATCTTGCCCATAGGACAGAATGGGGAATGCTTTGTAACATTTTACAAGCATATCTTCCCATAGGGATAAGATAGAAAAATGGAGTTTGGTACCCCTGAACTCAGAATTAAATAACACTTCTTTTAGTAAAGATGGTTTTTAAATTGTGTGTTTGAAAATACCACTTTTAGAAAGTGGCTATTTTCTTGTTCAACCTTCCTGTGTGCCTCTGCCAGTTTGTGGATTGACTGTCTGGCTTTGGAGTGACAGGGGCTGGGGAGTTGCAGTGGTTCCTGGAGTCTGAATGAGTCAGCACTAGGTGGAATAGGCCTGAACTGCATTTGGAGTGGTGGGAGGAGTAGCACCTGTGTAGCACACTAGCCCTAGCAGATACCAGGGGAGGGAAAGAGAGGCGCGGGGCACTTGGAGTCAGCTAGCCTCCAACCTAACATGAAAACACAACAGAAGCTGCTCCAAGTGTCGTGACTAAGACCTAGAAAATGCTAAGTGAAATGAGTGATGGCATCTCATAAAAAGTTAAGGACTGTCCTCACACACCACCAGGTGTCATGCTTCATCATCGGCAGTCCTCGCTCTCCGAAAACCAGGTTTGATGGAGAGCAGGCCTACGCCTGGAGACAGGGAGGCACTTCTAAAGCTAAGTGGGGGCCCGTATAGTGAGTGAGTTTAAAAATCAGTATAATCGCCAGAATTAATTTTATTCTGAGGAGGGGATTATATGATATTAAAATACAAGACCGGTGAGCATGGGGAACTTATTGCCCCACCACTGTAGTGGTAAATGTTGTCGACATGTTTCTGCATATCTGGCCCAACGGGTCCGTGGCATTCATCAGGACAAAATAAATAGAAAACAGGCTCCTTATCTTACCACACAATTTAGTAAGATGACACCACTGCGTAGGCTGACCTATGTGAATACTCTACCTAATATACATTTCATGAAATCTGTATGGGAAACAAAAAAACTTTTTGAGAGAGGAAGGAAAGTAGATTGCCATCAAAGTATAACAGTCACGAAAACATAACCTAAATGCATAAATAATACATATAGTGGAAAAGTGTGTAGCACGTGACACTGCAAGCGTGAATCACATGCAAATCCATTAAAAATTATTTTGTGAGATGTACTCACTACCTTACCCTATTAAGGAAACCTACACGCCCCATGGGAGGAGAGTGAAGGAGACACTCCGGCGTGCGTCCTTTCATTTTTTGCACTCATCGTGTTTTGCACATAATCAGGATCCTGTTTTCCACGGTCCTGTGTATTGAAAGCGCCGACCGCAACAGATGATGAAGCATGACACCTGGTGGTGTGTGAGGACAGTCCTTAACTTTTTATGAGATGCCATCACTCATTTCACTTAGCATTTTCTAGGTTTTAGTCACGACACTTGGAGCAGCTTCTGTTGTGTTTTCAGGAGTAGCACCTGTACCTGAATAGGGTTGTGCCTGCCTTCCACAATGCTGGCTCCGCCCCCCTGTGGTGTGTCTGGGACCAAGGCCCACACTGACAAAGGATGTTGTTGTGCACTGGCAGAGTGCCCCCAGAACTGGTTTGAACTGGGCTCAGAGCCCCTTGCACAAAGAGAACAAAGACATTTTGGGGTATAAGTATTAGACCTAAAACCCCTGAACTTTAGATCATTCCTGGAATTCAAGAGGAACCTTTGCCAAAGAGAAGAGCTGGAGAGACTGAGGAGAAGTACTGCCCTTGCTGTGTGCCTGGGGTTGGCCTGCAGTTGCTGTTTCTGCCAAGGAAAGGAGAAGGACTTTGCTGTGTGCTGTGTCCCCTGCTTGAAGAAGATCTCCAAGGGCCTGATGTGAGCTGGCCTCCTGTTCTGAAGTCTCAGGGACACAAAGACTTCACCCCCAGCTACCCTGAACTCTGCTGCTGTCAGTTCTGATCTGCCAAGAGGTGCCTGTGCCAGTTTTGGGCCTCTGGAGGTTGTTGCTGCTGTTTGGGAGCTGGAAGAAAGAAGAAACTCAAAGAACTACAGAAATCGACGCATCGAGGGATCGCGGCTGAAGAGGACCGACGCTGCGCCGCTCGACACCGCCGCATCGATCGCCGATGCATCCCGGATTTCCAAGCATCGTACCTGTGCGGCAAGTTCGTCCGACGCATCACCTGCGGACTGGAACCGTCATGAAGAATCGATGCATCACATCCCCTACAGACCGGATTCGACGCAACCCTTCCTCTGCGTGCAGCGGGACTGTCGCATCGCCTCCCAAGGTAACAGGAGTGTCGCATGTCTTTGTTTTCTGACGCTGCGGCTGTTTGGCTTGGTGAACTTTGACGCAACTACAGGTAGTTTGGTGAAAAGTCACGCATCCATAGTTTTCTATGGTACAAGTTCTTGAGACCTTTTGAAAGTCATATTTTTAACTGTGTATGTTGGATTTTTGTCGTTTTGGTCTTGTTTAGTTTAGATAAAGATGTTTTATTTTTTTAAACTGGTGTGGTGTCCATTTGTGGTGTTTTCACTGTGTTACTGTGAGTGTTGGTACAAATACTTTACACATTGCCTTTGGGATAAGCCTGTCTGCTCATGCCAAGCTACCAAGGGGGTGAGCAGGGGTTATCTAAAGTGTGTATCCCCCTTACCCTGACTAGAAGCAAGGGTCCCTATTTGGACAAAGGTACCTATCTCTGCCAACTAGAGACCCCCATTTCTAACAGTGGTCCTGCCGAGAGATGGTGGAATTGGAATCAAAGAACTATTGGTCCTGACCCGTGGCTGAGCTTCCTGCAACTGACTAAATCCTGTCAGGTACAAGTTGATCAGAGTCGCACCCAGGCAATCCGGGCACAATGTCAGGTGCGCGATAATGTGGGTTGCACCAGAACGTTATGGTCACACAAAACGAAGAGCTGCAAAATCCGTACCTCCTTGGAAATGAGGCACAACATCCGGTGCACGTCGATTTTGCCTGCACTAGACAGCTCTAGTCACTCACACGATCTAAGAGTTGCAAATTCCATACCTCCCTGGAAATGAGGCACTACGTCTGTTGCACGTCGATATTGGTTGCACCAGACAGTTTCGGTCGCACACACAGGCGCAAGTTCAGCAATGCCTCATGAGGTAGACTGAGGCCCTACTATGGTTGCGCCCCCACCTCTGAGGGTCGCAATCTGTGAATCGGACACTGCATACAATGAGCATGCATTCAGAGTGTTGCACAAGAGATATGCAACATCAATGACCAAGCGGGCCATGCTGGGCCCCACAACCGGTGAATCCACCCACCTCCAACTAGACGCTTATGTGTGCCAAGGTCCCCATGTTGCAAGGGCCACGCCTTAGGTGCGGCCAGACTTTGAGGCTCAGCAAAAGGTGATTCCATCTCCAGGGACAATTCGTATTTCCACACCCATGCATCACAACCCACTGGAAACCAGCAGATGATGTGGGCACTTGAGAGGGCACCACTCTTCAGATGTCACAGTTAGATGGTGTGGGTAACTCTTAGGAGATCTTTGATGTCCCTGAGACCTCTGACAAACCAGGGGGCAAACTCAACAAGCCCTTGGAGAGCACACTTCAGGGTGCAAACCAGCAGCAGGTAGTCAGCCCAGGCCATCCACTATTCAGGAAGGCCATATGGTCCCTTTCAATGACAGTAATCCTCCTTGTGCACAACAGAGTCCTCTGGCAAAGTGCACCACATATTTCCAGGTTCTCTGGTCCCAAGTCCCCACAAGCTTATCTCACCCTTTGCTGCATGATGGCACCAGTAGCTATACTACTCGCACACGCCATTGAAGTTGGGGGTGGTTCAAAGGGTCTCCCTTTGACCCACAGATATCTCCCCTAAATTTCAGTTCTGTCTGCCATGAGGTCATGGAATACAGATCTTAATCTTTATTGGGGCCACGATCTGACTCCGGAGGCCAAGTGTCCAAACCTCATCCTACAATCTCTGCAGCCAGGCCCGCAAATGGCAGAAGTCGGTTGTTCCAATTGAATGTCCAGTGTTTTATAGCTGTTGATGGGGAATGCCCAGATGTGCTGGAGTCATGCACCAAGACACACAAAGAGTTTTAGAGCCTAGAAATGTCCATGGTCTAGTGGTGACATTTCTACGTGAATCATGACAAAGCCACCTTGACCACTGGCAAAGGGTTGTCACTGTGAATCTAATGATAGGAAACATCATGAGGCTGCTCCATTGCACAGTAGTGGCTGCTACTGGATTTGGGTGGTAGGGCGGGGGCGCGGGGGCAGGGGGAGACGAGGGACGATGACAAAGATAAAATAGAAACACCTCAGACGGCTGGCAGCCGCCTCTCTTCCGTCCTCGACATCTTCTAGCAGTCCCGGCCGGCAGCAGGAAGTACCCACCCAGGCTCCCCATAGCCAATCATAACACTGCAATGCAGCGTTGTGATTGGTCTGAGCACCGTGGATCGGCGCTCAGACAGGGGCTTGCAGGCTTTGCATGTTCCTCACCAGGCTGCATAATGCAGCCTGGTGGGGAAAATGCAAAGTGCGCATGACTGTTTGGCCGGCCCGAGAGTGCCGGTCAAGCAGTCATGCCCACTTAAGGAGTGCAAAGCACTACTCTCCCCTGCTGTGCCAGCCCCACCCCACCCTGAGAGCCACTGACTGCAAAGGAAAACTAAAATGATAATAACGATAGTTATTATGATTTTAGTTTCCTTTTGTTCAGTAGGGCGGCGCTCCTCCGCCCTAGCGGAGGAGCCGCCACTGCCATTGCAATCCACTATTGCAGCCTGAAGCAATTTCAACCATTTCCTCATGTTAGCCAATTGGAAGAGCAAACCTCATAGGTGGCGAAAATTCCCATGGTTATTTATTCCTCACTACCTGGGCAGAGAACACATATGGGTACCTGCCTTGTCTTTCTCCTACCACTCGCTTCACCCCATAAGACGTACCCTCAGGGTACACAGGTGGAAGTGGAAGGCTTGACACGTATTTAAGAGCACCATAGGTGCAGATCACACACCAGCCTGCAATGGAAGGCTGGACACGTATTCAAGAGCACCACTGGTGAGAGTGCGCACACCAGAAACATATTTAAGAGCACCATCAGTGAGAATGCGCACACCAGCCTGGACACATATTTAGGAGCACCATCGGTGTGCAGTGCATACTAGCCAGCAACGGCAGGCTGAACACATATTTAGGAGCACCATTGGTGCGAGTGCACAGACCAGCCTGCATTGGCAGGCCAGATACAAGCCTAGCACATCCTCGGTGCCGAGCGCACGCCAGCCTGCATTGGTAAGCTGGACACACATTCAAAGACACCAATGGTGCCAGTGGCCCACCAGGTCTTAAAACATAACAGGTGTGAGTGTGCACCCACTGGCCGGCCACGGCAGACCTGACCGCATGGCTTAGAAACCTCAGGTGACCAACCCTTCCTAACGTGTGTAGGAAGGGCACCCGCACTTTCACACTGCCCTTACAGTGGGAAAGTGCCCCAGGCACGAAGGCCCAGCAAGAGAATCGGCCACACCCAGGAAGTGTCCCATAGAAAGAGCCGACCCCCTAGGTAGGGGAAAACCCACATGGGGGTTCACCCCTACCCATGCAGTGCACCCACAGAGATACCAAAGTGGCCATTCACCTACCCCAGTGTGGTGGTTGTGAATGGCCACCTCAGGGTTGGCTACAGAGTGAGAAAGGCCAACTTGCCCATAAGAAATTTTTAACAGGCTGTCCAGGTGGGTGGCACAATCAGTGTGAGGTCCCCCTATTAGCCAGTATTGCACCCTCCGGGTATGTGGTTTATCTTTTCACAGGGCACTCACGGGCACAACACCTAAACCAATAAAATAAGCACCCTATCCTGACATGTGCAGGAAGTGTGCACACACTTTCGAGCTGCAGTGTAGTGGCAAAGTGCCCAGAGTCCTAAGGTCAGAAAAAGAGAGTTGGCAAAAACTAGGAGGACAAATAGCAAAAGGTTTTAGGGAAATCTTCCTAAGAAGGGCCATGTCCAACAGGTACATAACATGGAGCCCTGGGGTTCCAATTGGAAAACCAGGGAACGGAAAGGCTAGCTAGAGTGAGAACTGCAACCCCTGACAGGAGATGTAGATTGCTAACATTCCTGAGGACTGGAGTGGGAACACCCACATTGGAGGAAGCAGAGCATCCTCTGTGCTCATCAAAGGTTTCTTTGATTCAAGGACATGTTACTGTTCAGTGGGGACTGGGCTAATTGTCAGGCGAGATGATGTATTTGATAAGGTTGGCACTGTATTACCAGGGAAACATGAAAGACTGGAATGCTTAGACCTCTGCGAGACATATTTCAGTGGAGGCTGACATTCAGGTGTGATCCCCAATTTACTCCCTCAACCTGTGTTGTGTGTCTGACCCCCTGTTGAGTGGATCCTGGTGAGTGGAGTGTGAGACATCCATTCCGGTCAAGATCGTTGTGAGAATGCGGGCTGTCCACACATCTTGTTGGCAGTCAGCTACCCTCATATGCCAGATAGGGGGCATCCTGAAGTTTAGAGCCATTTCATAACTGTTTAAAGTCAGCAACCCCGATATGACAAGTGGTGGCCACCATGAAGTTTAGGGCGTCACCGTTGCTGGAGTAAGTCAGCTACCCTGTATGCCATGAGGGGAGCACTGTGAGGTTTAGGGCCGTCACCCTGGAAAATTATGTCAAGGGGATCCCTGAAGAAGAATCAACCAATAATGACCTTACCTAGAGACCACCGCCAGTGGTAACACAAAAGAGAAGTCCAGCACTGCTGTGAGCCATTCAGACACTGTGGCAGCCCAACTCATCATTCAGAGAACACTGTGAGATGCCCAACCCACCCGCCTCGAGAGGCTGGAAAATGAGAAGACACACCACGGTCCTCCTTGAACTTGACAGCCACTCGGGTCAGGTAAGACTGTTCTAGGCCGTCAGGCCTTACTGAGACTTGTACGAGCTTAGCACATTGCGCTGCTCAAATTACCTCTTAACGCCAGAACAAGACATTGTCTTGTGGTGACTAGCATGGGACACATTTGAAAGTCTCTTCCATTATCGCATTGGAAATAACCAGCTCCGTAAGTGGGGAATGCGGGGCTCAGGGGCATTGCACAGGATGACACTAGTGCGTCGATCTTAAGATACTGCAGGTATTACTTAGTGTGAAGTTAATATATTTTGTGTGATTGTATTAAACATTAATTTTATCACAAACTCGTGTGTTTGACTAGACAATCCGCTTATTGGGGTTACTGTTAATACTGTGAGTCCTGTGTTTGTGTCTGCCTTACACCTACCACCTCCCTAGACTGCTTTACCAATGCTACCACTTAGAGGAATGTGCTGAAGGGGTAGCACTTGACCCAGCTGTTCAGGACCCATAGTAGTTTGGGCCCTGGAACACCAGGAGTAAAAGGCCACAGCCCGCACGGTTGGGCCCAGTAACTTCTGCCTACACCCAGGCCTTCTGAAAGGGGTTTTGACAGCTTCTTTCAGGCTGGGACCATTAATGCATGTGCTATATGGGGCCATTGAGCCTTATTCTTGTGAGCATTGATTCATGCACTGTGTAGGAAAAATTATCCTTATTACTTGGGCCATTGATGCAAATACTGTATGGGGCCACTCATGTTCATTGAAGCCTTGTTGACAGATGCTCATTACAGCATGGTGCCATTGTGTTTGTTAGAATATGGGGCTGCTGATGCTCACTACAACTTGGAGGTAATCCTGCTTGTTAGAACCTTTGCTCTTTGGTGCATTTCTTACTAGGGTCGTTGATGCCCCTAACTGTGTGGGGCCATCAATGTTTGTTACTGTCTGAGGCTGTTGATGCAAGTACGGTGAGTGGCAAATGATCCTTGCTACAGCTGTTGGCCATTGACGCTCATTAGAGCCCAGGTCATTTATGCTAATTACAACCTAGAGCCATTGATGCTCTTTCAAAATACAACCAGGGGCAATAGATTAATATTATTGTCTGGGACTATTGGTGCACATTACTGTCGGGGGCCATTGGTGCATATTCTTCCTTCGAGCATTGACATATGAAAATTTCAATTCACACAGCAGTTTTTAATTGCAAAAGTACATACATTGCTGAAAATGCCTGGCTTTAAGTTAATACCTGCCAGATATTCTCAAAAGGATACCTAAATATTAATAGTCCATTTACTCCGTAGAATTGAACCATGAACCACTATAATTATGAGTGAGTAATTCCCACATATGGGGTAAAGGGTGGGCACTGCAAAGCATAGTTAAACTTGGAAGTTTGCGAACATCCAATCGATCCTTGCCACACTGGAATTTATCAGAAGTTTACACCTGTCAAGGGTTCGAGTAAATTTCTTTTCAAATTGGAAAGTTAAATAGACACACCCCACGTTTCTGGGGGTGTAAGTGACAGGTTTCACCACAGGTAAATAATGTTTTCCCTGTAGAGAAAAAAAATCTGGACTTGCACTTTGTACTGAGTATACATTTCTGCATTGTGGAACTCCCAACATGTAAAAAAAATGTAACATTACTTTACGGGGGGCGTGGCTTGGCGCACGGCAAGATGGCCGCATAATACCGCGGCTCGGCCGGCCACCGATATAATCCTGCACTGATCCTATGCCTCGAGAGCCATTGACCCTGCTAAATCGCTGTGCGTGCTGCCCTGACTCGGCCGGACGGCCCGAGAGCCGGATTCTGAAGCGGAGAACAACCCTAACGCGGCTTGTGCAGACGATCCTGCCTGGCGCTGCGATCGAGCCAAGATGGCGGCTCCCGGCTGCTGAGCGCCGCCTCGGGGCTGTGGTGCTCCTGATCGCCGCTCTGGCTGCTTCCTACCCCTAAGTGGTGGCGGCCGGAGTGCGGCGTTCGCTGTGCGGCCCTCGGAGAAGACTGCCATCGACAACTGGCGATCCATCTGCTGCACATCGAGAGCACTGAGGTGAGCTGCATACGCGGCGACTCGCGTCGCGAGGCCTGGCGCGGCTGTGGGGTAGACGGAGAACTTCGAGAAACGCGCATCGGAGGGTGCCGGCGGTGGCGCTCTGATTGCCTCGGTGGTGGCGGTGCAGCGGCGTGATAAGCACAGTAGGCTGTGAGGGTGAACTGCGACGGCTAGATGTCAAGCAGGAACATGCCGGCGCAATAACAAGGCTTCCTGGAGCTGCTAGTATCGCTACTTATCGGATTGAAAGCTGAGTGGGCAGCGTCATCACCCTTAGTAGTGGAAAGTGGCACATCACAAATTGGGACCCCTCCAGCCCCTATCCTCGCATGCCAATAGACCTGCACGTCGTACTGTTGATGCCGGTGATGCTGCGGTGGACATCGGGGGATTGCCGTGCCTAAGGTGTAGTGCTGTCTGCCTGAAAGTGTGTATAATTCTCGGCAAGCACGTCAGTGCCCTATGCGGTACAGAGGTTGTGATGATCCGACATACTCATCAACTAAATGTATGAGGATACCTGGCGAGGTTGAAACCCCAGGCTGAAGTGGATTTCGGCTTCACTGAGAGACTGCAACATTTTCACCCGCTTGGAGCTGGTGAAGGATCTTCCCAGTCATTTGATAAACTATCAGCTGGGGTAATACTACTGTAGGAGTGCTGGAACGGCCACATTATGGGTAAGCCGGACAAGGGCCAGCCACGTCTAACATTCGAACTGCGCAAATCCGGTAAACCCCAACATGCCTCAGACTCGGAGCTAGACAATGCCACCCCAGCCTCGAATACGCTGGAGAAGACTTTAGCCGCTATAAATACGAGCCTACAATCCATAAATGAAAACATGGAGGCCCTAAACGGGCGAATTGATAACATCTCCACCAAACTGGACAAGCAGAACCTGCGCATTGGGGAAACGGAACAGCGAATCTCGAATGCAGAGGACGGCTTACAGAAAGTCGAGACAAAAACAAACGACATGGAACGACTATTGGCGGTCATTCAAGCAAAGAACGAAGACCTTGAAGCGCGCTCTAGGCGCAATAATGTACGCATTTTGGGACTTCCGGAATCGACCAATGTTGGGCGCCTAGAAACCTACGTCGAAAATCTGTTCCGTGAGCTATGTGGAGATGACACACTATCCAGTATGTTTATTGTGGAAAGGGCGCATCGATCACTGGCGGCGCGGCCGTCTCCGGGAGCACCACCCAGACCAGTCATAGCCCGCCTGCTTAATTATAGGGACAGAGATGCTATACTAAAAGCTGCCAGACAAAAAGGTAATGTTAATTATCAGGGTAATGCACTATCCTTCTACCCTGATTTTACGACAACGGTGCAGGCAGCGCGTAAAGAATTTCAGGCGACTAAGAAAATTTTATTCACAGAAAAGATCCCCTACGCCATGCTCTACCCGGCACGTCTTCGCATCGGACTAGATGACAAGGCCAAGATATTCACGAACCCCAAACGGGCGCATGACTATGCCAAAACATTGCGACGCACAAAAACATCGTCGCCTGACACGTCAGATGTCGAGTGATAAGGGAAACATCATGTCACTCATGGCTACACACTGAATGTGGAGCTACAGGATGATTCGACCAACATCATGGTCTAGGGCTGGCGCCTGGCTGAATGCGTTGTCAATGCCGAATGCACTGGCACTACTGTGTTGACACTAGTTATTGGGATGGTATCCTTTTTATATTGTTGATTTCTTGTTATATTCGTGTCCTTACACAAGCGGGTACTGACCGCTGAACGTATGCCTTCACTATAAAACGGTATAGATGGCTCGAGAGGTATATATGGGCCATCGGTGGCCACCTCCCCTACTTACTGGGGAGGCTGGTTGTGTCGCAATGCCCCACAAATGGGTAACCCCCACAATATTGTACTATTGTTGGTTCTCGTTCTGGGGATAATTTGGGTGGTTGGGTATGGCTTTAGCAAAGTTAGGGTGCTGAAGTGGGTGGGGAGGGATTGGTATTGGTTCGTTTTAATTTTGTTCGAAGTGATCATAGAAATGCATATGATAAGGCTCTACTTACTAGGGATTACAAGGAGATGTTTTGTACTTATGACTCTGCTACCGATTGCATGCGATGGCTGGCGATCACCACTTACTATCAAAGATAAGACACGAGATAGTGCAGTATAACGCGAGGTTTTTGCACTAGGTCTGTACCTACAAGCCAAATTGGTAGACATTTGCCCATCTGGATGGGGGGTGGGAGTGTGTGACTCATGTTCCCATAGAGTTGTTATGTTAGGCCATGCACACTAAATATACTTGCTTGACGTGGAATGTAAGGGGCTAAATACTCCCCAAAAATCCGGCAAGTGCTGGCTTATCTAGATAGACATACAGTGCAGATAGCCCTATTGCAAGAAACGCATCTGACCAAATCTTCAGAGGCCAAAATTGCGACTAAGTGGGCTGGATATAAATTGGCCTCATCATATTCCACATACGCAAGAGGGGTCATCATTTTGTTTAAACGTGGTCTGCAATTCACGGCTTTCAAGACATATGTAGATGATGAGGGCCGCTGTGTTATGGTCCATGGGAGACTAGGACAAACCAATATCACCGTCATTAATATTTACGGCCCCGTAACAGATGAACCGCAAATATTTCTGCGCATGCTCACGGTGCTGCGCACATGGCCGGAGGCAGCCATTTTGTGGGGCGGGGACTTAAACACGCACCTGGACCCTACGCAGGACAGATCCAGCCCACAGGGCGCGCGCACTGTGAAAGTCGCTCAGTGTATTCGAGATGCTATGCAAGAGATGGGACTGGTGGACACATGGCGGCTCCGTAATTGTCGCGATTCTTCAGCGTAGGTCAGGAAAGATGGGTTTCCCTGCACCTACAGTTAAGGCTCTTTTCCCCTGTATGCATGTTACCAGGTCTATTGGCAGATGGCGCATGGCTGACTACATGTCCCAGAATCCCTTGGGACGTAATGCTGGTAGATGGATAAGGAGACGCCTGGATTTCCGGTCCTATAAAGCCCCTCCCCTTCCTGGGGTCGGGGCTTGACAATCTCACCTGTTTTTGAATTCAAGTAAGCTGATGGTATTCCCCGCAGGATTTCTGAGTTGGATTCGTTGTTTCCTGCTGAAGCTCTTTTCATCAAGCAAGGCAATTGCTTTCCGAGGCCCGGGCTTTCTCTGAGGAGTGTTCCAGCTGGTTCACATTAATCACCGATGCTGACATTTCTTCATTCCGAAGTGTTTGAAGGGTTGCTCTAAAGGTCAGAGGATTCTGTTTCTTCCCGGCGTTGGAAATGCAAGGTATTTAACCTCACTCGGAAAGGAAGTGCTGGAGTGCTCCTTCTGCTTTTTGAGACAGTTTATTTTTTGTAATTTTTTCCACGCTTGTCTTCTCTTTTGGAGCCTGTGCCTACAATCTACGCTGTGCTTGCAAACAGCGGTGGGGCGCGCAATTGCTCAGTGGTATTGAACTTGAGCTTGTGACTACTGCGTGCACAACTTTATTCCTTCGCTACTATGCTGTGATATTAACAGCGTTCTTATGCTCTTTTATGGTGCTATTCATAGTCCTCTTAAAGCACCATTTACCGTGACTTTGTTTTTGAATGAAATCATCCTTGGGTTCTGTGAGCCCATAAACTCCCTGGCATTCCAGTTCTTTGTCTCTCAGTGTATGGTCTCTCTGGGATTGGATAGTCTCTGAACCTTCTCTAAAGAATATTGCTGCTTGTTATATTAAGTGAGTATCTGACTATACGAGCATCCTGCTGTTTCATATGAATGAATCCCTGAGTTATTTCTCATATCCCTCTCTGTTCTTCTATCTGCAGCTTATGTTTGTGGGGTGACTTCTGAAGTTATACCGAGCCATAGACCAGACTTAAAGTGTAAGAAGACTCCAGCACAGCAGCAGAGTTTATTATTTATCCCTTTTCCCTATTCCCCGGGGTGCTTCCTTACATAGTAGTGTATATCTCCTCTGTGTGTGGTTGTGCTCAGGGGAGTAGGGAGGCTTCTCTACACTCCATCGTCCCCGCTGGTGGTACTAAAGGTTAGTGGCATTACTTGTTTTGGCGCTGCTGACACATCCTGACAGATTGTCAAGCCCAAGACTATAGTCTAGCCTGGACGATGGATACTAACGCCGTTTTGACCTCCCTCTTGGAGAGCCTATCGTCTCTTCAGCAGGAGGTGCAAACTTCCCGATCAGAAAACCAGGAATTGAGGAAGGAGATGGGTACGTTACGCAGGGAAGTAGCAGGCCTAACCAGGAAGGGTAAACCCGATAGTACAGGGGCTGGTGCCTACATAAAAGATTGGACTCTTCCTCCTCCAATACAGGCCAATCCACCACACCCTCTAGGAAAGACGCAGGGAACAGGGTTCTTTTCTGCGCCACAAGTATCCACTCATTCTTCTGAGTCTATTCCCACGGTCCACATATTACAAAATACAGGGATTCCCTTGGCTCCCCTGAACGCTTTTTGGGGACCCAAAAAGTTTGAAACCTTCCTGAACCAATGTAGGTTACACTTCTTATGTAAACCTGCGGTTTTTCAAGATGAACCGGCCAAAACAGCCTTTATGATGTCTTACATGGGGGGCAATGCTGCTAGTTGGACTATACCGTTGATGGAGCGAAATGACCCCATTCTACACAACTTCACGAATTTTTGTTTGGAGATGAGAAAGTTGTTTGATCGTAAATCCCACATGATGACTCTAGATCGGGAGCTTATAACCCTTAAACAAGGATCTCAAGATTTATTGACATATATAACCACGTTTAACCGTCTTGTGGTGGAAACTGACTGGCCCCAAGAAAACGCACCACTCTGTTTTACCAGGGACTGCGCGGAGAACTAAAAGACGTCCTGTCTCAAGTGGTGCAACTACCCCAGACTTGTGAAGAGATGATAGATCTCACGGTGCAATTGGACCACCGATTACAAGAAAGAAAAGGGGACAGAACCCGAGGAGAGAACCGTTTCTTTGTTCCCAGGTCAAAATCAGTAACTGAAGAACATACTAAAGGAATAGAAGGAACCGAACCCATGCAGATCGGTGGCATTCGAGGACCCCTCACAACGGAGGAAAGAGAAAAAAGACGGAAGCTGAAATTGTGTCTTTATTGTGGGAAGAGTGGACACTTCATCAAGGAGTGTCGCGCCAGAACTAAAATTCCAGAAAAACCAAACACTCAACGGACACAAGCGGCATTACTTCAGCAATCTGAAAGGATTGAGGTGGCGGAAAACTAAAGAGCCTGAGCCAGGAAGAGATCTCTGGATTGGGTGGTGAACAAGAAAAGATCTCATCAGTAATAGCCAACACCATACAAGCATCAGTGGCGCATTTGAATGTGTGCATAACTCTATGGATTACCGAAGAAACACCACTAAAGATGTCTGCCTTGCTGGACTCAGGAGCAACTGGGAACTTTATAGACCAGAAGTACGCTCAAAACATTGGGGTACTGTGTGAGAAAAAGACGTCCCCTGAACCTGTGAAAGCTGTAGATGGGACGGCACTGACGTCAGGTCCAGTACGATACCACACTATTCCCATAACAATGCAATTCGGCAATGACCACTTCGAGACCATCCAGTTTGACCTCATAGATGCCCCACAATTCCGTCTTATTCTAGGGATGCCATGGCTGACGCTACATGATCCTGTCATTCGATGGGCGGCTCGTACCGTTACCTTGAATTCCGAATATTGCAGAGAGCATTGCACCAAACAATACGTTCACCAGAAAATGAATTGCGATACTCAGGCAGGTCTTTTGGCCACTGGGTGCGAAGACACCCAGTATTGCTGTTCCACTACCTTGCCTAACGTCTATGAGGAATATCAACCTGTATTCGATAAACAGAAGGCTACCCAATTACCTCCTCACCGGACCTATGACTGTCGCATAGATTTGATGCCTGGATCAGCTATTCCCTGTAGCAGAGTGTATGCCCTTACCGAGCCAGAGACACAATACTTAAAAAACTATCTGGAAGAGAATCTTGCCTCTGGTTTCATCCGGCACTCCTCGTCTCCAGCCTCGTCCCCTCTCTTCTTCATTCCGAAAAAGGATTGTGACGATCTTAGGACCTGTATCGATTACAGAGCGCTCAACAGGATCACCATAAAAAATCGGTACCCCCTACCCCTCATTCCTGTGCTTCTGGACCAGCTCAAGGGTGCTCGAATCTTCACGAAACTGGATTTACGGGGTGCCTACCATTTGGTGAGAGTTAAAGCCGGCGACGAATGGAAGACAGCATTCCGAACCAAATTTGGACTATATGAGTATCAAGTGATGCCCTTTGGGCTATGTAACGCCCAGCTGCCTTCCAGTATTTTATGGATGAAGTACTTCGGGGGTATTTAGAAACATTCTGTATTGTCTACATTGATGATATTCTTATCTATTCATCAACACCCCAAGAACATGTTGCCCATGTGAAGGCGGTCCTGGATAGACTTCAACAACATTCGTTATTTGCAAAACTAGAGAAGTGCCTTTTCCATGTAGAAGAAGTCGCCTTCCTGGGTTACATTATCAACGCTCAAGGGTTCCAGATGGATATGGGCAAAGTAGAAGCAATTACGCAGTGGAAGGCTCCTCATAACATTAAATCCGTACAGAGATTCTTGGGTTTCGCTAACTTTTACCGGCGTTTCATCAAGGAATTCTCAAAGATCATACACCCTATATCCAGTTTGTTGAGAAAAAACACACCCTTTATATGGAGCAAAGAAGCAGACCATTCATTTCAAACATTAAAAGAACGATTCACTCAGGCTCCTATCTTGCGGCATCCTGATTCTCAATTACCCTTTGTCGTAGAAACAGATGCCTCTCAGTACGCCATAGGGGAGTGTTATCACAAAGACATCCGGATACAGGACAGCTCCATCCTGTGGCTTACTTTTCAAAGAAACTCACCCCCTGTGAAGTGAACTATTCCATCACCGACAAAGAACTGCTAGCCATAAAAAGAGCCTGTGAGGAATGGAGGCATTACTTGTTAGGTGCACATCACACTATCGAAATGTATACAGACCATCGCAATTTGCTGTTTTTAAAGACCGCCAGAGCCCTAACACCTCGACAACTGCGGTGGTCCCTCTTCTTCTCTGATTTTGATTTCATTATCAAGTATCGACCAGGTCCCCAAAACGGTAAATCAGATGCCCTTTCACGTATTGAAGAACCAGAAAGGAGTACACAGGAAGATATTCCCGAACCGCCCACAATCCTCCCTGAAACAGCATTTCAAGGTAAAACACTTGCATTAATTACATCGCAAGACTTCTTGGAGGACTTAAAGGTGTCCTTAGCAAATTTGGATGTTCAGGCCTGGAAACAAGGAGACCCAGAACACCGAACAGAAATCGGAAATCTGCTATATCATGATCACGCTTTGTATATTCCTGATGCCGTCTTGCAACTACGAGTACTGGCTTGGGCACATGATTCAACGTTAGGAGGACATTTGGGGGAATACAAAACCATTTCCTGCATAGAAAGATCCTTTTGGTGGCCCACGCTACGAAAAGATACACGAGAATACCTAAAGAATTGCGCCATTTGTGCACAAGGGAAATCCGGTCATTCGAAACCTGCAGGATTACTACGTCCATTGCCCATTCCTCCTCGGCCTTGGCACACGGTGTCTATGGATTTTATTGTGGAAATGCCTCCCTGTGATGGGTACACCACCATCCTGGTTGTCGTGGATCACTTGACTAAAATGGGACACTTTATCCCCTTGAAACATTTGCCCACCTCTTCCGAATTGGCCACCATCTTCCTCCAGCATGTAGTCCGAGCTCACGGAATTCCGAACGTTCTTATCACAGACCGTGGAACTCAGTTCACTTCCCGCTTTTGGAAAGCCTTATGCGAAACCATGAGAGTTGAAGCCAAGTTGTCTACCAGTTACCATCCTCAGACAGATGGAAAGACAGAACGTCTTAACCAGACATTGGAACAATACCTCCGCTGCTTCACTTTACTGAACACCACG
Organism: Calotriton arnoldi; assembly: GCA_963921515.1. NCBI lineage: Eukaryota > Metazoa > Chordata > Amphibia > Caudata > Salamandridae > Calotriton > Calotriton arnoldi. The sequence goes on along the minus strand of CAWUFW010006470.1, from coordinate 710,476 downwards.
GATTGGTACACATTACTTTGGATGGCGGAATTCTCCTACAACAATGCAGAACATTCAACGCTAGGTTGCTCCCCTTTCTTTTGCTTAACTGGACATCACCCTAACATGCTTCCTTTTGAATGGCCAATAGTCTCCAAACATCCTTCCATACATGAACACCATGCCCATCTCAGAGCGGTGTTAATTGATGCCAAGCAGCATTTGGCCGCGGCGCAAGCAGCTCAGAAACTTTTCGCTGACAGAAAGAGGGCTCCAGAACCCGTATACAAAGTGGGAGATAAGGTGTGGCTGGCCACTAAGAATCTCCATCTCAAGGGGGTAGACAAATTGAAACCCAAGTACATAGGCCCCTATAGTGTTGAGAAAGTGATTAATCCAGTGGCCATGAAGTTATCCTTACCCCGCTCTTGGCATATACACCCTGTCTTTCACGTTTCACTACTCCATCCCTGTCCTATGAGCACAAGGTTACAGGAGAGACCTTTACCCTTGGAGATAGATGGTCAGGAAGAATACGAGGTACAGGAAATCCTAGATTCCCGATTGGTGAGGGGACGAGTGCAGTATCTGGTGGATTGGAAAGGTTATGGGGTTGAGGATAGAACCTGGGAACCATTACGCAACCTCCATTGCCCTCTTCTATTGGAACGCTTTCACACCCGGCATCCGGGCAAACCAGGCCGACCGCCGAGACGACGGTCCTTGGGAGGGGGTTCTGTCGCGATTCTTCAGCGTAGGTCAGGAAAGATGGGTTTCCCTGCACCTACAGTTAAGGCTCTTTTCCCCTGTATGCATGTTACCAGGTCTATTGGCAGATGGCGCATGGCTGACTACATGTCCCAGAATCCCTTGGGACGTAATGCTGGTAGATGGATAAGGAGACGCCTGGATTTCCGGTCCTATAAAGCCCCTCCCCTTCCTGGGGTCGGGGCTTGACAATCTCACCTGTTTTTGAATTCAAGTAAGCTGATGGTATTCCCCGCAGGATTTCTGAGTTGGATTCGTTGTTTCCTGCTGAAGCTCTTTTCATCAAGCAAGGCAATTGCTTTCCGAGGCCCGGGCTTTCTCTGAGGAGTGTTCCAGCTGGTTCACATTAATCACCGATGCTGACATTTCTTCATTCCGAAGTGTTTGAAGGGTTGCTCTAAAGGTCAGAGGATTCTGTTTCTTCCCGGCGTTGGAAATGCAAGGTATTTAACCTCACTCGGAAAGGAAGTGCTGGAGTGCTCCTTCTGCTTTTTGAGACAGTTTATTTTTTGTAATTTTTTCCACGCTTGTCTTCTCTTTTGGAGCCTGTGCCTACAATCTACGCTGTGCTTGCAAACAGCGGTGGGGCGCGCAATTGCTCAGTGGTATTGAACTTGAGCTTGTGACTACTGCGTGCACAACTTTATTCCTTCGCTACTATGCTGTGATATTAACAGCGTTCTTATGCTCTTTTATGGTGCTATTCATAGTCCTCTTAAAGCACCATTTACCGTGACTTTGTTTTTTGAATGAAATCATCCTTGGGTTCTGTGAGCCCATAAACTCCCTGGCATTCCAGTTCTTTGTCTCTCAGTGTATGGTCTCTCTGGGATTGGATAGTCTCTGAACCTTCTCTAAAGAATATTGCTGCTTGTTATATTAAGTGAGTATCTGACTATACGAGCATCCTGCTGTTTCATATGAATGAATCCCTGAGTTATTTCTCATATCCCTCTCTGTTCTTCTATCTGCAGCTTATGTTTGTGGGGTGACTTCTGAAGTTATACCGAGCCATAGACCAGACTTAAAGTGTAAGAAGACTCCAGCACAGCAGCAGAGTTTATTATTTATCCCTTTTCCCTATTCCCCGGGGTGCTTCCTTACATAGTAGTGTATATCTCCTCTGTGTGTGGTTGTGCTCAGGGGAGTAGGGGGGCTTCTCTACACTCCATCGTCCCCGCTGGTGGTACTAAAGGTTAGTGGCATTACTTGTTTTGGCGCTGCTGACACATCCTGACAGTAATGCAGACAGGAGAATGGGCACACATATCACACCGGCGCATAATACCTGGTCCAGATTGGATTATTGGCTTTTAAATGAAGTAAGCAACGACTGGGTCACTGGGATAGAAATACTTCCACGTACACTGTCGGACCACAGCCCGGTAAAGCTTCATATTAGCATACCCACAATCACACACCGCCCATTCACATGGCGATTCAGAGCCGAGGCCTTACTAGACCCTATTTACAATGACACCATCAGAAAGGCAATCACACAATTCTTCGAAATCAATGTGGGAACAGTAGACAGTGCAGCCATCTTGTGGGAGGCCTTTAAGGTTACAGTGAGGGAGTGTGTATCGGCACTACAGCAGGCATACTGCGTGACATTCGAGGCCAGCTCTCTATCATTGAAAATAAATTAGCAGGACTGGAACGGGACTATACGGCTACTCCCGACAACAATAAACTAGCGCGTATAAAAGAACAATTATTGGAATATGACGCTATGGCGGAAACCGAGACCCGCTATCTCTCACGTCGTTGTGTCGCAAGAGCATACGGTGAGGGAGGCCGGCCCGGCCGTCAACTGGCCACTAAACTCAAATTCCGAACTGAACACACCCCCATAATGAAAATAATAGACGCACAGGGGGAAGAACACTACACACCTCAAGCGATTGTTGAACAATTCAGATCCTGTTATTCCACATTGTACACATCGCATGGGAGTTTGGATGACACAGCGCTTGACGACTATCTCTCTGATATTGCTTGCGCCTGGCTAGCAGATAGCCACCGGGAATATCTTAGTCAACCAATAGGCGAAGAAGATATTAAAGCAGCGATTCGATCGTTACCAAACAAAAAAGCCCCGGGTCCAGATGGACTCACAGCGGAATTTTACAAAGAATACGCTGATCTTCTGACGCCCTATTTATTAGAAGTATACGCTGAAGCACACGAAACGGGCACTCTTCCCTTGTCCCTAAGACAGGCCTTAATCATCACACTATTAAAAAAGACAAGCCCCCGTCTCAATGCGATTCTTATCGCCCGCTGTCACTAATTAATCTGGACGCAAAAATATTAGCAAAAATTTTAGCCACCCGCCTACAACCATTAATGTCCTCCCTAGTGCTTCCAGACCAATCCGGCTTCATACCGGAGAGATCCACGTCACACAATTTGAGAACGCTCTTTGCCATGTATCATGTCCTGACACCGGACCTGCCTGCTGCTGCGGTCATGCTGGATGCAGCTAAGGCATTCGACTCTATCGAATGGTGTTATATGTTCCATGTCTTGAAGCGAATGGGATTCCCGCCCGTGTTTTTACGCTGGGTGCAACTCCTCTATACGGATCCCTCGGCAAGGGTCAGAGTGGGGGTCACACCTCGACTCCCTTTTCCATTAATAGGGGCACGCGACAGGGCTGCCCCTTATCACCACTGTTGTTTGCCCTTACACTTGAACCTCTAGCTTGCGTCATTCGACAGTGTCATAGGGAATCAGCGCTTAATTTCAATCACCGCCCTGTCGGCATATCCTTATACGCTGATGACATGGTGCTTTTTCTACGTGAGCCACATAAAAATTTATCCCCCATATTACGGGAATATATCCGATTTGGTTTATTTTCCGGTCTCCAAATAAACTGGGACAAAACAGTAATTGTGCCCCTGACAACGATTACTACGGCTCCACAAACGGAATATCCGCTACTCTGGTCCGCAGATCCTGTAAAATATTTGGGAGTATGGGTACATCGTGACCCAGAGATTGTAATCAGGGAAAATTTTGGCACAGCATGTGAGACGCTGGAATCACAGGTTGATAAATGGTCCTCGCTACCCCTATCCTTGGCTGATCGCATTGCCATAATCAAAATGATTGTACTACCACGATTTCTCTACCTTTTTAATAATATACCGATTAAATTGCCAAAACGGCTATTCCTCAATATTCGTACTCAATTACTTCGGCTGATCTGGAATGGAAAACAAGCTAGAGTAAGCTGGCGCACGCTCACGCTGGATTACGCACAGGGAGGATTTGCTGCCCCTGATCTCTATGTATACTACTTATGCGCACAGGCACAGTATGCCTACTACTGGCATAACCCACATGCTTTCACGCCACACATAGCAGTGGAGGACGGAGATGCTCACCCTACACCATTGGCTGGAATACTCACACATACACGTAGAGGCACACCACGCACTGAAATAAATACAGTAGACACCACTATTGCGGCCTGGCAAACTATTGGCAAAATTACAGCGAAGTTGCCATTGTATGCTCCGGCACTGCCGCTTGCACACCATGCCTCCCTCTCAGTAATGCGAGAAACAGGGGCGATTCGATCATTACGAAGTGTGGGTATTCAACACATGCAAGATGTTTTCGTGGGAGGTCAGTTTCTTACAGCTGAAGACTTCCATCACGTGACTAATCAATCATTGTTGTTCCAATTTACTGTTCACCGCTTGAAACTAGCGCTTCAAGCTCATTACGGCTCATTTCCAGAGGAGCCGCCCACATCACAATCGCTACAGCTTCTACTAGTGACCCCTTCAAAACGTAAACTAGTGACTAAACTGTATAAAGCGGTACGTTCTGAAATTGTGAGAGCTGAGGATGCTAGCCTAGAAAAGTGGAATAGTAAACTCGATCCTCCCCTAGATCTGGTAGCCTGGGAACAAATATGTACTTTAACTGGTAAACTGACACCAAATGGTAATCTCAGAATCATTCATTTTAAATACATTCACCAAGCTTATCATACACCTCTGAAACTGTATAGAATTGGTCTTCGTGACACGAGTGACTGCAAGCGATGTAGGCAGCCTGATGCAGACTTCTGGCACTTGGCGTGGCACTGTACAGCTGTAGCAAAATTTTGGGAGGAGGTCGTACTGTGTCTGCAGACTATGTCCGGTCAAAAATTGCAATGTGAACCTCTGATGTGTTTATTGAGCTATGTACCGCAGGTTAAGGGCACAATGGGGAAATTCTTAAGGATTGCTTTATTATTAGCAAAACGACGGATAGCAATAACATGGGAAAGCACAGTGCCCCCTAGATGTGATTACTGGATAAGAGATATGGTTTATTGTAAGGAAACTCTTGAGCTGTATGCGGAGGAGCTGCCATCATCCTCCAAGCCTAAAGACATTTGGGAACCGCTGCGACAATATCTCTTAACAAATTCCCAACAGGACCCTCCAGCTACTCCACGAGCGATATCGATGTATAATATGTAATCCCTCAGCTATGTTAGATACAGATAGAATGTTAGCCACACCATTGTCTATACCTACAGAAATAGCATAAATCACTTCTAGTTAGTTTGTGTTGATTGTTGTGGTTGATGATATATCGCCATGTGGCGATTTATGTATCAGAATTATGTGAAAATTAATAAAAAAAAAAAAAAAACATTACTTTACAAGTGGTATGCCTGGAAAGCTGTGACTGTCGAAGCTTTCAATGAATTGCCAAAAGTTATGGATCTGTACACGAGTAGGTGAACAGTTGTAGTTTTAGAACTTCTTTTTGTAAACTAAATGATGCACGTACTATGCAGCACCACTAACACCTATAGTGTATTGGGCTATTGATGAATGGTTTGCATGAGTCACAGATTTGTATTGGTATAATGGACATACTACTGTCTGAGACCATTGATGCTAATTTCTGTTTGTGGGTATAGATGCATAATGGTCCACTAATGCATATACTGTCTATGCCATTAATCCATATACTAGTAGTGGTACTGGATACGGATGTTCTAAGCTCGTACTGACTCAAGAGTGAGTTTTTCTGTTGGAAGGTAATTTGTGTTGCGAATTAAAACCGGGCATCCTCATTTACTATTAATTTATTCAGTTATTCAGAAATGTGTTTATTTTCAAGTAGTATTTTTGCTATTTTATTAATCGTACCACTTTCCGTGATGTCACTTTCTCTCATGTCACTGGAGTCAAAGCTCATGTGGTGTGAATTGCTGTGATGTAACTGATAAAGCATATTATTACTCATTCCTAATAACATTGAAACCGTGAGAACTAAATTAGCCACAAAGAGCAAAATAGGCTGAAACTCGACAAGGCACAGTGTCATGGATCTCCATTATCTATCTCATGTAATGTATGAGTATTCAACTAATCCTATTTTTCGTTATGAATTCTGATACTTTCAGTTTTGCTTGTTATAGTATGAATGCAGAATTTTAGTCACCCAAATTCCAAAACAAAATGCTGCAGTGCACTGGTTATCTTTTTCAGCTGCTTATGATGACTGGTTAAAATGTCTCACCGAAGGCATGTAGGTATCCTCTATAAGCAGACTGAAAACATAGAAATATCATTTATGAATTTATTGAAAAATTGGCAGCTATGATTTTGATATTAGGACAGGTGCAGTTTTGTAGCAATATCTTCACCAACAGGTGAGCGGTGCAAAATGCAGTAGTTTTCACTCTACTTATTTAATGGGTAATCCCAAATATTTTCCCAGGGGCAAAAAAGTTTGGCCAGGTGATTTCACCGAGGGCCGCATTAATGCCAGCACGGTGGTGATCAGGGGTTTGGTGGTTGGAGTGGGTGGGGGGGGGGCTAAAATGGGTGTAGAAGACATGAAGCATGTGCATCTAGTGGCTGAAATGCACAACTTGAAACCAGAAAACCTAGGATTAATTTATCCCGATTTACTCACTTAACTGAATTGTGTGATCCTAGAAAATTGTTTTATTTCTCTTGCCCTCCTTTTTATTCATTATCACATATGAGGGCCTCGAAATACACAACTTCAGGATGTGTGCTGTACAAACCCCTCTCATGTGTTTGATTTAATAAACTATAATGTTGTTCATGTATAATAGGAACCCAGGCTACCCAAAGAGTGCCATGTTTGTCAGGTAGTGGAGGGAAGAATGAATCTTCCTAAATTTAAAAATGAAGATGTTTCTAAAGTTAAGTGGTCCAGAACACCCTCTTCATTACTTCCTTTCTTTCACTTCAATTAACCTTTAAAAAAAATGCTTGCTTGTTTATTTAACAATTTTTAAAGTTAGGGCTGAGTGAAGTAAATAGCAGTCCAGTGCTGCTGTTGAAGAGTGGGCCACATGTACAAGTCAGGAGGGCCGTATGCATCCCCAGGCCATACTTTGAGTATCACTAGCTTATTTGGTGCAAATGTCATATTTGGACTTGTCTTATTGTGCACATATCGGTGTAGAATGGCACCAGTAATATTTCTTTATAATCCAAGTTGAAAAATGCACCAATAACAGAACGTCATAGGTAATCTGAGGACAAATTTGCACTGACATCTTTGTAGCCTATGTAAACCGGTCCATTTATTTGTCTGCGTTTACCTTCGTTTATATTTGTATTACAAAATGTTGACAGGGTACTTGCATGTGAGAGCATGTCCAACAAGTAAACAAACAGCATCACATAAGATATACATATAACATTTAAGTAGCAGTGGTCGTCCTGGGTGGTTAGTTGATGTCATTAATTTTTTTATAGAATACACATAGCACATATTTTTGTTGTAACACAGAGAATATGTTTACACAGAAGGAAAACTTGGATGCAAGGCAAAAAGGAGCTTATTTTTCAGAAACGGGAGAAAGTGGGGAAAGAGGAAAGCAGAACAGTACCGAAGTGGCTCAATATTTGGGAAAATGAAGAGACGGAAAAAACCACATGGGCTCACAATATGGGAAAGTTGTCGCTCTATGAATTTATGGAGATTAAAAAGATGGGTAAGCACTAAGCAGTCCTTAATTTGTTAAACAATTTTTTTTTTAAAGTCAGTGCCCTCAGTCTGGGCCTCATTTATGTGTTTTTGCCGTAGGGCAGCGCAGCAGGCCTTCCTGCTGTGCTGCCCTATGGCAAAAGAAAAGGGCAGGAATGCGCCGTATCTATGAGCTACGGTGTGTTCCTGTCCTTTTCCCCTGTGCCGGTGCACGATGGGCTGCCATGTTGCAAGGGTGCCTGCATTGAGGGGATGATTGTTTTATGCACACATAGAAAAAGGAACAAGCATTTGCAATGCAATAGGTCTCGCATTTACGAGATTTTGAGCTATTGGCATTGTAACTGACAATAGCTTAAATTCTCGCAAATGCGAGAGCTATTGCATTGCAATTATTTTTTGTTTACAAGCGCCCCATGCGGCGCTTTCACGTTAATAGAGGCCACGCCCCTTTCTTTAGACGCTCCACATCTAAAGAAAGGGGCGCACCCACCATGAAAGTGAAAGCGTGGTATGGGGCGCTTTTACAAAAAAAAACATGTTTGTGAAGTTGACAAACAAATGCTTTTTTTTGTTAAAGCACCGCATACCACGCTTTCACTTTAATGGCGTCCGCAACCTTTCTTTAGACGCGGCTTGTCCAAAGAAAGGTGCATGGCCTCTATTAACGTGAAAGCGCGGCATGGGGAGCTTGTTAACAACAACAAAAAAAGTGAATAAATAGTAAAAATAAAAAAACATGCAGCCGCGTTCGGCGCCGCAAATAAACCAAAGGCACGGCCGCCACTGTGGCATGCCGTGCTATAAAATAAATAAATAAAGCGTTAGGAGAGAGCGTGTCTTGCCTGCAACAGCAGGCAGGTGAAAACAATTTAGGGAAATAGTGCTCGGAGGCTGTAATTAAAGCCTACCGAGTAACAACACACGTAAGAGGGCCAGTCCTTATGGGAGGTTACAAGATGAGACAAGGCGGTACTAAGGAGGGACTGCTAAGCGTATTGACCAATGAAAAGCCACAGTCTACAAAGGACAATGACACAAGCCAATGAAAAATATGGGCGGAGCTTCAAGTCCATACCAAAATACAGCATGCCTCACAGAGCAGCGCATGCGCTGGCAAAGGCTCGACCTAAAAAGGACATAGAGGGGGGAGAAACAGGTGTAGCTTCAGAGATCAGGCAGATCAAGAAAGCACATGGGGCAAATATATGGAGTAAGTGCCCTGGTGAAGCATCTTAAGTTCTGATTTAGAAAGAAAAAAAAATGTTTTCCTTCTCCTATGAAATGCTTTCATTGGCACAATGTAGAAGTTCTTTCTCCTCTTCCAGTTAACGTCCATGCACAGAAGGATGGGTTTTCCTGATGAATTTCTTTAGACACTCCCGTCTTCCTTTATGCATGAAGGTGGGAGCAGGAGACTTCTAGCAAGACGCTCCACAAGGGTACACAGACATTGCATGAACAGCTCCGAAGGAGGGACAAAGGAATCATGGCACATGGTCACTATGTTCGTGATGGACAGCAGGTCCTCCCTCTCCGGTGCAGTGAAAACACACACTCCATTTACAGGTGGCAAGGATTTTCAACAGTCTCTAAATTAATCTTCACAGACATCCTCAATGAGCCCTGTCCTGTCTGTGTAAAGAAGTTGTAAGTGACCACTGTGATTTGTAAGGGACTGTCTTGGAAGACAAAAAGATTTTGAGCTTGGGCCCTCCCACCTGAATGACAGGAAAGCTGTCTGCTAGAGTTTCATATCCCACAGGTCTTCTCACTAAGGGGCCCTCAGACAAAGCTTTCTCAATGGAGATAGGATCTTAAAATGGGGAAACCTGCGTTACCCTCCGTCCAATGCCACAACTGCCATGACAAAGAAATATTATTTACAAAACACCCATAAATGCATTCCTATTATAGTAGATTCATGTTTACAACCTAAGGTTAGGAACACTATTAGTTCTTCAGTAAGGCAAATTTAAAAGAAATCGACACAAAGGACAATACATTAGCAGTGCAGAGCAGGGACAATATCCATAACTCTTAGCCTGAAACCATCTGCCATTTGTAATAACAAGCATTTTAATAAAGAAATGAAAACCTTGATCTGTTAATTCCTCTTGTAAATAAACAGAAGAGTCCGGAGCCATTCAGGGAGGTGACAAAAGCATTGATGGCCACTAGTGATCCAAACAACTGTGCTGCTCAGTCATAAATGAAGACACTCGCAGCACAAGACAGTGGCTGCTCATCAGCTTTCACTATAATGAGATCTGATGTTTCAAGAAAAGGTCATCTTTCCAGCCACACACAGTGGCTAGCTCTCATTTTTTTGTAAATCTCTTTTATTGTTTTCTCATTTGAAGGAAATACAATACAAATGACTCCTGCGTGCAAGCAGTAGCAGTTCGTGTAACATGCAATATGAATATGGCATACATACAGTGAGAGGGCAAATTTGATCATAAGAGTCAAGAGTACAATGCTTGCTAAACATTCAGTCGTATTTATCCAAAAGGGCGTGTGCATTACAAGCGGATTGTTGGTGTGTGCCTGTACGCAAGCTAACGCACTACGCAGAGGATCACATTATTGTTATTGGCATTGTGCTAGACTGTATCATAATTACAGAGCGAGAGATTATATTTAGATTGCATTAACGTATAAAAGAAAGAACATATAACATCTTTAGTAACTATTATTCAGCCCTTTGATGTCCCGTCGGGGGTAGTGTGTTACTTATTTATTACCGGGGATTACCAACTATCATTCCCTCTACTTACAGTGTGTGTTGGCCCTTTTATAGAAGTAGTGTGCGATACGGCAAGTAAATGTTGCTGTGTACATACAACTCAAGCTCAGGGTGGCATCAGTGACCTGCAGAGAGTGAATCAGGGGAAATCTCTCCCGCCCTATCTACAGGGAGCTGCAGCTCAGCGTATAGGGCATCCCAGCTTGTTGCGATAGGGATCTTACGTAGTCCCAGTGTTTCCTCGCAGCGCATGGCGATGCTCTCTGCCTTTGCCCAGGCAAGCATTGAGTTCCGCCAGGCCATGACCGTAGGCGGATCGGGCGCCTTCCACTTCTTGGTGACGAGCCGTTTGGCCACTATCAGCCCCAAATCTAGGAATCTCGAGGTGACCTTTGTAGCAGGAGTTCTATGAAATTTGTGCAGTAGGTAGGTCAGCCAGTCATACGTTAGTGTTCTGCCTGTGCAGGTGTGCAGGAGAGAGTCCACTTGGCTCCAGTAGGCACTCACCCGAACACAGCCCCAGAGCATGTGAATTATCCCAGCCCCATGTTCAGTGCATCTCGGACACTTGGCGTCTACCCGGTTAAAGTATTGATTAATTTTTTCGGGTGTGAGGTACGCCCTATGTACGATAAAAAGTTGTATTTGCCGGAAACGTGTATTACGAGGGATGCGCATCGGGCTTTCAAGCACCGAGCCCATTTTGCATCTGTAAACTGGTGCCCCAGATCATGTTCCCACTTATGGCGCAGCGGGTCGAGGCTGACGGCTGTATGTATCCTCAAAGAGGCTGCAAACCATCGTGTCAGGTGTCTACCCGTCCCCAGAACATGCAAATATAGTATGGCGAGATGTGTCTGTGGCTCCACTGTCATGTCTCCCCACTTAGCCGCAAGTGAAGCCACCAATGTGCGATGTGTCAGAAAGTGGCCTGGCGGGAGCCCATCTTCCTCCACCAGGGTCGTGTATGGCAAAAGGGCACCCTCTCGATACAAGTCCCCCAGTGTCTGAACGTCACTTTCCTGCCACCTTCTGAGTATCTGCGCGGAGATTACCGTATGGCCAGCAGGTGTCCCTTCCAGAGGTATCGCTGGCGCATAGGGGATCACCTTCCGCGTAATATACAAGCTTCTGCGGAAGCACCTATAGGCCACTCCAAGCAGCAAGGGCTCTGGTGGTCGGGAGCGTGCACCTGGGTGAAAGAGGCTGACAATATGATGTAGGGGGTAGGGCGGACTCGTGGTGGCAGTATCTGTGCAGTGACGGTTTGAGAGCCAGCGGGCTACCCACTGGAGTTGCGAGGCGAGATAGTAATGCTCGAGACAAGGAGCCGACAGTCCCCCCAGGCCTACTGGCAGGTGTAATTTCCGCTGTGCAATCCTATGCCTGGCATTACCCCAGATAAAATCACGGATCTCTTTTTCCAGTGGAGTGAAAAAGGAAGCTGGGACGTAGACCGGTAGATTCGTAAAATAGTACAAGAGTCTCGGCAGCACAACCATTTTGATGAGTGCAACCCTACCTGTTACAGATAGTGGCAAAGTACTCCAAAACCGCATCTGCGATTTGAGGGACGTCACTGCTCGGCCGAGGTTCCCAGCGACAAGGTCGTCTGCACGGTGATAGATTTGGATGCCTAGATACCGGAACGTGTCCACCGCCCACTGCACCTTTTTACCACTCATAACCAGGTTAGGATCTTGGAGTCCCTCTCTGAATGAGTAAACACAGGATTTGTCTACATTGACCGTCAGGCCAGACAACGCAGCGAACTCCTCCAATAGGTGAGTGAGGCGAGCAGGGGCATTGTTAATGTCTCGCATATAAATGAGGAGGTCATCGGCATATAGTGACACCTGATGCGTGGCATCTCCTAGAGGTACCCCATCACCCAGTTGGGTACGCAGCACCTCCGCCAGTGGCTCCATTGCGAGCGCAAACAGGAGCGGCGATAAAGGGCACCCCTGCCACGTACCCCTTTGTATTGGAAGAGAATCAGAGAGGTAGGGTCGCACTTTGACTCTAACTGAGGGGTTAGTGTAGAGGAGGCGTGTCAACTGGGTGAACATTGGGCCCAGCTCGTATTTCTCCAGTATGGTAAATAAATAGCTCCATTCTAAGGAGTCAAAGGCCTTTTCCAGGTCCAATACGAGACCACCCGCCCGAGGCCATGTTTCCCCTGCATATGTTGATACCCGGAAAAAGCGCCGCAAATTGAGGGAGGTGTTACGGGAGGGCACGAAACCATTTTGATACGTATGGACTAGCGACGGAACGACCTGTGCCAGCCTGTCTGCTAATACCTTCGCCAATATTTTGTAATCGGTATTGAGTAAAGGTAAGGGCCTATAGGAGCCCATCTCCGTGGGATCCTTATGGGGCTTCAACAGTGATATCAAATGCGCTTCCCGCATGGAGGGCGGAAGTTGCTGAGACTCCAGTGCAGTGTTATATACGGCATGAAGGCGCTGTACAAGAGAGGCCCTGTATGCCTTATAGTACTCTGCCGGCAGCCCGTCAGGGCCCGGAGCCTTCCCAGTGGCTAGCGACTGTATGGCATCACCGATCTCCTCCAGTGTAACCTGTGCATTGAGTGCTTCCCTGTGTTCTCGACCCACGGTGGGCAGCTGTATAGCGTCTAGGAACCCTTCCAGGTCACGTCCAGCGTCACGCCTACGGGAGCGGTAAAGGTTGGCATAGTGGTGTGTCAGTGCAGCATGTATTTCACTTTGCGTGCATAACATCTGTCCCGACCCAACTCGCAGTGCCCCGATGGGAGCATGAGTGTGTTCCTGCCGTATGAGCCATGCTAGGAGTCCACCCGCACAGTCCGCTGCAGCATGTGTACGAGCGGTGTGTGCAGTATAGTTATGGCAGCGAAGGCGCTCCAACTGTTCTGCATGTGCCGAGCGTAGCTCCTCAAGACGTCACCCCTCTCTACTCGTTTCATCCCCGCTTTGCTCATAACGCAGCAGTTGCTGTTCTATTTTTGTGAGGGAGTGGGAGAGATGCTTACGGATGTTCCAGGTGGCGCCCAGAGAGTGGTCCCTGATTGATACTTTAAACGCCTCCCATTCAACAAGCGCGTCACTCGCTGTACCTTCATTTAGCTCGAAATATGTTAAAATTGCCATTCCCAGCGAGGCACGGAATGCCGAGTCCTCTAGTGCACTGGACTGGAGTCGCCACGTAGGGACTGGAGGGCGTTGCACCTCCCAACTAAGCTGTAGCAACAGGGGGTTATGATCAGAGTGTGTCGTGGATCAGGGGAAGAAGTGCCTGTGACCCCACCAGTCTATCTAGGCGGACGTGTAAGTTATGTACTGCGGAGTAATAAGAATAAACTCGGGCAGTGGGATTCAGGGAGTGCCACATGTCCAAAAGAGCCCAATGTGTAAGCCAATGGGTGAGGGCCCTCGCATTCGACAGGGAAGGGGCCATATTTAATGGTGGAAATGACCTGTCCAGTTCAACGTCTAGCACTGAATTGAAGTCCCCACCCATCAGCCAGGGGATGCCATTCCAACAGGCCAGGACCCCAGATATGCACTCAAGGAAGGAAGCCTGGTCAGCATTAGGGGCATAGATGGAGCCTAGCAGCATGGTCTGTCCGTTGAAACGTCCCTTAACGAAGGTGTACCTACCCTCCGCGTCATTGAGGACCTCATCACACACAAACGGTACCCCCGCCCTGATCCACACTAATGTACCCCGTGCATGTGCCGAAAAGGTGGTGCCGAATACCTGACCCCTCCATCTACTGCGCAGGCACTCTAGTTCAAGCTGTGACATGTGGGTCTCTTGAAGTAATGCTATATGTGCCTTATGTTGGTGGAGGTACGAGTATATGGAATATCTATGGGTGGGCGTATGCATACCGCATATATATTCCACGTTGTTACATTTACTTGTGTCATGTATGAGCAATATAGAGTGCCAGGGCACGCGAGGCGTGTAGTGGTATGCCCGGTGCATCAGCAGGATAGGGAACATGGACTGTTCTTACTAAACTAACATAGAAACTATGAACCATAACCATAGCAACAATCAGGGCGAACTCCAGAGTGAAGTTCGTCCAAACCACTACGTTGCCCAATGAGGCAGTGACTAGGCAGTCTGGAGACTGAAAAGCAATGGGGGTGCAGGCGAGGTAAGTTTCGTTACGCCTAGTGTCCATCCCACCATGTCCAGAGGCCACCACCCGTATCTCCACCTGTATGCCAGGGGGTGTAGTACAATATGACTGTGTTGCAGTGCTTCCATTACAATTACACATTTGGCGGGCTTTGCGCTTAGGGTAGCAGCGGTAAATCGTATTTCAGGGTATTAACATCATCACAATTAATCAACACATGACAAACTCTACTTGTGTGTACGACCATCTCGTGCGTCTCAGAGTCTCGGCAGTCCCTCACATGAGTTCATCCACAGTTTGCGGGGTAACCTCCGGCATCTGTAGTTCATCGGAGCCATCAGGTCTAGGGGTGGAGGAGCCACTAGTGGTCGCCGACCCGGAGGAGCTGACCCACCCGCCTCCCGATAGACAGGGGCTCCCAGCGCCGCAGCTACTTCCAGGGCATCTCGGCGTTCCATCGCACTCTGTTCCGGCAGCGGCGCAGCTGCTCGCCTGGACGCGCTGTTTCTCCGCTCACGTCTCCCTCTGCGGCGCTTTCTCTTGTTGACCGGTCCTGGTGGATCTTCTCTGGAGGTGCGAGGTCCTGTCCATAGGCCCGTTTCTTCCAGCCAGTCCCAGGTGTCATCAGGCGAGTCGAAGAAGTGCATAGCGCCTTTAGCCACCACTCTCAGCCTGGCAGGGAACAGCATAGATTAGGAAAATTGCAAATTACGCAGCTGTCGCTTCACCGCCGTGAAGGTGCTCCGGCGCCTCTGCACCATGACCGGGCTGCCACTAACCCTTAATTTAGAGAGCTTACGGGTCTCGCGCAAGATCGCATCTCTGTCTCTATAGTTCAAAAGTCTGAAGAGGAAAGGGCGCGGTCGAGCACCAGGCGGGGGTCGTTGGGCAGGCACGCGGTGGGCCCGCTCTACTACAAAGTGCGGCGATAGCACCCCATCAGGTAGGATTTCACGTAGCCAGCGCTCCACATATGTCTCCGGGGCACAGTGGATAGCTCTCATGAAAGCATGGCTTGCTTCTCACAACTTCCTACAAAGCTACTTAGCTTTCCGAGTACGTCTGTTTTCCTTGCAGGAATACAAGTGTTTATTTTGGAAGACAGCAGACAAATATATTCTCTGTTGATTTTAACTTTGAGCAGTATTGAGAAGGAAATGTTTAGAGGTTATAAGTAGCATCTTATATTTTGGGAAAATGGTAAATGGATGAGCAAAGTTTCCACTCCATTTCTAAAGGATGGTGCAAATAGACAAAGGAAGAATAAAGAGGAGTTTGGGAAATAAATCCCTAGGTACTACACTTGACTAATAAGGATTGTCGGACATACAGCAGGCAGCCTCATTTCCCGGACACCGATGGAAGAATAATATTGTTAATGCAATATCAGTAAGTACTAACACATGCATTCTGGACACTATTGTGAAAAACACATCTCTTCATAAGTATTGGATATCCATCCACCATTTGCTGAACACCAACATTCTTTGCTTGTACGTACCCCCATTTTGATTTCGGCTAGAATCTGGCCCTGTGCCTTCTGCAAAATCCCAGGACTTCTATGCAAAGAACAAGTTGTGTCATGTACTTATAGGAAAAGGAAAGGTTCCAAAAACACAAACCATACAAAATGTTATATATTTTCATTTTGTAGAGTTTTATATAGCACGAACTAGACCTGAGAAATCGGGTATCAGAGCGCTTTACATGAGCACCAGTTTCAATACAGATGGACACATTCATTTTTGTTAGGCACAGGGAGATTAAGGGGCCGATTCCGATTCCGGCCGGAAATCTCTCCGACCGAGCCGGACCCGGAGAGAATTCCGACCGAATCGGACCCTAGCAGTCCGACCGGACGAGTACGATGCATTCGCATGCTATCGGACTCGAGTCGGTCGGACTCCCATTGAAGTCAATGGGAGCCGGTCGTACAACGCGTACGCGGGCTCCCATTGACTCAATGGGTGCGAGGCGAACAAGGGCGCCCCCTACAGCGGGTACGCGTCCATGCGTATCGCGGCGTACATGCACAGGTAGGGGGACCCATGGGTCCCCCTGTGTGCGACTCGCGCGCCTACGCGTACGGGGGTCCGGCGCGGACCCCCAAAGTCCGGCTCCGACAGCTTTTCGAGCCGGACGGCGCGAGTCGGTCGGACTGCTCGCGGCGCGCATCGTACTTACCCGGCCGGGAAACGTCTCCATAGCGCGGTGCGAGTCTTGTCCATGCGAGTCGGTCGGAGCGTGTTGAAGCCGCTTTCGAGTCGGTCGGCGATTACGCGGGTGCTTGCATCGTACTCGCTCGGCCGGACCCGCGTACGATTCGGTCGGGAAACAGGGCTCCGAATCGGATCCGGTGAATCCGAATCCGATTCGGAGCACTACCGGCCGAGATCGGAATCGGCCCCTAAGTGATTTGCCCAGAATGACAGGATGTTGAGCGTCGTTGCCAAGACTCGAACCCGGTTCCCCAGCTTCGAGGTCGACTGCTCTAGCCATTAGGCTACATGCGTCGTTGCCAAGACTCGAACCCGGTTCCCCAGCTTCGAGATCAACTGCTCTAGCCATTAGGCTACATCCTCTCCCCTCTCTTTAAGAAGGTAAAGGTTGCAGGGCTGCTCTCCAACAGTATGGATACTATACAGTAGCATGGTCAGCAGTCTCTAACTTTTAAATATTAATTTTAATATAGCAGAAAAGAAACAGCGACAAATTTGATTAACAGTTTGATTCCTAATAACACTCAACATTCTATATTGAATTGCTCTAAAGTATATGATAATAATAAGGCCTTGTGCCTAAAAGCATATACCTTTTTCAGATGGCTCAAGAAAAAGCATCAAGATGAGAGTTGTTGGATTGAATAATCAGATTGAGCCGACGAAATTAAACAAACTCTCAGAATAAATTTCATTCTCAAAAAATGCAAATAAATCATTGCCCCTGGCCTGCTTTGAACGATTCCTTTGGTGGTGTAGTTGTGCTGTTGTTTGCTACATTGAAATACAAGGCTTAAGTAGGATACGTGTGTAACTGTAGCTGATGTTTACGTTCAGCTGTTGGTGTGTATAAGGAAACCTCTAAATGGATGATTGGCTTAAAGTGGAAGTGATGGTCCTGTCACAGACCAGTGCACAGACAGATGCACCGAACAACAATTATAAGATACTCGATCTTACTACTAACTACCATCCAGCAAAGATGCCTCTCAATTAAAATATACTGATACAACAAATATATGCTGATGCTTATGTTATACAATAGTTGTGGGTCTGGAAGATACTGAACAGTACAGTGGCATTATGTGACACTGGTTTCAATATGGCAGAACGTAAAATACAACAGGGCAATATACAATTGGCGCCTCAGTTTTAAACAATTCTTCCTCACTTGTCATTGCATTTGCAACCACTGAAATACAGAAAATCAATGTCGCAGGTAATACCAAGCGTGTATTCGGCAATGAAAAAACATATGTATGTGCCATTAAAACTACTAAAAACCATGTCATGCAAACGGGTTTCAGATCTGTCCTAGCTGGCTTCATTTCTTTACCTTTTTCTTGATGAGCACCTCCTTCGGAGAGTCTCTCTGCACACGTCTCATCCTTTTCTGCCTCTGCAACCTCTTTGCAAACATCAGTGGATGCATTCTCCATGCAGGTTGTACCCATGTTGCTAGAATGTATTGTGGTCTGCTGTATTTCAACTGGATCTGTAACTGATGTACAAATCCCATATCATGCACGTGCTTTCCTCACAAGGCGTCATAAATATGCCACATGAGTACATATTTTAGACACTGCACAATTAAGTACACTCGATATTGTATGGAGTATTACAAACTCACACCCATGTTTGGAAAAAGAAAACAGCAGATTGAAACAATTGCATAATCACATATGTTGCCAATGATCATTATGAAATGTTTTTTTGGGTAGATTTATATAGTTCGAAATCGACCCGAAGGTACAGGCAACGCTAGGACATGCGCAAAGGCAGGGAGATAAAGTGATTTGCCCAGAATCACGGGATGCTGAGCCGAAGTCGAGACTTGAAACTGGTTCCCCAGCTTCAAAGTCTGCAGCTCTGGTCGTTACCAGCATGCCCCCGGAGTAGGTCAGAAAATCATTAATTTTTTTGTGAGCGTCATTTGGTGACGAGGCCGGGAGCCTCTTAACATCAAGAACCGAATCAGCGACCATCTTGGTTTCGGTTCCTGGACTCCTGGCCATTTCCCTAGTTCTACAAACGTATTCTAAGCTGTATTTATGCACAAAAAAGGGCTGCACAACTCTCGCTTTTGTCTAATGGCAGACACATTTTCCCTTGAACTGTGACTTTCTTTTTGAATGTTTACAATTTTTACTGAACATGATTTTCTTTTTATGGAAAATGGCATTGGGTTACTTCTTTATGTTGTTAATTTTATGAAGTTTATTTTTTCCATTTGCTTCATGGACGCCTGCCTAACTGTAAAACTATCTCCGGTGAGAAAATGGAGGCCAAGAAAAGCTGATAGTGACTCATTTACACCTTGTTTTTAACATTTGTATGCGAGAAGAAGCTATTAAAACTTTCCTTCAGCTTTAAACCACCCCGAGTAAACTAATTTTGTCTGCATATTGCATTTGTCTAAATCGGGGACTGGTGAAACCCTAATCTCATTTACTTTCGTCTCTTACATTAGGCAGAAACCTAGTAAGTTCGACTAGTGTGCCCAGCGTCAACCGAGAGGTGTGCAGATTACTTATTCAAATCAAAGGTATGGCCAAATTCAAGTCTTAATAAAAAGAAATGCTATTAAGATGGAACACGATGACACAATTTGTATGTGACCATTTGTTTTGAGCTATGCGCTAAATTGATATGCCCCATTATTTATACGTGAAAATCATTGGCAAACTGAGGATGCAAAACACACAATTTGGATCATTTTAGACATATCGGAAGACCCTTTGCAGTACACTTGATGCACGAGGAGACCCGAGAACCTTCCTCCACAAAGAATATTTTAACATCATGAAACTCCCTTCCCTGCAGGACACGCAGAACCGATAACCATCGGGGCAGGAAAGTTATCTGTTCATTACACGTCAGAAGCCATAAATCACACTGTCCTTGCGGTCTTACAGCTGACTACTCACAAATAGTTTCTACTGAATCTATACAGGCATGTGGAGTTTTGGACAATATGTAAGAGCAGCAGCATAACAAACAAGTGCCGGGGTCCGTGCTTTCACTTAAATGGTGGCCTTGCTACTTTCTTTAGACTGGGCTCGTCTAAACAAAGGGGACCGGCCGCTATTAAAGTGAAAGCGCGGAATGGGGCGCTTTTACAAATAAAAGCATTTGTTTCTGAAGTCGACAAACAAATGTTTTGTTTTTTAATACTAGCGCCCCATTCCGCGCTTTCACTTTAATAGCGGCCGGTCCCCTTTGTTTATACGAGCCCAGTCTAAAGAAAGTAGCGGGGCCACCATTAGAGTGAAAGCGCGGAATGGTGCGCTTGTTAAAAAAACAAAAATAGTCCATAAATAAATACATATAGAACTACAGTGTAAGGAAACTGTAGTTGGCCGGTGCTCCTGGCTTCCAAACGGAAGTGATGTATTTGGAGCCCCGGCCAATAAGGAGCCAGGAAACAAAAGCGATGGCGTTATGAACCAATTGCAAGCCACAGCTGTAATTACACTCTGTAGACTGATTACACCAGGTCTTGCAGACAGCGCATGCGCTGATGCTCGACCTAAAAATGAGGAGAAATAAAGCTATTTCTCCTTGTTGTGCCTCCAATACACCCCTGGGAGGCGTAGGTTTTTGGTGCTGCCTCAGATTTACGATTTCTCGTAAATCTGGGGCAGTGTCAAAATGTCGTGGATGTTGCTGGGAACGCCCCCAGCAACACCCATTGCTCGCCCCTTTAACGCAGAAAACTGCCTTAAAGGGGACAATATTTACGAGGCAGCATTAAGCCAAAAAAGTGGCTAAGTGCTGCCTCGTAAATATGGAGCAGGCTCCTGGGCCACGGAACGTCACAAAAAGTGACATTCCGACAACGCAAGGGGCCTCATAAATGAGGCCCTCAAAGTCTTTCTCTGATGCGCGCTGCTGGCCCTGCTGAATCTTGTGGGTGCCGAGCACCGATGGTGGAAATAGTCTACTTCAGAGCAGCGCACAGTAAGAACAAATGTTCTAAAAGCTTGAGATGATCAAGCACTGGATGCCGAGATGTTTCTTCAGCTGAAGAATTGTGGACAGTTCGTGGTTGGGAATGGCTTGTTCAGGAATAAAAGACATGAGAGAAAATATCATCCTAAAGCAGCATAGTGAAATATATCTCTGCCCCGCAATTAAATGTGGTCCGGGAGGGCCATGGTATTCTTCCATCTTGCAAATACATAATTGTTGATGATGAGGACGACGCTCCATGAAGGCTAGCTCCCTCATACACTGCCTATACAGCATGGGACTGCTTTACAATCTTAGCATCCTAGCACTAAAGTGATGCCTGCTATCTGCCTGCCCAATCCCACACTGAGATATACGCCATATTACAAAACAAAATCCTCATGGGTGAGGCCCTATTGCAGTTGCTGGTGGTGGGGCCTTTTATTAATTCAAGTACACAAGGGAACTCCAGACAACCATCAATAAAAAAGCATGAAAAATATATGGCAGAGGTTATGCACGCCCTTAATTCTCGTTCCAGTTTATTTCTTTGCTTAAGCATGCATTACTTTAAAGGACCCAACTCTCATTATTTTTAATCTAAGGTTATACTTGTGTAGGGGCAGCTGTATTCACTATGGGATTTGCCATCACAATGCTATGAAATCTTAAACTGCCATGTGGAGTGTACACTGAACTTCGTTCCAGAGTTGGCAATTGTGACCCAGCTGCCCTGCTATTTGCTTGGTGATTGACTTTGATGTACCTCTTTTGATATTTAAGCTGTGAAGCATCTGCATTGGCTCTATAAATATCAAACCTGTACCAATTCTGAGTTTTCGGATGAATCATCAATATATTCTACTCGCTATCTCGTGATCATTGCATATACTGACAAGAACTTGACCCAATATTACACAAAAAAAAATACAAACTGTAAAGGAAACCCAACAGAATAACACTCAAATGTATTTTTAAATAGTGAGTTCAGTGGCCCCAAACTCCAAATCCCTATCTCTTCCCAATTGGAAGCTAAACTTGTAAGAGGTTACAAGGCAGCTCCCATGATAACCTATTGGAGAGATAGTCCTTGCAATAGTGAAAACAAATTTAGCAGTATTTCAACATCGGGACATGTAAAACACACAAGTACATGTCCTGCATTTCAAATACACTGCATCCTGCCCAGGGGGCTACCTAGAACCTACCTTAGGGGTGCCTTACATGCTGTAAAAGGTAAGGTTAGGACCTGACAAGTGGGTGCACTTGCCAGGTCGACATGGCAGTTCAAAACTGCACGCCCAGACACTGCAGTGGCAGGTCTGAGACATGGTTGCAGGGCTACTCATGCCCCAGGACAATCTGTGCTGCAAGCCCACTAGTAGCATTTGAATTACAGGCCCTGGGCACACACAGTGCACTGTGGTAGGGACCTACCAGTACATCAAAAATGCCAATCATGGATAACCAATCATAATCTCAATTTACACAGGAAGCACTTGCCCTTCAGCACTGATCAACAGGGGTAAAGTGTCCAGAATTCTAAAATCAGCAAAAACAAAATGCAGCACCCAGTCAAAAACAGGAGGTCAGAAGCAAAAAGACAGGGCAAACACATGCCAAAGATGCCAGGTCTAACAGTCACACAAAAAGATACTCTAAGGAAAGTTTAATCAATTACTCCTACTGAGGATGATGTAAAGGCGCTTTTTAAAAAAACTATTTGACTTTCATATTATTCCTGTGGCCTGTGGATTGTTATTATCCACATAAATGGTAAACCACTTCTCAGTTGGTGCATTGTGTTTTGACGCACAAATGAAATGAAATGAAACGAAACAAGCATTTATTAAGCGCATAGCTACCCAGGGGCATCCCAGCGCTAACAGCGGTAAAACAGTAGACACCACAACCACATTAAGAGAAGAGCCAAGTTTTTAAAAGTTTACGAAAGGCCAAATGATTGGATTCCTTGCGTAATCAAAGTGGAAGAGTATTCCACATCCTGGCAGCATTGTAAGAAAACAGACGGCCCCCACTTCTAGCCTTGTTGATCCTGGGAACTACGGCAAGATGCAGGTCGTCCGAACGCAGGCGTCTATTCGCAAGGTAAGGCAGGACAATGGAGCGGTTGATGGACGGTCCCTTCCCTGCTAGCGTCTTGTGGACAATACACATGGCCTTAAAATTAACTCTCTCCTGAATAGGGAGCCAGTGAAGAGATTTCAGGGCTGGTTTGGCAGATTGACGGTTCGGAATCCCAAGAAGCATCCGCGCTGCGCAATTTTGCACCGTCTGGAGTTTTGAGATGGTAGCACATGGGGCTCCTAAATAAAGAACATTCCTGTAGTCCAGGCGAGGAAGAATGAGCGGACCATAAGCCTTCTTGCAAGGAAGGGAAGAAGCGGGAGAACTTTCCGAAGCATCCTCAGGATGCCGTAGCAGGAAGCCACCACATTCCGCGCCTGTACCTTAAAGCTCAGATCTCGATCAAGCCAGATACCTAGACTTTTCATCTGGGTCTTGGGAGCAGGCACGGAGCCCAGACAGGCTGGCCACTTTACTTCTGCCTTAAAAAAGGAAGGATTCCCTAGAAAGCATCATATCTGTCTTTTCTCCATTCAATTTCAAATATGAATGATTCATCCACTTGGCTACCTCCTCCAAACAAGGACGAAGGCCAAGAGAGGAATTGTCAGAATGGTTCAGTGCCACGACAAGTTGAGTGTTGTCTGCGTAGGTCACTATATGAACCCCAAAAGGAAGCACAATATCCACTAGCGGGCTCATATAAACATTGAATAGGGTGGGACTCAAGGACGATCCCTGCGGAACCCTGCAGCGGAGGGGCATCCATTTTGGGGTGACATCACCTTCGAAGACCTGGAAGGATCTATCTTCCAAGAATGATTGCAGCCATACTATGGCTTCCCCAGTCACCCCCAAATTTCTGAGTCTATGGACCAAGATTTGGTGATTAACGGTGTTGAAGGCTGCACTGAGGTCCAAAAGGATAACAACAGTGGTGCCTCCAGCGTCCAGAATCTTCTTGGACTCTTCGACTACTGCTAAGAGGGCAGTTTCTGTTCCCTGTAGTGGTCGAAAGCCAGTCTGTGAAGGGTGGAGAAGATTGTGGGACTCCAAGAATGTAGAAAGTACTGAGTTAACATGTTTTTCCACAATTTTACTGATCCCTGGGAGAAGCGAGATGGGGCGATAGTTTCTCAGGAGATCAGGATCAAGACTAGGCTTTTTTAACAACGCCTTCACCGTAGCACTTTTCCACGGAGGGGGAATTACTCCAGTAGAAATGGAGGCATTAATCAGCTCCAATATAATAGGGGAGACAGTTCCGGAAATCATTTAAAATGCTTTTGTTAAATTGTAGGTCACTGCCTAAACATGCAGTGGAAATCTCTATTTTGTTAGAGGAAGAATGTCCAGAAGTCTTGTTTTTAACAGAAACTTGGCTCAATACGGGATCTGATCCCGATCTTGTTCAAGCCCTTCCTCCGGGTTACCTTATCCAGAGGCTAGACCGGGCTTCAGGTAAAGGTGGCGAGATCGCCATCATTCGTAAAAGTCAACTTACCTGCCGCATTTCCGTAGGTCCATTACCTGACTGTGAGAACCTCTCATTTACGATTGGATTCGCACCCACGCTCACTCTGTCAGGTATTTTAATTTATCGTCCTCCTGGGGCATTGGGTCAATTTTGTAAACTACTGCCTGATATGGCTGCTAATCTAGCCAGTACCCCCGCTAATTTTACGTTATTAGATGATTTTAACCTTCACTTTGATGACCCCTCACATGTGGCCGCAGCGGAGATAATTAATGACCTTGCAGCCTATCAGTTTAAACAAAAGGTTATTAATCCGACCCATGTGAAAGGCCACCTACCAGATCCTATTTTCTCCAACATGGATGAATTAGCAGGAAGGGACCCCATTCCAGTGCCCTGGTCTGATCACTTTCTTATTCCATTTTTCTGGATCCCACTAGCGCCACTCCATCTACCAGGCCGGTTAGAATCCTGTCACGTCTTTGGTCTAAACTCCCTTTAGAACAGTGGATCTTGGCCTTAGAAAATACTAAGCCGATCCCTGACCCAGATCCTATTATTGCTAATGAAAATTTTAATAAATGGATGGAGAGTTCATTAGACCGGGTTTTCCCGAAGAAATGGACCCAGGCTAAAGTTGAGACCAATAGAATGGCATGGTATTCTCCCAAGCTCCGGGAGCTAAAACAAACCTGCAAGAAACTCGAAAGAATTTGGAGAAAGGATTTCTCCTTAAGCAAGAAATTAGAATATAGGGAGGCCATTAAAAGGTATAAAGCAGAAATCAAACTGGCCCAGGCCTTATATTATGAAGAAAGAATTTCCTTGGCAGCTAATTCCCCTCGCGAAATTTTTCGCATTGCGAAAAAACTGCTTAGAGCCCCCCTATCTCCAGCCACATCTGATGTTACCGGCTTACATTGTAACAATCTGGCAGATTTCTTTTATGACAAAATTCAAGCCATTTATACGTAATTTCCCCTTGCAGATGGCCATAGCAATCATCAAACATTGGATATTAGTCCTCAGAGCAGGGAACACTACTTGGAGGTAATTCCCTTGATGGACTCTGAGTCATTCAAAACCCTCTTGGCGCTCGTGAAGTGTGGGTCACCTAGAGACCCAGCTCCACCTAATATTTTGAAGCAAGCGTACGGAACTGTGTCCCCTATTATATTGGAGCTGATTAATGCAAACATTGATGGGCCATTATGTCACTGCTAGCCTATTTGTCTGAAAGAATGCCAACACTATATCACCAATGGCCCATTATTATGTTAGCGGCAATCAGCATACCATAAAAATACCCGAAATGAGCTACGAATTGGCATTATTATGTTATCGTTATCCAGATGCCCTCCAGAAGGACCACAACATGTAACTAATTGACAATTACATTAGGGTTGGTGTCAGAACCCTTTTTAGGGGGCCAAGCAGGTATAACTGGGCCCAACTGTGGGGGTTGTGGCCTTGCACTCCTGATGTTCTAGGACCCAGCCTACTATGGGCTCGAAACAACTGAACAAAGCATGCCTTCAGCACTTGAATCTCATTGGTAGCACCGGTCTTGCAGATCAAGGCTTATCAGGGTAGAGGTAGGTGTAATGTGAATATAGGCTCACTACTGAAAACACACCCAGCAATCCCAATAAATGATTGTCCAGTCAAATACTGGCTTTTATGTAAAGAGTAGTAATTTTGTACGAACACAAAGTGTAATACAGCACACTACAAATAATTATATAGTCTTTATAGGGCAGGCACACTAGTGTTAACCGGGTCAGCTCTCAAGTCTCACTTCCCATTCTAAGGACTGTGGTTATTTCCCTTTTATGTGAAGGGACAACCAAACTATGCGCCACTAGTTAGTTCAGGTATTTGAAGTTCTATGATGGCTTTGCGGAAGCCAAAGTGTCGCCTCGCTATAGCCCCTCAGTTAGAGCAAGTTCCCCCTGAGGTGCCCCTGCCTTGCATTCAGTCTTACCAGCTCTTGCTGGCATGGTGGTTCGGAGTCCCTAAGGATGCCTCTGTGGCCCAGCAGTGAGCAGAAGGCTGGATGCTGTGGTTGAGGCTGCATGCATGTTCACGGAACTCTACCGGTGAGCAATAAGTGCGGCGACAGGTCTTGGGTGCTCCCAGATTAGGAAGGATGAATGGCTGCTCTTCCTCCACAAGTCACACCCTGTTTCTTCTTTATGGATGCATGCTGCTTCAGGGAAATTCTACTTCACCATGGCCCCCCTCTGGAGACATGGGGGGTCGTAAAAGTGCACAGGGCGGCAGCCCCTTCAGGTTATAGTGGCACACAGGGAAATGGCCCTCTTCTCGGTCTAGGGCGATGGCCCTAAATCTTCATTGTTACCCCCACCTTGCATATGGGGGTCACAGACTATATGAACAAGGTGTCGTCCATCTTCAGGTCATGGCCATGCAGACAGTGCACTCATTCTCTTCCTTCATGCGGTTGCCTCCACATGGCATACGGGGGTTATGGAACCTACAGGTAGACAGCCCGATCGGTGCTACAGTGTACACAGCAAGACAGCCCAATTGTTGCAGTGGTCCCGGAAGATACAAGTCTCAAAGTACACTCCCGGGATCCACTCAATAGGATCCCCATTGGACCTCGCTCTCTCCATGTGACCTCCTTCTCCTCACAGGGCCCTCTGGTCTTAGGTCAGGCTGAAGATGGTGCTATAGGCTCTAGACAAATGTTCTTGATTCTCCAGGGTGACATTCCCTCATCCAAGATGGGATACTGGCAGACTGTCCTGGTCACAATAGACAGAATGCATGCTGAAATTATCCACTCTGATGTACAGCTTCAGATTGACAATTTATAAGTCTCAAGCTCCCCTTTTTATAATCCATTTTCAAGACACAAATATGATTTAGTGTCTCGGTCTTTGAAGTTCATGTTCTGGGTGTTGCCTGCTTTGAACTGCTAACTCCTCTGTTGTGCTGTGCCTCCAGAGATCTGTCTATCACAGCAGGAGTCTCTCCAGATTTAATAGTCCCTAACACAGGCCATGGGAGTGACTATAAGATCACACCTTGATGACAGCCTAAGTGATATGCATATCAAAATGTTAAAAAGGCCCCAAGCCTTGCTCTTTATGATGCTCTTATGAGCCCCTTTTTCCTTCTAGAGATGTGTCCAGGCCCCTTTCACCATTGCCCTCTTTGAGAATCACAGAGCTCTGCTGAAGTGTACTGAAGAGACTGGCTCCTCATTCCTCCAGTGTGCGTGTTTTTTTCCCACCCAGCTCTCATGAATGCAGCAATCCACACATCTGTCTGGGGGGCTCCTGTACCTTCACATGTTCCTCCAAAGGGCTCTGGGACTCCCAACAGGGCAACCACAGGCCCTCATTTACTATACCCCCCACATGCACCTATGCATCTTTCGCACTGCATTCAAACAAGAATGTAGCCCTCCATGTACTGTCCACCTCCTGCACCCACACATACCAGCACAAGGCACACAGACCTGTGTGCGCTCTCTCTTCATGTCCAATAGCTCTCTCTGGCTCATTCACACACCAGTGCAGTTCATTCTCATATGCACGGACTGTCTCCATGTACTGTAGCAATCAGGTTCATCATGCACATACCAGAGCAGTGCACTTCATACATGCATGTGCCGTTCTCATGTACTGAGGCACCCGCAGGCTCATCCCAGTGTGGTGCATACACACATGCAAGCACTGTGTTGTAATTTGGCAGCACTTAAGTTAAGCATTGGCTGAAGACAGCCTGTATTCAGAGGCTAAACTGTCCGCTTTGTGGAATCCATTTTGTATTTCTGGCAGCCATTTTGGTTGCCATGTGCTCACCATGTGCTCTGTCCTACCTTCCTGTTAACTGCTCTTGAAATCTGCCTAGAGACAAGTTATATTTAGTTCCTCTTGCTTTGCACATGCTCAGTTGAGCTTGCAGCTGTTCTGAGTTTATAAATGTCAGGATGTGTCTACTAGAAGTAGAAACTGTTAGCTCCACCCACTTGTCGACTGTGCATTTTCTGTATGACCTTATATGTACCTAAAACCAGCATTTGTGTTTGTACCGCCTTCAT
This sequence comes from Calotriton arnoldi, assembly GCA_963921515.1. Classification (NCBI taxonomy): domain Eukaryota; kingdom Metazoa; phylum Chordata; class Amphibia; order Caudata; family Salamandridae; genus Calotriton; species Calotriton arnoldi. Next base: position 682,042 of record CAWUFW010006470.1, on the reverse strand, counting down.
TTGAGCCCCTGTGTGGGTATAAAAGGACCAGGATCCTTCCATTCACTGTGCTACTTCATGCATTACTGAAGGGTGATGTGTGAATGTTAGCTCCACCTTATAAGGTTTAATAAACTCTGTTTTTCCTATTCCAGTTTCTGTGCCAACTTCTTCATAAGGGTCTGAGGACTCTGTGCAGAGAAGGGAGAACTCCTAAGCACTGGTAGGCCTTGCTGAGGCTAACTACTACAAATTGGCGCTTCCAACGTGGGACTCATCAAAAGACTCGGATGCCCGAAGGACTGGTCGCGACGAAGGATTGGAATCTCGCTTTTGGACGCGATCGCTGCCTGAGGAGACCTGAGTCTTGGCACCCATGGCGTTTTTCCTTTCTTTCTGATCTGACCATCCCGGCGGCGCCGGTCCTTGACTGAGATCTCTTCTGTTGATTTGCCGTGCAGTGACCATTTGGTCGATTTGAGAACTTGGCAGTTGGAACCTGGACACCATTTGATTGGTAAGAGCCGTTTTGCGGCACTTGCTGTTGGTTTGATGCCTTTGATTGGTAAGGTAGTTTTAGTAACACTTACTGTGGCTTTGTTTGTATGATTGGCCAATTTTGGAATTTGTTTTGTAATTATATATGCATTGCAATACATATAGGCAGGTAATGAGGAGATTTTTCTCTATTTGAAATTGTTTGAACAGCGCAACGTACGAGGAGTACCTTAAGCGCTACTTTGATTATAATACTGCATATTCTGCACTATTTTTGGCATGCCTGTTTCCAGTACACTTCGCAGAAAGTGTTGCTGTTTTGGAGGTACCAATAGGGATTTAGTAAGTACTCAGTTGACTCCCCTCAGAGGGGATACCTAAATAGGTTTAAGGTATAGTAAAAAGATATTTCTTCCTTGGTGACTAAGTACCCCATGGACTTAAATATGTACATAAAACGGATCCGGATCTGCGCACTTAGTAACATTCATAAGTGGTGATATGCAGAGCGCTTTTTGAGTGTTCTACCAGCCAAAACTGGCGAATTTGGTGTATTTTGGCTTCTTGAACATGGAACAGTCTTTTGGGCTACTTTTGAGAGCTCTTCTTGTAAATATGACTTACAATTAGTATTTACAAATAGTTTGGTTTTTGCGTACAGTTTGTAAGCTGTCTTAAAGTCCTAAGTGTTGATTTGTGGGTTAAATGTGTGTTTAAATGTCTATGTGGTTTGTGGTTTGACATTGGTGATACTTGTGTGAGTAAATAGCGATTGCGCTCTTTGTGTAAGAATGGCTAGCTTTAAGCGCGCTGTATTGTGTGTTCTGAGTGTATGACCCCCTTTTGTAAATGTCTGGAATGAGCTCAATGAGTTTGTTTATGTGTTTTTGCTGTCATCATTCTGTTATGCAAACTGTCATTTAGTTACTTATATATTAAATAAAAATCCAGAAATGAATTATATAACATATGCTAAACAGCTGCATGTTACTATTAAATTGACAGAGTAAGACACTATACATGTGTGCAAATTGCCACAATGCTAAAGATAAAATTAGAATTCGTATTCAATAGGATTAAAATAGGCCTCATACAGAGGAAGAAAAACGAAATTGTGTGTTTTGTAATCAATAGACTAAAATACAACATGTTACAGCATTTTCCTTAGATACATTGTATTAGACATTAAAAGGCATTCACATCATTTGAGTGAATTTGGTCGTTGCTGAACTAAATACACATTATAGAAAGATAGATTTGACTGCATTGAAATGCCTCAGTTTTTAAATAGACTGTGACATGCTTTCTTTCAGCACCAGAGAAAAAAGCTTTCCAACAGCTGTGTTTAAACTGACTAACTGAAAAGAAACTGTTTGACACAGCAAATGGGGATTTAACTCTGTCAGGGTATTTCAAATAATAAAGGGGTTTTTTCCTGAGAAAGGCGTGAAAATTCGACGCCTGCTGACAAACAACAGCTGCATAAATAGCATATGGCTATTCCTGATCACGGCCACAGACAGGAATGCTGAGTCAGCAAAATTTTAAGTCAGTGTAAAACTGGTATAAAGTCCTGCCTTATTTTAAAAGTTTCAAAACACCAGTTTCATTATTTTAGATAACAGAGAACAAAATTGAAAGTAGGGATTTCCTTTCTTAATGCCTTTTTTACATAAGTACATCTGTGGTTCTGATGTTAAATGATAACTGTCCTTTAAAAAGTGGCGCAGACTTTTCATGTTTCAAGTAAGGCTTCTGTGCTTAGGGTTATAAATGAATGCGTTTAAATATGATAGGCAAGGAATGAAGCTTGCTTTTCAAATGTGGAATCATCAGAATGGTTGGTTTTATTAAAATAAAAAAAAAAGAATTATATGAAAAAAAATATATATTATTAAAAATAAATGCTTTAAATTCGTTTTTTAATCTTTATAAAGCCTAATCATCATACTGTGAATTCCTAGCATCAAAGTTGAATTTAAGCAGTGCTGTACCGAAAAGAAGGGAACTTAAATGTGAAATGTCACTTTACCCAGCCGTACAAAACTCATTTTTATAAGGGTATACCTTATACATTTCTGATTTCCCATTCCTGGGCTATCTAGAGAACACTCTGGGGGTTCCTATTATGCAAAAATATTGTAGGATATTCATTTTTAAGTGCCCCTACCACCAAAGTCGAAATTGAGCTAAATTCACTATTTTAACAGCAGTTCTACCACTCAGGGCAGGTTTCAAACTGATCTCAAGCTAGAGCTGGTACATATGCAAATATAGAACAAACAGCTGACCTCTGTATTACTAGACTGCACACCACATACTGTACACAAATGAAAATAAGTATACAGAAACCAGCAGACGTTATTATCCTACCTTTAAATTACTGGCAAACGGATCGGACAGGACTGCCTTTCAGCTGTGATTCTCCAGAGTTGCTTTGAATTACGAAAACCGCATGGCAAGCCTTGCACAAACAAAATGAACAGCTGCTGAACGGGTCAAAGGTCGGAGTTCTGCATTTAGCAACTTAGCAGGGTGAAGGGTAAGGTTTGCTTGGACACTTGAGATGACAGCGCAAAGAGAGGAAGAGAAGCTTTGCTTCCTATTTTTGGCAAACACACGTTTTGCGCAGTCATATGAAACAAAGGAAAAGCAGCCCTCAGTTGAGCATTTGATCTGCCATGTATATAAAAATAATGGTTTTAGTTTAAAGAATACTGTGTAGGGGCTAAGATAAGGAGGAAATGGATTTTAGTTTGCATTCATGCGCCCTCATGTTAATCTAGTACAATTGCTCAAGGAATTGATACATTGGTTGCTAACGCTTTCTACAGTACTCAATGTGCTTGTGTTAGGCTGAATCAGAGAATAGCCACTTTCTAAGATATCTCCTACAAGTTTGTTTGTGCCCAGTTGCTACAAATAGGGGTTGAAAGTGTTGACAGAAGTGAAACCTGTTTCAGGTTTTCCTACTGTCAAAATGGGGGAAGGAGGCTAGCTCCTCTACAAATTAAGGGTAGGCAAAATTATGTTTTCTCTCTTCTTTTTCTCACTTTTTTTTTTGAGTCTGTCTAAAGCTGTCTAGGAAATGGCCATGAGACAGTTATTGGCTATTCAGTAATACGGTTTTAAAAATTGTTAGCATTAATAAAATGATAAAATCTATGCTATGTTACTGCCCATCCTGTATGAAAGAATGAGTAATCTAGATTGCTGTTCCCTTATTTGATCTTTAAGGAGAACTGTATAGTGGGGGTTTCTGTTCAAAAATCTCAGGTGGCAATCCCATTATTGTTTATGTTATTCTCATGTTCTATACAGTTTTGTAAGGGCATTGCTAGTCTTTTATTAGCTAGTCTCTGTCAATAAGCTGACAGCCCTTATTAGAGCTGGAGATAGGGTTTTTTTCCTTTTGAAAATGATGTTGCAAAGTCCAGATCGTGAAAAGTACAATGCAGGAAAGACGCTCATGTGATCCTTAGCAAACATTTTGAAGGAAAATATTGTTTTATAGGAGTTTGTTTGTCATAACATGTTCTGCTGGAGAAAATGTACCCACTATGTTGAAGTTTAGTTCTTTTTGCAATAAGAATCCCTGTTAAATTAGCAGTTTTAGATTTTCCTGCTGCGCCTATAACATGAGAGCATGGTCCTAAGCATAACATGTAAGAGAAATTATTTTACAAGTGTCTGCAGTCCTGTATAAGTAATGTAAAATCTATGAGTAAAAGTGTAGAACATTTCCTTTTTCTTGAGGGTTCTTCAGATTAGTAATATAGGAATACACCAATGTAAGTATTTGGAGTATGTCTGTATTGTTTTTCTCTTTTCCTCAGAATTTAGTAAATGAACACAGACTTCCTTGGCTGTTTGGGATTGGGTGATGTATTACTCTTGTCAGTTCACCGAAAAGTTCCTTTTATACTTGCCAATAGGTCTAGGGTGTTTTTTTTTACTCTCAGATAGATGAAGTGGTTCTTGGGTGCCTTGCTAATGTATGGGGTGCCCCAGGACTAAGAAAGTATTCTGAGACTATCCTCTCTGTTGATAGATTATTTCTGTGCCTTGTCTAAAGACCTTTTTTTTGTTCTGTCCACCAATAGATATTTGCTGCCTTACAACCATTGCCAGAGGGGCCCGGACATCAGATCCAGCCTGGGGAGTCAGCGCCACTCCAGTTTGAAGCCAAAGTGAAGGTAACCAGCACAGGCGTTGCTGCCAACTAGGACCTCAGTGAAGGCGGAAGCCCTGGGATGTGAATTGTGTACCCCTGCCACTGTCTTGGGCGAAAGACGGGGTCACAAATCAGAAAGGAGAAATCATGGATCAAGTTTTTGATGCCCAGCTGAGAGAGTCACAGACCGACCAGAACGGCAAGGAGGCTTTGCTTGAGGTGACCCCTTTTGAAACAAGGGTTGCTTCAGAGATCCTAGCATCAGGCCTCTGAATCCTGGTCCCAAAGTGAATGCAAGTTTGCACCTTTGTTTGTTGATCAAGAGATACCTGGGCACACTGGATGCAATTTGTGGCCCCAACAAAAGAGCAGTGCGCCAGCAGAGCAATATAGGAGTTAGGGAAGGACTTGAGTTTAGGGTACAGGTGCTGTGCCTCTGGTGCCTGTTAGATTAAAGTGAAGAGAACTTGTGCACTGCTTGAGACACTGGACAGGATCGTTGAAAGACTTTTTCTTCTCAAACTGGGCCGTGATTCTTGAGTTGCGAGTTGTGCAGCTCCACCGTGGGAACAACAAGAGCCTGCCTGTGAGGCTCAAACGGACACAGGGAGAAGACTCCCCTCTGGCTGGTTGTACTGCGGCTCCAATTTCCCAAGGACTCTTTTTTTGTTAGTAATGTACCCCTTTGGTCGTCCCATTTTTGAGGAGGAGCAGCCCTTTGCGGCTCCTTGTCCTAATTCCTATGGCCCTGTGTGGTCCTCCTGGTCCTTTGGAGCCAGGATTGTTTTTGTAATAATCTGTCTGACTTCTTTAATATTTGCATTACTTATAATGCTTATTCTACACGAAAAATGTTTTCCTGAGCAGTTGACAAATGTTACTTTGCCCTCCTCCTAAAAATATATTAAATTGATATTTTAGCCCTCATAAAAGAAATACTGGAAAAGTCTATTGAAAATGTTTTTATTAGGTATGTGCTGTTGGCTATTAATTGAAATAGATAGTCACTGAAATACATCAGAGCCCTGAAACTTAGAATTAGATTAGATGGTTTTGAACTCTTGTTTCTGCTTGGGGCTGGAAGCTACTGACTATCCTGTGTGTAATGATTAATACTTTTTACATGCTGTGTATGTATCCAATGTGGTCCAATGCTTTGCTCCATTTGCATCTCTGCTTGTATACCTGTCAGAGGGAACGTTGTTGAAACAAAGGCCCAACAAATGTTGAATAAAGAGGTGGCCGAAATAATGTTAATAGATGTACGGGATGAATATCTAGATTACCCCAGATAAACGAATGTCTTCAGCCAATGCTGAAAGGGCCGTCTGTTGTAATTTGGCAGCACTTAAGTTAAGCATTGGCTGAAGACAGCCTGTATTCAGAGGCTAAACTGTCCGCTTTGTGGAATCCATTTTGTATTTCTGGCAGCCATTTTGGTTGCCATGTGCTCACCATGTGCTCTGTCCTACCTTCCTGTTAACTGCTCTTGAAATCTGCCTAGAGACAAGTTATATTTAGTTCCTCTTGCTTTGCACATGCTCAGTTGAGCTTGCAGCTGTTCTGAGTTTATAAATGTCAGGATGTGTCTACTAGAAGTAGAAACTGTTAGCTCCACCCACTTGTCGACTGTGCATTTTCTGTATGACCTTATATGTACCTAAAACCAGCATTTGTGTTTGTACCGCCTTCATTTGAGCCCCTGTGTGGGTATAAAAGGACCAGGATCCTTCCATTCACTGTGCTACTTCATGCATTACTGAAGGGTGATGTGTGAATGTTAGCTCCACCTTATAAGGTTTAATAAACTCTGTTTTTCCAATTCCAGTTTCTGTGCCAACTTCTTCATAAGGGTCTGAGGACTCTGTGCAGAGAAGGGAGAACTCCTAAGCACTGGTAGGCCTTGCTGAGGCTAACTACTACAACTGTCCCTAGATATTCTTTGGTGTAGGCAAAAGTTGAGCTGAGCACACAGCAGTGGAATGCTTATGAGTGGGCCAGTAACCCTTACTCCCATGACACAGGTTAGAAGGCCTGGCATATTACTTGATCACTCAGTATAAATATGATCTGTTGCTACACAGCTCACAGTGAGTGTGATAGACCTCTTCTACTATGAGGGTAGCAAGTGGTGTGCCCCTTCTGGTCTAACCAGACCCCAATCCATGAGACAGGCCTAGGTCATGGTGCACAGGCATAATCTGTATTCACTGATGACTACAAATCGTTATCAAAGATACATATCTCACCACAGCTGATGCTCTCAGGGTAGCAGTTCATGTCTACTACAATGCGAGGGACTTTTCAGTCCCAATAGATACCCCTCCCAGATCAGGCTACCACTAACCAACTCCTAGCTTTAAGCGGTTGGATCATCAGATCAGTGAAACTAGAGGGAAAGTCCATCAGCATTCCAGTGGCTTAATCCAGTTCTGTGCTCCACTATGTAAGGAAATGCCACATCCCCAAACTTCTGTATGGATGCTACTGTTTTTTCGACTCTGAAGTTCACTGGGCTCTACTGACTAGGTCCGAGTGCATGTGCTCTGACTTTCTCCAAAGTGTTATTGCAATTTGATAATACATAATTGTCATAATTAACTTACCTGCAAGCCCCTATTATATTGTACCCAGTGTACCTAGGGCCTGTAAGTTAAATGTCATCAGTGGACTGCAGCACTTATTGTGCCACCACGACAGTGACAATGTGAAAACAAGGCTCTAGCGCTGCCATCACAGCCTAGTTGAGCAGCTTTTATACTGCCAACCCTACAAGGCAAAATAACCCATTTGCCAAGTCCAAAACATACATTTTTTAATATTTATTAGTCACCGCTAAGGCAGGCCTTATAAGCCCATAAGGCAGGGTGCAGCAAATTTGAAAAGAAGGACCTGTTTATTTTGTACTTGGCATGTCCTGACTGAAAACTCTCAATTGTCTCACAAGGCACGTAGACTCATTAGCTAACATGGTGTTACACTAGCCCAACCGCCAAGTGCTAGCTTCCATTTGGGAACACCAAATATAGTACTTTAAGTTAAATTATTTTGTTACATTAAACCTGACTTATTGCTGAGGTTGGATTTAAAGTAACTTTTAATGTAAAGGTGACTTTAGGAAGTCACCACTTTCTTGCTCCAAACTTCTATTAGCCGTTTCTGATTAACTACAGCAGTTGTTACCAGAAACAGCCTACTGCCCTCCCATCAGGAGGTGTGAAGCACTCCCAGGAACAATGAACAAAGGGACCTATTGATGGGAGGAGGTGTAACCTCCTCCAGGATGATGACCAGAGGACCCAACTTCAAAGGGGAGATCGCCTCCGATAGGCAAATGCGTGTCACACTGTAGCCAGTCCTTTCCTTTGTGTAGTTAAACAGGCTGGCATCTATTCCAGAGTGGAAAAACCCCTTCCAGAATAAGTTTCCAGGACGGGTAGCTAACTAAACTGTACATGCCTCAGAGGTGTACCTATAGTGCTGACCCAGGAAAGAAGGGTGTGGACATCTTGGATTTGAGCAGAGAGATGCACTGTGGGCTTTAGTGCCACACCCACAGGAAATGATGTTAGAGTGGGTAAGTTTGCCTCGAAGAAAATTGTTACCCCATTGAACAGGGAATAATCACCACCCACAAACTCAAACTTTGCATAAAAGTGGTAGCCCTGGATACCAACCTCAGCACACTGCTGGACTCGGAAAGAACAGAAGGACTGCACTTGCTGAGCCTGTTCACCTCAGTTAGAAAGGCTTCACCAAAGAAGACTGCACCTGCTACACTTACTGAGCCAAGAGCGGAATTCAGAAAGAAAAGGGCAGCTACTACCGTGAAGAGAGACCCCAAGGGCTGGACCTGCTACCCCTCATTCCAAGGACCAGTGAGTGAACTCTAAGTGCTAGTTGGCATGACTACTGTTAAGCTTCAGGGACACAAATGTTAAAGGACCCCTGTACCTGCAAGGTGCCTAGCTGCTAAGTTAGCACTGGCCTTGCTCTGAACTCCGATGGTGAAGCCTGTGAGATCGAGTCCTCACCCCACAGAGGTGCCTCTTAGGTCCTGGACCATTGGCTGGTGCTATAATGTACTCATTACTGCCACAGAACTGCAACTTGCACGTCTGAATCAAAAGATGATGTTTTTTGGCACTTGGTCCAATGCTAACAGACCACTAATACTTGTCCATTTGTGGCTAGCCTCGAACGCTGTTGAGAAGAAAGGCTCTTCACTGGACTGCTGGACTTCGCCTGTCCCTCAGCGTTGACCCCAGTGCTGGACTCAAGATGCAGAGGAACCCGCCAATCTAACTGTCGATGAGAAAAAGAACCATAAAAGTTTCTACGTGCGAAAGTCAAACTCTGACTGGGACCAATCTGGCAACTGAATCTAGACTACCTATCATTGAGGTGAGCCTGAAACTTTGGCTTTGCCCTAGACTCTCACATTCGGGGCACATAGACTACTGCTAATAGTGAAAAGCAATGATTTACAAACATTTTGGAGTAAATTGGAGTAATTTATGAAAACCTTGCAAAAATCATAACACTGGTAATCTTCATCAGATTTCTGTTGTTTTATTGTCTATATAAAAATAAAAATATATACTATTTTTTGTAAATTAAAGTGGGATTTTTATTGTGTCGTTTTTCTTACTTATTGACTGTTTCGGTAGTGATAAATGCTTTACACTAATTTTCTTCTCAATTTAATCTGACTGCTCTGCACCACAGCTACCTAGGACTGAGGAAAGGTTTGATTTAAAGAAACCTAAATTGGCATGATAATGCATAGTGACATTATTACTTGGTGAGGTCTGTCAACCGCACCAACTAATAATTCATTTTTCTCACATACAACAAAATCTAATCCTTCCAAAGAGATGGACCATTTCAACAACAACATGGCATTCTATTTCTTCATAGACATCAACCACTTCTTTGGCTTATGATCTGTTTGCACTACAAACCTAGTGCCAAACAAGTACAGACAGAACTTGCGCAATGTCCACACTATCGCAAAGCACTCCTTCTCAATAGCTACTCAAGTCTGTTTTTTGTCAGAGACATCTCTCTGTAAAATAAAAGGCTTATCTTAGTCAGGTGCTTTTGGTACTGGAGCATTGAATAATGCCTTCTTCAGTTCCTCAAATGCCTTTTGATACTCCTCAGTCCAGATCAGCTTTCAGGGCTGCTTCTTGGAGGTCAAAGCTGTCAATGAGACAGCTATATTTACATAGTTCACCACACATTTCTGGTAATACCTAGTAAGTCCTAGAAAGGCCCTCACTTTAGTCTGAGTAGTAGGCACTTCCCACTCCATCACAGACTGAATCATGCCATCCAACGGGCGAATCTTCCAGTTCCCCACCTCATGCCCATGGTAGACTACAGAGAACTGCCCTACCTGACACTTGGTTGCCTTGATGGTTATTTTTGCCTCCTGTATGCTAGCCAAAGCCTGTCCTAGGTGTCTTTGGTAGTCTTGTAATGGCCTGCTAAACACCACAATGTCAGCCAGGTATGCCACACAGAACTCCTCCAGCCCTGTAAGAACATGGTTCACCCGGCACTGAAAAGTGGCAGGAGCATTCTTCAACCCCGAAGGGCATCACCATAAACTGATACAGCCTCTGTGGAGTAAAAATGAAGTGTTTTCCTTGCCACTTGGTGCTAAGGTGATCTGCCAATACTCATTGGTCAGATTAAAGATGCTCAAGTACTTTGCAGCACCTCAGTGATCCACAAGCTCATCTGCTATTAGCACTGGATGGGAATTTGTTTGTGTCACCTCAATGAGGGCTCGGTAGTCCACAAAGAACAACAAGTCAGTAGACCCTTGCTTTGAAACTAGCCCAAGAGGAACGATCTCTCAATGATCCCCTGGTCCAACAATTTGGCAACTTCAAACTTAATGCATTTCTGAACCCAGTTAGACATTCTGTACATTCTGCCTTTCACTGCTGAATGCTTCCGGTGTGTATATCATGCACACAGACAGGTGTCAACCCTGAAGCCAATGAGAAGAGTTTGAAAAACTGTCCCAGCACCTCTCTACACTCTCTCTGCTGCTCAAGCGTTAACTCATGGGCTAGCTAAACCCTTTCCTCATTGCTATCCCTTATGTCACTATGCAGTAAGTCATGAAGAGACTCACTGTCTTCTTCAACGTCATCTGCCATGGCCATGATAATCACTATGTGATCTCTCTGGATGTAAGGCTTCAGCCTGTTAAAATGGAACACCCTCTTGGGTTCTGTTGTGGTGCCTGTATACACCAAGTAGTTTTCTTCAGAAACATTCTAAACTACCTTGTATGACCCACACCATTTGCCATCCAGAGCCCTGGGACACATTGGTTTGAACACTAGCACTCCCTAACTATCCTGACACCAAGTCAGTGTAGTTTTCTCATCATAACATTCCTTCATCAGAGCTTGGCTAGCATGATGGTTTACCTTTGCTACTGCACCATCAACTTCCTGAGGTCAATCACATAGTCCATCACATCCTTCTGTGGAGATGCTGAGGTTTCTTCCCAACCATCTCTGACCAAGGTGAGTGGGGTCCTAACCGGGTGTCCATACAGAAGCTCTAAAGGACTGAATCCTGTCCCCTTCTGTGAAATCTCTCGCTAAGCAAACAAGAGACTTGGTAGAAGAAAATCCTCCGGAGGTCCTCTGACAGAGTTTGCATCATGTTCTTCAGTGTTTTGTTGAATCGCACCACCAAACCATTAGTTTGTGGGTGGTATCCTGTGGAGAAGTGATATGTTACACCAGCTTGCTCCTACATCTCTCTCATGTAAAATGAGATGAAATTGGTTCTCTGGTCCTCGGTAATCCAACCCTAGAAAAAATACCCAGGAGAGCGCTTGCTACCACCCATGCAGTCATACTCCTCAGAGATACCACCTCAAGGCACCTGGTGGCGTGGTCCACCACAACCAAGATATATTTATTACTTGAATGTTGGATGAGGGGTGAAACTTACCAATTATGTCCATTCTCATCTGCCTGAGTGAACAATTACAACTGGTATAAACACTAATGGTGCTTTAGTCCTCCCTTCCGACTTACTACACATCTGGCTAGCGGGACATGTTTGAAAGACCCGCCCTGTGTTTATGCACATTCCTGGACAGTAGAACAGAAGTTCCAACCTATCCTGGGTATTTCTAATGCCCAAGTGTCCTGACAAGTGCACTTTATAGGCCTGTGACTAAAGGACATTCCTGTGCACCACTGGAATCACATGCTTCTTGCTAGATCCTGACTCAGTATTCACCAGAAATATGCCTCTCAAAATAGTTCTTGTGCAGGAAGGTTCCCCTTCCTGCACAAAAACAATCCTGCATGCAATGGAGGCACTTTTGCATCATGGTGCAAGGGTGCCTGCGTTGGTGCTAGGATGCCAAAAGGGCACCAGTACAGGGGAAAAGGCAAGAATGTGCCATATTGAATTAAATATGGTGCATTTCTGCCCTTTCCCTGTCATGCAGTGCAGCACAGCAAGGTGACTTGCTGCACTGCACTGTGTCAAGTTTGTAAATAGGCCCCTTTGTCTTCACAAGGCAGGCACACTGGCATCCTGGGTCAGCACTCAAGTCCCACTTCCAACTCTAAGGACCGTGGTTATTCCCCATTTATGTGAGATGACATGCAATCTAGGTGTCGTTAGTAAATTCAAGTCTTAGAATTGTGCAATGATTTTGCAGAAGCCAAAGTTTCTGCGTGCCATAGTGCATTAGTCAGAGCAAGTTCTTCCAGAGGCCCGGCAACCAGTCTTTCCCACTCTCCCTAGAGTGGCATTTTGGAGTCCCCGAGAATGCATCTGTTGCCCGGAACTGAGCAGAAGGCTACATACTGTGATTGAGTCTGCAAAGCTGCCATCGTCCAAGGTGCTTCTACAGGCTGCGGTATGTCTTAGATTTGAAATGTTGAATCGTTGTTCTTCCTCCATGGGTCAAGGCCTGCTCCTTCTTTGTGGCTGCGCACTGATTCAGGACGACAGCCCTTTCACTTCACAATGGACCCCTCCAGGCACACGAGGAGTCATAGTAGTGCACACAGGGTGACGGCCCCTTCAGGTTACAGTGGCACACAGGACGTCAGCCCTCTTCTAGATCTAATGCTGTACCAGGGAGATAGCCCTAAATCTTTACCATGGCCCCCATCTGGCATAGAGATTGGCATGGCCTATACAAACAAGGCATTAGCCCTCTTCAGTTCACAGTACTTCAAAGGGCAGTGGCCCTTCTCTTCCTTCAGCATGGCACCAAGGGCTGTGACCCTTATTCTTCTCAGTAGCCCCCATCTAGTATATGGGAGTTATGGACTGCGCATACAGGCATGCAGGCCGATCGGTGTGACGGTACACACAAGCAGACAGTCTGACTATGAACCACTCCCAGGATCCATTCACCAAGATCACTACTGGACCTCACTCCCTCCAGGCGACCTCCTTCCACTCACAGGGTCCTCTAGGCTTGGATCAGCAGGAAGCTGGTGCTACAGGCTCGAAGGCTTGGAAAGCTCACAAGAAACCTAAGGGAGATCCACATGTGCTATTTACACTAAGGATTATGTGAAAATACTAAATACTTTTCGATGAGTGCTGTCTCAGTTGATTTATGCGGAATTAATATCATGTATCGTCGTAGTTTTGGCATTGACAAGCCTGGAGTGGTTGTTTGGCTTGTAGGCTACTCTTGTGAGTCTTGTTGGTCCAAATTTCTTAGGATACCTACAGGCGTCACGGATCATATGGAATAAGAATTTAAAGATAACAACATTACAGGTACTTACACACTATGGGCCACCACACCACCTATGCATCTGCTTTGTTCGACAAACATTGTACACAAATAAATGTCACTTATGACGAGTGTTCTCGTTGGAGGTTCTCGTTACCGTGAATAGTGTTTATGCATGCTCACTAATTCATGTAACTATTCACAGGTCGGTTTTAGAATTGTATAAACTATGGGATAACAGCTATGTAACAAATGTCTTGTACAGAGACGATGTGATGAGGGTGAACTGTTATTGTTTTGTAGCTCTGAAGATGTCTTGGGGTACCCCCTATAAGACAAAACACGTGTTGGCTACAGAAACATGAAAAGAGTCCAACAAGAAACGAAAAAGAATAAAAAGAAAGAAAGAATTCTTGGCTCTATATGCATTTATTGACTGTTTGACTTAAATTGTATACTTGATTCAGCATGTGCTAAGAGATTTGTGCTACAGGCTCAAGGCAAGTGTTCTTGATTCTCCTTAGTGATGTCTCCTCACCCAGCATTAGAGTTTTCCAGACCTCTATTCCCCAGTCCTGATCACAACAGGCAAAACTCTTGTTGAGCTTGTCCACACCGATGTTCATCATCAGTTTGACAATTTGTGAGTCTAAAGCTCCTCTTTTTATAATCCATTTCCAGGCACAAATGTGATTTAGTGTCTGTTTGAAGTTCAGGTTTTGGGCATTGCCCTCTTTCACGTGCACAATCCTTTGTTGAGGTCTTCCTCCTGAGAGCCGTCTATTACATCAGAAGTGTCTCCATACTTGTTAGCCTCAAGCACTGGCCATTGTAGTGGATGGAGGGCCACACCTGGACGTCAGTCTCAGTGATATGTGTATCAAAAGGTTACAAAGGTCCCAAGCCATGCTCTTCATGACTCTTTTATGAGTGACATCTCTTTCCTGAGATGAGTTCAGGCCTTTTTCACCAGTGACTTCTTTCAGAATCAAAGAACTCTGAGGAAGTGTATTGAAGAGGCTGGCGTCTCCTTACTCCAGTGTTCTTGTCCCACCCAGCTCGCAGGACTGCAGCAATCCACAAATCTGCCTGGGGGGCTCCTCTACCTCTACATGTTCCTCCAGGAAGCCCTGGGGCTCCCAACACAGAAACCACAGGCCCTCATGCACTGTACCCCTCACAGGGAACTATGCATCCTTAGCGCTGCATGCAAACATGTGTGTAGCCTTCCATATGCTGTACCACTCGAGGCACACAAAAATGCATGCCATGTCTCCAAGTATGGTAGTTCTCCAATGCGAAAGCACATACCAGTGTGGCGCACTCACACTTCACATGCTGACCCCATGTATTATAGCACTTGCAGGCTCATGCAGATGCCAGCATGGTGCACTTCAAACATGCATGTGCTGTCTCTATATTGTCCCTGATGTAGACCAAGTTTGAGCGGAGCACACAGCATCAGAACATCAATGAGTGGGCCAGTAGGCCCCACTCCCATGATACAGGTCAGAAAGCCTGCTCATATTACTTGATCACTCACTATAAAAACGGTCTGCTGCTACTCTCACAGTGAGGGCAGTAGTCCTCCACCACTATGAGGATAGTGCATAGTGTGCACCTCCTGGTCTAACCAAACTACACACCATGAGACAGGCCTAGGTCATGGTGTCATGCTCATGATCCATGTTTGCTCATGAACACAAATTGTTACCAAGGATCCAGTAATCACAGTCGCTGGGGCACTCAGGGCAGGGGGTCACGTCTACTACCATGTAAGGAACTTTTCCATCTCAATAGATGGACAGACTGCCCTCATGAAGGCTCAGCATGTATATCATTAATAGGCAGATCTTATGTCAGAGATGGCCAAAATGCTTTCAGGAAGGCTCACTGTATGACACCAATGGCCCGTCATTATGCCCAAGTAAGACACTCACCAAATGCCATTAATAGGCCATAATTATGGCAAATACGGCAACATGTCCAAAAGAATGGCCAAAATACATCATTAATGGACTATTATTATGTTAAGATTAGCTAGCATGTGCCCGGGAATGCCCACAATGTCATGTACAGCCCTCAATAGGCAGAAGTGAGCGCCCTTGCTGATGACCACCGACATACATATAAGAAACCAAATTCACCCATGCATTTGCTTACATATACTCCCACTCACCTGAGATTGGGCAGCATCATATCAGATGAAACAATAAATTAAATAATTTGTGTGGTAGTACATCTGTTGCTATTATCCTACTTATAGTCTATTTACCAGTCAGGTGGAGCAGAATTGCCATGTGGAATTCAATTCTGCCTGATAACAAGTGGGCACAGACCCGATTTTAATAAACCTCTTTCCCAGTCCCTGCTGAGATTTTTGTTGGGCAAAGTGGAGCATATAATGCTCCTCTTCATCCAGAGCATCTACTTCCCTCCATCCCTACCCTCTGAAATGCCCTCCCTCCATCCATCTCCACCCAACTCCTCCCCCTGCTCACATTTAAGACCTTCTCATAGCAGGTGGTAAATGTGAGCGTTAATCCTCCAAAAATATAGAACACTATACAGAATTACACCCGCTAAGGCTGGTCTGCAAAGTTAATCCCCATCATAATTACACAGTACTGACAGAGAACCATAGGGTAACTTAAATTTTTCATGTAGAGTTTGCACCCCACCAGTACCGCTCAATTCTTAGGCAGTATTCTCGGAAAGATTACAAGGCTAAGCATGGTTTCCTGGTTTTAGAATCTGTGTCCTGCTACAATTCTGGGCACCAAATGCACTAATTCACTTCTCCTCAATGTTACTTGGGCCCTTCATGCTCAGATGAAAATCTGAGGCCTGGAATGAAGGTTGTGAAAAGTCAATTTAAAATAAGTCAAATATATGTTCTCATACTAAACTCTTTTGCCTTAAGACACACATTATTATGGGCTGTGACTGAAGATAGATGAGAACAGTGACATAAGTTCATTCTAACAGTGTGTGAATTTCACAACCGTGAGTATGGTCCGCTTCAACAAAATGGCAAGCATACTTGCCATAGAGCACTTAGATACAAACAGTGAACTTAAACAGTGGCATTGTGAAAACAAACAGACGGCTCCCCCTACAGAATGTGAAGAGGGGCCCTTGAGTCTCCCATATCTCACTGATATCCATTGAATGGGCTGAATGTCCCCCCTGAAAACTTGGGGCCAGTGCTTAATTTGTAAAAGATTAAGTGCTGCTGCCCAAAGCTCTGCCCAGAAGCCTGCATCAGAGCAATTAAATGTCAGTGAGCCAAATGCCAAGGCTGAATAGTCTTCAATCTACCTCATGCCTCTTTAATCCACTCCTAGACACTCCCTCCCCCTTTAACTCACTCATGCAGGTTCCTGCCTTCTCCCTTTGTGATGGTGTTTCCATATTTCTCTTCCTCCTTCTTTCCCCCATGCATGTTTTTCTCTCTCTTGCTCTTGGGAAATGTTCAGCCTGGAAAAATAATTGTTGGTCCCAAAAAATGAGTGGCAGTGGTCCCCACCTGCAACTACTAACCCAAATTAAGCACTGCAGGCCCCCCTGCACCACAGGTGCTGCAGGGGCATGTGTTACACCTCTGAGCTTTAAAATTATTAACAGACACTTTCAGTGACTGTCATATTTCATACCAGCTCCCTCATCACAGATCATTTTAGCTCCACTGCATGGCGAGGAGGGAGGTACAGCATGTCAAGCCCTCTAGGTGGCTCACAAAGCATGACTATGCGGACTGAGCTTGATTGTGTGAAAGTGAGAGAGCAGAACTCCATCACGTCTACTAAGATATGGTGTTGTTTCTCTCTCTCCCAGCACTGGCATATTTTAGGCTGCCTTGCTCCAATTCACACACCCTTGCATCATAGTACCAGTATGTATGCGTGATGTCAAGCATAGGCTTTTGTGCTTGAAAGGTACCTTACAGTATACAATTCTATGTTTGGACATCGTTTAATACTTTCCTGCTTTGTTTGTGTGCTGTGCAGTGCAGCACACATACAAAGTTGGAAAAATTTTTAACAAAAGAAAAGAATTCTCAATATTTATACTTGTCTCAAGGAGTCTACTCTTTTTAACAGACGGGATTTATGACAAAATTCAATTGTGTTTGCATGGCTTACCCATGGAATACCCCCTTGATGCCAAGTAGCGCTACTTTGCATCGCTTTAGGGCTAGTAAATCCTAAAATAAAATTTTGCAACTGGTTTGCATCACTTTTGTGACGCAAACCCAGCTCAGAGTGTTAATAAATCAACCTCATTGTTTCTAGCATCCTTTATTGTGTGCATGTGTGTGAGTGCCTGAACTTACCTAGCCTACTGTTACTTTAACCACAGGGTGTCCTCAGATGGAACCTAGAGGTTATGGAGTTCCAGTAGGGACAGTTGGAGAGGTGATCTGATTACCAGTGGCTGCGTGTTGTACTGGTTGGAAGTGGATACAATAAACTATATGCACCAGACAAGCATATGACTACTTGTTGTCACATGGTGACGAGCTAGGGGCATCCACTTTGAATTAATCAACCCCGTGTGAATCTTCCTGATGATTTCGAAGAGAAGCTTGGTATGTTGAAAATTTTTAAATATAGGATTATTTTGAAATCTAGTGCCAGACCAGTAATACATAGGGTTAGAAAAGTACCTCATCTTATGTTGAAGCCACTGTAAGAAGAGTTAGACAGGTTTCTGTGATTAGGGGTAATCAAAGAGATTGAAGTCTTTGAGTGGCTGGCACCCATTGTCTTGGCTCCTAAAGACAATGGCACAAAGATCAGGATGTGTGTGGACTTAAGCGGGCTCAACAAATGTATTTGGGTTGGCTGTCAACCTCTACCATGCAATTCAGAGCAACCCTGACCATGCTAGCGGGAGCAAAGGTTTTTCGTGTTATGGACCTTTCCGGAGACTATCATCAGGTATCACTCCATGAATATTCTAGACCACTTACCTCTTTTGTCACTCCTTTGGGAGCTTTCCGTTTCATCAGAATGTTTTTGGGTTGGCGTCCACTGCTGAATGTTTCCAAAGGGTGATTAAAGAGGTACTTAAGAGTGTCAAGTCTGTATTATTCTTTCATGATGACACCTTAGATTATGGTGAGGACAACACTACATATGATGCTGCCCTGAGGGAAGTTCTCGCGAGTTTGAGGGACAGTGGGCTCACTCTAAAAAGGGAGAAATGCAAGTTTAATGTAGGAACTGTTTCCTGTTTGGGCCTTACCATTTTAGGGGATGGCATCAGGCTTAAACTGGAATTGGCAATATCCATCACGTCAGCAACCACACCCACTGACAAGGGCCAAGTAAGGTAATTTCTTGGCCTTGCAGAGTATTACTCGAAATGTGTCCCTGATTTTGCAAGTGTGGTACAACCTGTGAGGATGCATTTGAGATAAGGAGCAAGCTTTGAATGATCTTTGGAGTGTAAGGAAGCTTTTACGGTGGTTAAAAACAGAATTGCGAGCCTGCCTACCTTGGACCATTTTGATGTGATGGGGAAGACGTTGCTCACCACGGATGCTAACATGAGGGGCTTGGAGCAGTCCTTTCTCAAATGGTTGAGGGTGAAGAGAATGTGGCATTTGCCTCACATTCTCTCAAAGGTGCAGAAGAACACTATTCAGTGGTGGAACATCAGGCACTTGCTTGTGCCTGGGCCATGAATCATTTTAAAAACTACCTTTGGGGTTTGCCTTTTGTGGTATTGAGTGATCATAGGCCCCTGGCACAAATGTTTGCTTGTACGAGTGTTGAAAACACCACTCCTCCGAATAAGCGACAGGAGGAGAGTCTTATGGAATTCGATTTCCAAGTACAGTATTTGCCAGGTAAACGAAATATCCCAGTTGATTGTCTCTCTAAGTTGCCTTTGGAAAATGGTGCTGTCTCAGTGGCGGAAATTCCTTTATTGTGGGTAAAAGAATCAGCCCTCAGTAAGGTGGAATGGGAGTTGGAGACTGACAAAGATGTGACTCGTAAACTGGTGGCTAAGCATGTTGTTGGAAGTTGGCCTAACTATAGAGCTAATTCTGATGAGGCAAGGCCGTTTTTTAATGTCAAGGAAGAATTGAGCATTGTGGAAGGAGAATTGTTCAGAGGAGACAGATTAGTCCCACCAGCAGGTTTAGTCAACATAATCATTAACCTGGCTCAAGAAGGGCATCTGGACAGGATCCTCACAAAAGCTAGTGTTAGGGAGTGTTATTGGTGGCCGGGCCTTGACAGGCAAATGGAGGAAGTTGTGAAGGACTGCATGCAATGTGCTGGCAATGAGAAATCCAAAGTGGTGAGGATGGTTCCTCTGTCTCCTGTTCTTGTTCCTGATGAGCCCTGGTGCAAATTGGGTTTAGATCTGGTAGGGACCTTTGATTTTCTGACTCCCAGTGAGAGGCTTGTCATTGTTCTGGTGGATTACACATCCAAGTGGGTCACGGCTGGTTGTGTACACTCCATTACCACCAAAAGTGCTTTGGATTTTTTAAACAATGTTTTTACGTATCAAGGGATTACCAAGACTATAGTGACGGATAATTGGGTTCAATTTACCTCACAAAAGATGAAGGACTTCCTCAATAACTTGCCTATGACTCATTTCTGCACTGCTCTTTATGCTCCCCAAGCGAATGGTCCGGTGGAGAAGATGAGCCAGTTGGTAAGAGCTAGTGTGCAGACTGCATTTAACAACAAGTTACCACTCACGGTTGTCCTCCTGGAGAAGTTATGGGTTCATAGGGATGCACCCAAATGCGTGACTGTGATTTATCCTTTCCAAATGTTGAAAGGGAGGCTGGGTGGGTCAAACTGAACCATTTGTGATTCAGTTTGAAGAGGGGAGGAAGGTCTGTGGTCGCAGATGATGTGGTAAACAATCGTGACAAAGTAATGGCCAATACAGATAAATACCAAAAACATTTTGATGACAAACACTGTGTGCACCAATTTGAATGGAAGGTTGGTGATGTAGTATGTATTAAAGAAAACCTACTTGGTGTCTTAAAGGGGAGTCTAAGTTTACAGGACCCAGGAGACTTACTGAGGTGAAGAGGAATGTGGTGCTATTGGGTTGGTGGTGATATTTGGAGTATGTCACGTCTAGCTAAGTGTTGTAGTGGTGAGCCTGCATTGCGGAGAGAGCCTGAGAAGAGTTGTAGTGAAAATGGTGGGGTCAGGAGAAGTGTGCGGTCTAGAAAACTGCCAGTGCGTTTTAGAGACTATGCAACGGATTAGTTCCTGCATTGGTTACTTGTGTGTATGATATGGCTCTACTAGCATGAAACTTTCCAGTATATTGATCATCATTTTTTCTCGTCATCTTGTTATTTATTATATATTAATATTATTGTAATTGTAACCCATGTGATGGGGATTATCATTATGTTAAGACATTCAGATTATCTTATTCTCCTTCATTCATTTATACCTTCGTTAGTTCTGTGAATACTTACTCACATTTCATATTATTTGGATCTATGTTTTTGTTTAAAGGGGAGAGATGTGTTTACCTAGCCTACTGTTCCTTTAACCACACGGTGTCATCCGATGGAACCTAGAGGTTATGGGGATCCAGTAGAGACAGTTGGATAGGGGATCTGATTACAGGTGGCTGATTGTTATACAGGCTGGAAGGGAAGTTGATGCAATAAACTATATGCACCAGACAAGCGTATGACTGCTGCTTGTCAAGTTTCATTTGAAAAATGAATGAAAATCAGCTTTCCCACCAGTGCTTGTTTTTTGTGGATTTAAGTAATCCACACAGTCTTTTAAGTGTTTTGCGTAAATCTCCCCTTCTTTCTTTTTTTTTCTTTACCACTGGAATTGCTTAAAGATATAATGCAGACAGAAAGATTCAGCCTTTCAGCACACAAGGGGTGCTATGTTAACCATATTATGACTCTGCGACATTAATATACACCATGGAATAGTTTGCCCAGTGTATTTTCTGGTACTCTAAACATGGAGAAAATAGGAATCTTTTGAATAATAGTTACCTATATAGTTGGACGAAGAAATTAGGGGGCATATTAGCAAGACCGGCGATAAAATTATCGTCGTATTAGCGGCAGGAAACTGCCGCTAAAGCGGCGATAATGGGCTTGCTAATATGCGTTATAGAATTCAATAGAAGCCCAGGTTAGATGTCCTGCACATCTAACCTGGGCTTCTATTGGAATTCTATAACGCATATTAGCAAGCCCATTATCGCCGCTTTAGCGGCAGTTTCCTGCCGCTAAAACGGCGATAATTTTATCGCCGGTCTTGCTAATATGCCCCTACGTGTTCTGTTTTTTGTAGCGATAATAGATCTCCGAGTGAGACCCCAGGAAGACAGGTCTCTATTGCTCAAGGCCCAAATGAAAGCCAGGTATGAGCGCCCTCTCTTAGTGTGGGTTTCAGTGGGCACCCATAAAGAATAGAGGTGTATGAAATTTGCTTGCTTTTACTTTTGTGCAAAATTTCAGAAAAGTTACACAAAACTGCACTTAATTACGTGAAATGAAAACTGGCATTTAGCACTATATGCTAGCGCAAATGCATCCTTGAATAAATAAAGTGACACAAACAGCAGCCGCATACATCCTAGTCATTTGCATTGTGCCGATATTCTCGCACTAACTTTTTGCCACCAACAGCACGTAATTATACATTGTGGCATAATAGCATAATTTCAGGAATTTTGCAAAACAAGAGTCATATCAAATTACTGAAATTGCACCGGCATCACTGAAGTTTCACTCAGCCCTAATTAGGAATTGTGTCCATCAGGTAAATTGGACATAAAGGCCTCTCGCTACCCTACTAATATACGCAAAAACCTCACACCTTACAATCCGACTTGTGTCTTAGAACAGAGGGCCTCATTACGATGCCGGTCGGACTTATGTCCTACCAGCACCGTTGCAAAAGCAGGACCGCCGACTAGTAGTCGGCGGTCCTGCCGTCCGCATTACAATGCGGCCGCCTTTAAGGCGGTTGCAATGTGTATGCTTTGTATTGCGGCGTGTGATGTGGGATGCAGCACACGCCGCAGTACAAAACATAAATAACTGACATATCTCTGCACTATGTGGCAGGCACCATGCTGTGCCAGCCACATGGTGCAGGGATATGTAGCACCCAGGGTACATATCGGAGGGCCAGGGCGGAAGGGGGGCCCTCTACGGGTCCCCAAGTCGCTTTCCACCTGCCATTTCATGGCAGGTTAAGCACCATGAAACGGCAGGAGGAAAGGGACTGTGTTATCCCTACGGCGGTGCTTGAGCAGGCACTGCCACTGTTGTAGGGATTGCAGTCCCTCCGATGGTCCAACGGGCTCAAGGAGCCTGTCGGATGCGTGGCAGTCGGTCTCTCCGCCCATCCGCCGGCCATCGTAATGAGGCGGGTGGTCCTGCAGGGTCCGATAGCGGTGGGACCACCACCGACGACCTGTTGGTGGCAGTCCCTACGCCATCATAGTGGAGCCCAGAGTTCCAGCCCCCATACTAGATGTCAAGTGAAGCATATTCTTTAGTCCATCTGGGACCAGGAATCTTTGGAATTGTAGAAATGTGCTCTTTTTCAAAATGTTGAATAGTGTGTGTGTGCTTCCGGGTTTCCAGGCCCAAATCATCATTGAATATTGAATATTTCAAATGGAGACTTAAGATCAGAACAAAATATTACCTTACTTGTGTACATCTGAGGTTTGGTTTCAGACCAAAAAACTGTTCACAATATTGTGTTCTTTTCCCTAGTTTTAAAGCTGATACACTGAGCCTGATCTAGATCTGGACCTCTAAACAGCCTCGATATCACTATTTTTCTCTGTTTAACAATATTAAAAACAACGAGCCAGGTTTTACCTGGTCTTAATTTTGGCACTGCCTCCTATGTACGCTGCCCTTGTACATAGGGGGCAGCGTCAAAATCAATGGGTGTTGCGGAGGAATGCACACCACAACACCCACGGCCCACCCCTTTCACGCTAACCATGGCGTGAAAGGGGGCCTTATTTACAAGGCAGCGTTAAGCCACGTTTAGTGGCTTAACGCTGCCTTGTAAATAAGGCTAAGCCCCTATCGTCACCACAACGTCGATAAAAGTGACGTTGTGGTGGCGATAAGGGCTTGTACATATGCCCCTGAATGTTTAAATATATATGATTGGATTTTAAAGGGTTCACTTTATTTTCATACAGATGATAAATGCTAGATTTAACTTTTAATTTACTTTAAAGACCGACGAGATGTTTCATAACGTTGGATTATATCTGCACTTTTGAGTGCAGTGTTTCTTCTAATATGATTTCGCAAAGAAGCAGTTTCCTTGTGTGCATTTGCACGGCAAGGATTCCAACAGGTCACTGTTCAAGAACGCTCGCACCAAGATTACGCTTTTTTTCAGTTTTCAGAAGCGTCTACACTTCTGCTTGGGTTTTACAAGATATCCATACAGACATCCTGAGGTCTATTTGGCGTGTGTGTGCTTGGTAAATGTTTCAAATAACACAGAAACACATATCATTCTGCCTCAGTTAATTCCAGCTTGGTTTTCACTGAAATGCAAAGTGAATGCACAGTATATTTGAATATATTTCAGAATGCAGGACTTTTTATAAGAAGCATTAGATAGGGATGGCTAAATTGTATGCATTATCAAGGCAAGATCAGACCATGGAACCAGCAAATCCAACCTGGTGGAGTCCTTCTGTCATAGTTTCTCACAGTGTCCCACTGGAGGTTTGAGAATTACATAAAACAGCTAAGTACCATGGTAAAACATTAGTCCATGGTAAACTACTTAGGGGCCGATTCCGATTCGGGCTGGAAATCTCTCCGACCGAGCCGGACCCGGAGAGAATTCCGACCGAATCGGACTCTGGCAGTCCGACCGGACGAGTACGATGCGATCGTAGGCTATCGGACTCGATTCGGTCGTACTCCCATTGAAGTCAATGGGAGCCGGTCGTACAACGCGTACGCGGGCTCCCATTGACTCAAAGGGTGCGAGGCGGACAAGGGCGCCCCCTACAGCATGTACGCGGCGAAGCGCATCGTGCCGTACATGCACAGGTAGGGGGGACCCATGGGTCCCCTTTGTGTGCGACTCGCGCGGCCACGCGTACAGGGGGGTCCGACGCGGACCCCCAAAGTCCAGCTCCGACAGCTTTTTCGAGCCGGACGGCGCGAGTCGGTCGGACTGCTCGCGGTGCGCATCGTACTTACCCGGCCGGGGAACGTCTCCATTGCGCGGTGCGAGTCGGGTCCGTGTGAGTCGGTCGGAGCGTGTTGAAGCCGCGTACGAGTCGGTCGGCGAATTCGCGGGCGCTTGCATCGTACTCGCTCGGCCGGACCCGCGTACGAATCGGTCGGGAATCAGGGCTCCGAATCGGATCCGGTAAAGCCGAATCCGATTCGGAGCCCTACCGGCCGAGATCGGAATCGGCCCCTAAGTCTTGCCAAAATTGGTCCATTGGCACTCCACCACGATGAGTGCTTAGTACCTGGTCCACCAAGCCACATTTGGAATAATTTCCTCTCCATGGATGCTTCATTAGTATTGTTATTTTTTTTTTTTATAAATTCATAACACCTGTTCCCCACTCACATTGTTTGCCATTTATGGGTCATTTAAATCATTAAACCTCACTGTTCTTAATTAAATTTGTCTGTAAATGTTAACGTATTTATTTCTTCACCATAATAATCTTGTGATGGTACTGTTCATGCCCCACATACATATAGTTGGAGGAATGCCTTTCTACGTTTGTCTAGCTATGAAGTGTAAGGTTGGGATTAAGCATAAGCTATTGAAAAGTCTCAGGCCCTTGGAGGAAACAAGTGGAGGAACAAGGGGATACAGAGGAGGTGTCCTGGATGATGTCTGTTCTTGTGTATTGTCTAGAACACTCTAGTTTGTCAAAAAAAACAGTGAAATCAGCGGTAACTGCAGAAATTTGCACAGGGACACACATTTGTATAACACTGGCAAAATTGCTGTGCATGTAAAACTTCTTAGCAGATGAATTTCATATATTTTGTTCATCAAAACGTTTCATCAACCATTAGGCTTATGAGCAGAACATGAGAAAAATGGATCTTGATTCATGGCAGGCCTTAGCACTCAGCAGTCAGTGGCAGCGAGAGTGTGGTAAGTGGAACTGTAGTACCTTGGAGCCAATGCCTCACTTCACTAAAGAGGTTGCACACAGGTTTGAGATTGGCAATGCTGCAGAGACAAATGTTCTTTCACTTGAATTAGGGTGATACATGCACTAGGTTGAAAATGAACAGTGGGGAGGTCTGATATCTTTGAGGAGGCTACCTAAACAGGGAAGGGATGCTATTCTAACTCCGAAAATCAATGCACCGGTGGAGCTTTCCATTAGTTTTAAGTGCTATCAGAAGTGGAGATACCGATGGAGACAACTCTAATGGTTCTATGACCTCTTTACTACACATGTCCTGCAACATTTCTAATAATTTAGAACTGGAGTTGATAGAAATATTTCTGACCCTATTCCCTATAGGAATGGCATAATCTTTTAATGTGATTCTGTTGTTGAATCCTTTACGTTCTCTAAGATCCGTACCAAACACTTTAGGGAATTTGTTTATCAACTGGATAACGTATGTGTCCTGCTTCTGCTCGGTCTCATATCATAATACTGAATGTACTTGTGGTACTGTCCTCAGATCTAATCTAACCCCTAAGTTCTCTTGGTGAGCACAACCTAGAAGTGATGCACCTTTCTCAGCAATAAATTATTTTCCTCTTACTTGCCTCCCTTTGAACTCCAAGCATAGCAACACATAGGCTGCCATTTTGATTTTATGTCCAGTGTAACCTCCTTGGCTAAAATTTGTGGAAAGCAATTTCCTTTCCGGCTATAAATTCCTGAACAAATCTTACTCTACTTCTGAGTAGCAAGCACATGAATCCACCACCATCATGCAGATCTCCGTTACCCACTTCAAGTATACTAGCAGGCAGCTCATCTTCGTTCTCTCACACTAAGTACCATCTTAGGGTTCAGCTCTATCCACTTCCACATCATCTACTACATTCACCTTCCCCTGAGTACCCTTACAGACTCGTCCAAAATGGTCCTTTTCCTTGCATGTATTGTAAAATATAATAATAGCCAGACAGTACTTAACATTTCTCAGAAGGTTAGTTCTTTTGTACCAACAGCATTTTAAATTGTTTGTCTTACCCTTAGTTTTATTCAACTCCATTTTTTCCAAGTTCCAATTCCTGTCTCCTCCCTAGTACACAAACCTCATTTGCTTTGCCTATGATTTCCTGCACAGACTTTTTTGAATTATCCACTACTTTTGCAATATCCATTGCTGCCTTAAGTAAGTGTTAGATCAGGACAAGCCCATAATCGTTTTTGTATTTTCTTGCTATTGGTCATCAGTAAGACCTGGTCTCTGAGCACCTGTTAATATGTCATATATTTGAAGTCGCAAGAACCTGCCAATGACCTCAATATAGCAATGTACTAATACACTCATTTTCATGCTGCCCCCTTGAATATAATTTAAGCCACTCCATTACTACATTGATACTTTTACCATGTATTAATCCCTATTTGACAGACAGCATACCCCAATTCATCCAAACCTACTGCTAAATGGTATTCCAAATCTGGTAAATTCTTGAACTCTTTTTGCCCAGCTCCCTCCAAAACAATATTTAAGAAGGGCCAACTTCTTTGAAGGAGAACACTCTTCCCCTTCAAGAATTTCTATGTCTGCCATAAATTCATCATACCAATCTTCCCATGGCATAAGTATGTCTCCCACACGCTGAAGGAAAGCGTGTGGCCATGACAATTTAGTCACAGAACAGTAAAGTTAAGAAGCCAACAAAGCATGAAACATACTAAGAAACTAAAACAATTAAGTAGATACCGGTGTCCTGTGAATCAGAGACAAAATAAGACACTAAAATAATTGAAGTAGACAATTCCAAGGTCACAATATTGAATTGCAAACACTGATACTGCAAAATGTACTTCTAGCTCTGATAATATCTCCTGTCCAGAGCACAGTTTCCAAAGTGCCATTACTGTAATCCATTTTGCAGTAATTTAATGCCCCAAGAACTGAGGCCTCAGTACTCCCTTTGTTAGGTTAGTCTGCAATGGTTAAATATTTCACACTTTACCATAACAATAATCAGTATTTCTTAGTTGATCTACTGGCCGTAAGATGCACAGATAAATGGTACCTCGCATTGACTCGAGCTCATAAAATTACTCGACTTCCTCGCGCCATTGTTACCCAACACTCCTTTTGCCTCCGATGCCATGCAGTACCTGGAATACCTATATTGCCTGCATCAAATATGCCCACCATCAAGGTCACATTGCATAAGCTTATGCAACTGTGACATCATGAACAACAGCTCTGTTGACCGAGCGCTGCTCCAATGGCCTTTTCCTGGCCAGGCGTACCTCACGAACACAGCCTCAAGCATGTTTTTCAGTTACCGCTTTTGGGTGGAGTCGACCAGTCGCTCATAAAGATCATAATCGGTCGGTCTGCTTCAAGGACAACAACTGCAGAACTCTGGTCCCAACAGCAGCAGCCAGCAGCCAGCAGAAAACCCCTGAGTTTCCACTCCGAAGACTCTTCATGACTCTACTCTTGTCAGCGATGCTTCCTTGAAATCCAATCCTTGTCACTAGTGAAAAGAAGTCGCTCCACACTTCGTACAGGGAGATTTGCTGTTTAATCAATAAAACTAAGGGCCTGATTTAGATCTTGGCGGCGGGGAATACCCGGTCACAAACATGAACGGATATCCTGTCCGCCGTATTACGATCCCATTATATCCTATGGAGATCGTAATACGGTGGACGGGATATCCGTCACATTTGTGACGGAGTATTCCATTCACCGAGATCTAAATAGGTCCCTAAGGTACAGGTAAGACTTGAGCGAGACGCCAACCTTCTGGGTTTTTTCTCCACCACCAACAGTCACAACACAAATACATTCTCCATCCACCTTCCACATTCTGCTTGCATATTCTACAACCTAGAATGCATGCGCTAGTGCATGTTACCAGACAAACACTTAAAACCATACAGTACACACATCATGCCCACATTAGGTTGAGGAGAATTAAGTTGAACATGGGAAATACCTCATGAAATTCAAGGACACCATCAGTGAGTGCCAGCAGTCATGGGGTATTATGGAGGTAATTAATTGGAGCCTATATATATTTGGGTGAAAGGCAGCAGGTTAACTTGTATCTCACTATGAAATTCGAATCTGAAAGAGTGTATCTAGCCCCTCATAGACGAACCTAGGTAGGAGTGAGAGGAAGAACAGAGGTTAAAAAAAAATGCCTAAAATTATCAAAAAGCAGTGGTAGACCCACACCATTGATGGAAGAATTTGGGAACTAAGGAAGGAAGAGACTCTTTGACACCAGCAGGAAAACGACCAGTGCTTTGACTTCTGGTAGTGATAGCAAAAGAGAGAGGGGATTCCACCTGCTGCAAGAAACCACTCGCTCATTGGCACTCCTTACAGATAGCCAGTTTGGTGCTTGGAGGGCATAGTTTCCTAGATGGAGGAGGCGAGTATGCCCTTTTGAACTCAAATTTCTAGGCAGGCCCAAAGGATAAACTTGTTGTAGCTTAGAGTTTTGAGAAATATATTTAGGAGGCCTCAGTGAATGCATTGAGGGAGAAGACCCCACTGTGAGGTGCGTGTTCCAGCTGAACTTTGGTGGTAGATCGGTTGGTTTCCCCTGAGCACTATTTGAAGGGTCAGGTCTGCAGGATCAGTAATGCCAATTGCTGTAATGGTGGCCGTCCATTGGCCATGGTCACTCTGAACTAGAGGGGTGTGGCTGTCCACAACAGGCTTAGTGTTAGTCTGAGTGGGCATGTAAACTG
The DNA here is from genome assembly GCA_963921515.1 of Calotriton arnoldi. Lineage (NCBI taxonomy): Eukaryota > Metazoa > Chordata > Amphibia > Caudata > Salamandridae > Calotriton > Calotriton arnoldi. The sequence continues at coordinate 652,712 of CAWUFW010006470.1, read as the reverse complement.
CATCCTAGGCAGCGAGCAACAAATATAGGGGGAAAGAAGAAAAAAAACTGAGTATGTGAGCCCCCTTATCACCCCATGGAAAGTCTCTGAGGATATTAACGCTAATGTTAGGGTTCAGGGAGACAAGTATAGAGCTAGGGGTAGGAGGTAAGTGCGACTAACATTGGTAAAAACCAGTAAGCCAGAAGTTACAATCGCGCACAGGAAATGATCCTGAGCATGCCTCTAGGGAAGGCACTTCAATTATGAAAATTCAACTGCAACGTCTGAGTGACAGGCAACAGGAGACCTCGGTGCAGACAGTCCCTTGAAAGGAACAGGCAGAGTGTGTCACCCACGAGGGATTAGACTGTGTCCCAACCCTGGCAATGCTAGATTCTGAACAAATACTTGTATCAGGGCACAGACCAGGAGCGGAAGAACCAGTCTCAGATTTCAACCCCTGAGACGATGAAAGCATGAGTGGAAGGAGGGCGTCTGTACCTTGAACCTGTTGGTCGCTAACGCGAGAGCACAGGAGGCCTGAGATAGAGGGGCAGGAGAGTTTTCCCTGTTTGTGGTGTCAGGAGGGATGGGTTGTGCAATAATAAAGGGCGCCAGTCCTCCTATCCCTGCAGGTACCGTTGTTACATCTGGTCAGAGAGCTAGTTTGAGAACTCAGGGCCAGTAAATAGCTTGCGAATATACCATTAAGTTACAGCGGATCCCCGAGTAAGGGGCAGATTTATGTGTTCATCTTACCTGAGGCTGAGGGCACCCTATATTTCTCTTCCCATAGGAACCTTATTTTGGTTCATTAAGGAAGAAAGGCGTTCGGCACTTTTCCCTACTCAGCCATAAGGATCACAGTGGTTGGATGGAAAGCTTGGTACCCCCAGTGTGGAGTTAAATTAAAGGGTCTGGATAATGTGCTTTTATAGGTGTCCCAGAAGAGCAGTAGATTAGTATGGACATAATTTATCAATGCAATCTAAGCACTCCCATATTCGTGAGATGAATGATTTCCTGTATTCAAAACGATCTAGCCAGAAACATTGTTTCCTGCCTCATTGTAGCCCCGCACCAAACACCGTCTGGCTCATAATCCGGCCTTTGTGTGAAGACTAGATAGTAGAAAACACTGCCTTTAAGACTGTCACTAACTAACAAAGGGCTTTGAAAATGATCTACAATTTTGGGCTCTTTAAAAGGAGAAAAAGGCAAAATAATGTGACCAAAAGGACCACTGTCTGGGTAACTGCTTTCCGTTTTGCAAGATATAGTATTTTGATAATACGGGGCATTTTTCAGAAACGTTTGTGGCAAGTACTGTTCAGAATGCAATTTAAAGGCGGTATAACCTCTCGCTAAGTGTATAGCTTTAAATGACAGCTTTCAGAAATAATCACAGAGCTTTCACCCAGGTCTGAATCATCAGTGAATTCTTACATTGAAATTCATAAGAAAACCTTCACTCAGCAACAAAATGTCAGCACGCTCTTACAACTCAATGAAAAGCAGTAGCCCTGATCAAAAAAGAAGAGAGAAAAATATATGGTGTTCTATTGGAGGTGGCCTGAAAAGGTAATGTTGTGCCCTGCTGCTCCCATGTTCATTTCATCCCGACCTCACCTCCTCCTACCCTCGAGGCACTCCACACAGCATGTGGCTAGGTGGCACCAAAAGTATCACACTGCACATCATTTAAAGTGACAGATTCACAAAAATTATTTTTCAATGTTTATATTTGATGAATATGTTCTGTGCAAAAATGAATAATTGTTAGTCGCCCTAACCAGAAACCCACTTTCAAAATATTCAGATCCGATTCCGTCTATTTAAATCACTTGACAGTACTGTATTCAAGTTGGACATTATTATCTTTGAGACTTTTCAATCTCGTGTGATTCAGCTCTTTTTCAAGAACCAGTCATTTAAAGATATATATGTATGTACATGTAGAAAACTGAGATATTGATAGCACCTTTGTAGTTATTGTTTATGGCTAGGTCATGGTTTCCATTGAAAAGGCGTTTTTTTGTTTTCATAGTAGCTTTGGAACAGTTCCACAAACTTTCTCCAGAAAAAGTTAATTTGATTTGGTTTTCCGCGAATTGGTCAGAGAAGGAAGGGCCAAAATAGGGGGAGGGGGACATTTTCCATTTTAACTCCTACAGAAATCGTTGTGCTCCATTACAGAAAAGCATGCTGAACTGAATCACACCAAACTTGGCATGAAAGTAGAGCCTTACCAAAGTAAATGCCTTTTCTTGGTTTGGTATAAATTCTTTCATTTTTTTCTCAAGTAATAATTAAAATATTTTGGGTGGGCTTGAAAGGGTTAAAAGATATATACTTTAGTCTGCAGATGGTCATGAGCTGGGTTTGCGGACCGTTCATAGACCGTAAATTAAGTAATTACAAATCTGATTGGATGAGAGATTACATTTTTTTGCCCACCTTCCCTTTTAGATCCAAGAAGTAAAAGTTGGGTTCATGGATTCAAAGCCTTTGATTGACATGCAGCAACTCAGAAAATTTGGCTGCAACTGCCATTACATAATACAGGCTTACAGGTACATGCATCAAGGTACACTTTTGCGATTCCTTAATTGCGATTATTAAGGAATCGCAATTAAGGAATCGCAAAAGCCTATGCATGTAAAAATCGCTAAAAAAATAGCGATTTCTAAACATTCCTTAATTGTGACTCGCAAATTGCGACTCGCAATTAAGGAATGTCTTTCCATTCATTCCTATGGGCCTAGAGGCCCATAGGAATGAATGGGAATTGCATTTGCAATTTGCGAGTACCCAATAGGTACTTGCAAATTGCACATGCAATTTCAAGGGTGCAAGGGTGTCAAAAGGACACCCTGGTGCACCCCTGAAATCTGCATATGAGTACATCTTGCACACACACATGCCCCAAGGGCATGTGTGTGTGTAAAATGGAACTTTGAAAAATGCACTTTAGTGCATTTTTCATAGATTTTGCAAATTACCATCAAGTACAAATTGATGGTAATTTGCGACTCTATTAGCGAAATCGCAATTTTTTTTACTTTAATGCATTGCATTTAAGGAATCTCAATTTGCGATTCCTTAAATGCAATCGCAATTTAAGTAATCGCAATTTAGAGATTACTTAAATTGCGATTTTTGCATTTGGGATGATGCATCCCAAATGCAAAAATACTGATCGCAAAGGGGCAGATTCTGAGAATCTGTCCGTTAGTCCCTGAATCCTGAAAGAAAAATAAGGAATTTACAGGTACATGCATCAAGGTAGACTTTTGTGATTCCTTAATTGCGATTATTAAGGAATCGCAATTAAGGAATCGCAAAGCCTATGCATGTAGAAATCGCTAAAAAATAGCGATTTCTAAACATTCCTTAATTGCGACTCGCAAATTGCGACTCGCAATTAAGGAATGTCTTCCCATTCATTCCTATGGGCCTAGAGGCCCATAGGAATGAATGAGAATACATTCGCAATTTGCGAGTACCCAATAGGTACTCGCAAATTGCGCATGCTACTTCAAGAGTGCAAGGGTGTCAAAAGGACACCCTGTTGCACCCCTGAAATCTGCATATGAGTACATCTTGCACATACACATGCCCCAAATTTAGTGCATTTTTCATAGATTTTGCAAATTACCATCAAGTACAAATTGATGGTAATTTGCGACTCCTATTAGCGAAATCGCTAATTTTTTTACTTTAATGCATTGCATTTAAGGAATCTCAATTTGCGATTCCTTAAATGCAATCGCAATTTAAGTAATCACAATTTAGAAATTACTTAAATTGCGATTTTTGCATTTGGGATGATGCATCCCAAATGCAAAAATACCGGTCGCAAAGGGGCAGATTCTGAGTATCTGCCCATTTGCGACCGGTTTTTCTTTTGATGCATGTGCCTGTTAAAGTGGACGGGATTAGCAACAGCTGACATTCCTGGCCCAGGAGGCAGGCTAAGGGGTCTCCCTAGACTAATATGAAAAAAAGTAAATTTTGGCACAGGTTTGCGGACCTTGACATGGGTTTTACAGACCCCAGTATGGCTCCAAAGCCCCTGAACCTTGCTTCAGGGTCTGCAAACTCCTAGCAAGGCATTTGCTTAGTTGATCGCAGGCCATGGGAAGTGGGGCTTGACTTTCCTTGAAGGGTTGGTCATAGGCCTTGGCCAGAGACCAGCAAATGCATCTAAACCTCCATTGCTAACAGATGAAGGCAGTGCACAGGTGGTCAAATCACAGGGCCAATTCCAGCTGTCCATGGAATTTTGCTGTGCACAGTAAAGGTTGAGTGCTACAAAACCCTGCACCCAGCCCTCCACGCCTTGTCAACACCCACTGCTAACAACCTTTGGTCGTGCATAGCTGGGGTGGGCTGCAAGGCTTGGTCGTAGGCGAGATCCAGTGCACAATCTTCTACGGGAGGCCACCCTCTCTGACGATGGACTTTAGTTATGTGCAGCAGGGGTTGCCTGCAGAGGGCAAGGCCCTGCATCCAACTCAGTGTGGGGCCAACCCCGCTGAGCAAGGACTTTGGTTTTCTGCAGCAGGGGTCCATTGGGCATTGGTAGCAGGGACAGGGCTGTGGATAGGTCCTGTTCCCAACCTGCAGCATGTGGTTAAATGGCACATGTGGTGTTAGCCATGCACAACAGCAGTGTACTAAATAATTTCTTTTTTAAAACATTTACAGGATTCGTTCATTCTATGTCTGATCACAAATTGAACCTTTTGAAGCAAATCTTTTGTGCTGGAAGAGTTTATCTTGTTTTCATTTGCATGAAGCCAAATTAGTTTATGAAGCATTCTGCAATGTGCAATTCTTCCATGGATTCTCTATGGTAGTGAGAGTGCTGTAAAGAAATTCCCTTATAACTTAGTGGCATCACAGTGTAGTAAAATGGGCGTTCTTTTGATTGGAAACTTTTTTAGCACTTTTGTGATCCAGTAGTGTAGGAGGATTTTGGTTTACAGAAGTGGTGTGTGGAGTTACAAAATCACAGAATTCACAAATTCACAATTTTATTTAAATGGGAGGGGCAAGATGCGTAAGGTCGAAGTGCACAAATTTTACATTTCAAATAAAATAAAAAAGGGACAACTACAACAGCCCTTAATTTTGCAGGAAACATTCTCACTTCTGAACGGGACGATTTATGGCACCAGGAGCAGGTGCCCTTTGTCTGCTACCCTGTCTTCTGCACTGATATCCCACCACCTATGACACAGTTCGCAAAACTCCACCTCTCCCCTATCGCCTACGTGCAAATGGGCAACGCCTGAGGCATGTTATCAGTCCCAGATACTTAGGGCCATAGTTATGACCCTTGTGGTGCAGGGCAACGCAGCAAGTCACCTTGCTGCTCTGCCCTGCATCACAGGGAAAGGGTAGGAATGCGCCATATTTATCCAATATGGCGCATTCCTCTCCTTTCTTCTTGTGCTGGTGCCGTTTTGGCAGCCTAGTGCCAATGCAGGCAACCTTGCACCACGGTGCAAGGGTTCCTGTGTTGTAGGCAGGATTGTTTTTGTGCAAGAAGGGACACTTTCCTGCACAAAACCAATCCTGAGAGGCTTTTTGCTGCTTTTATTTGTGCTGCAGAATGCAGCACACATAGAAAGAGGAAAAGAACGAGGAGAAATAAAGATATTTGTCCTTGTTACACCTCATCTGGGGAGGCGTATCTTTTTGGCGCATTCCCAGGTTTACCAGGTTTGGTAAATCTGGGAATGTGTCACAAACCATGGAAGTTGCATGAGAACACCAATACAATGTCCATGGACTGCCTTCCTTGCGCAGAGTAATGGAATGCAGCGATTTGCGCTGCGTTGCATTACTTCATATTTTTGAAGTTATTCAAAGTCGCTGAAAGTGGCTTTGTGTGGCTTCAAAAATATGACTTTAGGTTTACGTCGCTCTTGCACCACCTTGCGTGGTGCAAGAGTGACAGAAACTGGGTCATAAATATGGCGCTAGGAGTGCCTGATGCCTATCCAGATGTCATCCTCTTGGATCCTTCCCCAACCCAGATTACATTTTTTTTACTCCTGCCTCTTCATCGCTCCCCCAGGGCATCATAAATTTGGCCCTACTACAGGCCAAACTACAGACTCAGGACTGAGGTGTAGCCTACCCCATCCATCCCACTTAACCCTGGTCTACATTGTCCTCCGTAACCCACCCTTCCGGAAACCTTCCCACATCTCTTAAAGGGACCATCCAGTGAAGTCCCAATAAGTCTAAAAACTTGAGCAGACAGCATCAATCAAAGAAACTTTCTGAAACGCCTATTGCTGGAGATGGTTAGCGATGTAGGAATGGGTAAAGAGGAACGTCTGTTTTCTCTATACTGGATGCCCCCTTTAACTGGTGATGAGCAATGTCTGTAGACTGCTGAAATCTTGTGCTCTAAGAAGTGCACATTAAGGGGCATGCTGGACTTGAAAATAACAACATCGGATGTGCCCTGGAATTTCCACTACACCTACATTGAACAATGTGAAACTGGGAAACATTGTCCATTTTCAAAAATGCCAAAAGTTTCCACTTCAATGTGACTGTGCCGGAGTAATAAAGACTTTGCATTCCCCTACTTCTGGTTCATGGTTCAATATTTTGACCCTGAAAATACAGTATATTACATTTGTTTTTTCCACTGGCGAAATCTTGCTACTGAACTCATTCCTCCTTGCCAACTGCCTGAGTGATTTCCAGCCACAACTAAATGATGTCTGCTTAAAACTTAATTTTCCTGTTTAAGGACCTTTTGACTTCTAGAGAATATGGCTTGGGGAAATGTACCATGTTCCCAAAGGAAGCTGCTTACCTGTGATGGAGGTCCAGCAAGGCAGTAGCCAGAAAATTAAAATACCCACCACTTTGAACCATAACTCTTATGACAGCAAGTAAGTGAAGTAAGTCATTGCGACTCTTCCCAGAAAAGCTAGCTTGTATCTTCCATCCAAGCATCTATCCATTTATCTTTTCAACGTTCAGTCTGTCATCGTTCCATCCACCTGTCCATCCATCCATATTCAAACCTATCCATCTGTCTTCAAACCTATCCATCAAACTAATATCCATTCACTTAGTCATACATCCTTTCACTTACCCATCTCCCTTTCATCCATCCATTCATTCATCTATTCTTTCATTCATCCATCCATCGTCTCACTCATCCATCCACCCTTGTACTCATCCATCCACTCTTTTACTCATTCATCCATCCTTTCACTCCATATACCCATCCATTCTCCCTTTCACTCATCCAGCGATCCACCCTTTCACTCAGCCATTCATCCTTTCACTCATCCATTCACCCTTCTACCCATCCATCCATTCATCCATCTGTGTACCCTTTTACTCATCCATTCATCTTTTCACTCACTCATTCATACATCCACCCTTTCACTCATTTGTCCATCCAGTCACCCTTTCATTCATCCACCCTTTCATTTGGTAATCCATCTAACATACTTTTCACTCATCCATCCATCCATTCTTTCACTCATCCATCCTTACATCCATCCTTTTACTCATCCATACATCCACTCATCCATCCATCCTTTCACTCAGTCCATCCATCCACTCATCAATCCTTCCATTTACTCTTTCAATCATCAATCCATCCTTTCCCTCACCCATCTATGCATCCTTTCTCTCATCATTTATCCAGCCATCCACCTTTTCACTCATCTATCATCTGTTCACCCTTTCAGTCATCCATCCATCTATCCTTCTTCTGTTTTACTCATTCATCCTTACATCCTTCCTTTCACTCATTTATCTATGCATCTATCCATCCACCTTTTCACTCACTCACACATCCATCCATCTATCATCCACCCAGCCATCCTTTCACTAATCCATCCAACCTTTCAGTCCAGCCATCTGTCCAGTCATCCATCCATCCATCAATCCATTTATCCTTCCACCCACCCTTTCAATCATCACCCATCCTTTCACTCACTCATCTATCCATTCTTTCTCTCATCATTCATCCATCCCACCTTTCACACATCTGTCTATCCATTCATCCATCTTGCCTCTCTTTCGCTCATCCATCCTTACATCCATCCTTACACTCATTCACCATTGATCTTTCCATCCACCCCTTCACTCACTCACCCATCCACCATTTCACTCACTCACACATTATTCCATCCATCCATTCTTTCACTGACTCAACTTCCCACCATTTCGCATTAAATATGAACCTTTGTCTGCCAAGTTGCAGACAGAAGAGGCCCATAAAAAAAAACCATTTGTGCTGTAGCTGCAAAAGGAGGGGTTGATGACGCCCCTGCCATTTCAACTTTAGATGCATTTACATACTTTGAGTCATCCATCCATCCTTTTGCTCACCCATCCTCCTTTCACTCACTCATCCATCCATCCTTTCATTCCATGCATCCATGCAACCTCCCTTTGACTCATCCATCAAACCCACCCTTTCACTCAGCCATCCATCCTTTCACTCATTCATCCTCCCTTCAACCCATCCATCCACTCGTCCATCCATGTACCCTTTTACTCATCCATCCATCCTTTCACTCACTTATCCGTCCATGTATCCTTTCACTCATTTGTCTATCCATTCACCCTTTCACTTATCCACCCATCCACCCTTTCATCCAGCCATCCATCTACCTTCTCTTTCACTCATCCATCCATTCTTCACTCATCCATCCTGCCATCCATCCTTTCACTCATCCATACATCCACTCATCCATCATTCCACCCTTTAACTCAGCCCATTATCCATTCTTCCATCCACTCATCGATCCACCCATTTATCCTTTCACTCATCAATCCATCCATCTTTTCTCTCATCATCTATTCAGCCATCCACCCTTTCAGTCATCCATTCACCCATTCACCCTTTTCATTCATCCGTCTACCCTTCCTCCCTTTCACTCATCCATCCTTACATCCATCCTTACACTAATTCGTCCATAGATCTATCCATCCACCCCTTCACTCACCCACCCATCAACCATTTCACTCACTCACACATCAATCTATCCAACCATTCTTTAACTGACTCACCTTCCCACCCTTTCGCGTTAAGTATGAACCTTTGTCTTGTGAGTTGCAAACAGAAGAGGTCCATAAAAAACTCAATCGCCGCTGTATCTGCTAATGCGGGAGTTGACGACACCCTTGACATTTCAACTTTACATTCAGTCATCCATTCAGTCTTTCATCAAACATTCAGCCTGCCACCAGTCTGTCTATTCGTCTGCCCATCCACATCCAAACCTATCCAATCATCTTCAAACCTATCCATGACACATATCCACCCTTTCACTCAGTCACCCATCCTTTGACTTATCCATCCTCCTTTCATCCATTCATCCATCCTTTGATGCATCCATCCATCCTTTCACTCATTCATCCTCCCTTTCACTCATCCATTCATCCTTTCATTCCATGCATCCATCCATTCTATTTTTGACTCATCCATCAATCCACCCTTTCACTCATCCATCCATCATTTCACTCATCCATCCACGTTTTGACCCATTCATCCACTCATCCATTCATTCATCCATTTGCCCTTTTACTCATCCATCTTTTCACTTGCTCATCCATCCATCCACCCTTTCACTAATTCTTCTATCCGTTCACCCTTTCACTCATCCAACTGTCCACCCTTTCATCCAGCCATCCATCTACCCAACCTTTCACTCATCCATCCATTCTTTCACTCATCCATCCTTACATCCATCCTTTCACTCATCCATACATCCACTCATCCATCAATCTACCCTTTAACTCCATCCTTAGATACATCATTTCACCTATTCATCCTTGCATCTATCCATCCACCTTTTCACTCACTCATCCATCCATTCACCTTTTCACTCTTCCACTGATCCATCCTGCCATCCATCTATCCTCCTGTTCACTCACTCATCCATTCTTTCACTCATTCATCCTTACATCCATCCTTTCTCTCATCTTTCTATTTGTTCACTCTTCCATCCATTCACCCTTTCAATCCGGCCATCCATCCATCCATCCATCCATCCTTTCACTCATCCATCCTTTCCCTCATTAATCCATGCATCGATCCATCCACCGATTCACTCACCCACCCATCCACCATTTCAGTCACAGATCCATCCCTCTCGCCTCTCTTGTTTAATCTGTACATGCTACCTTTGATCTGGTCCTTACGCAAAAGTACAGCTGTAACTTTCAACTATGCAGACGGCCTCCAGCTGGTGTTCGAAATTGACTCTTCCAACACCTCAGTATCCAATTTCCAGTCCACCATGAGCCATATTAGCGAATGGATGAATGCTAACCAATTAAAACTTAACCCTGATAAAACTGAGCTGATCCTGACTGGAGGTATCGCCAACCCTTGGAATTCTAATTTCTGGCCTCCTCTCCTAGGTAGTCCGCCTTGCCCAGTAAAATCTGTAAAAAGTCTAGGGGTCATAATCAGCAACGACTTGTCTATGCAATCTCAGATTAGTGCAGTGGTATCTACTTGCTTTTTCCATCTACGCAGAATTCTGAAGATCTGTAGATTTCTGACCACCGAGGCCTTGACCGTAGTCATTCTGGCCTTGGTTATCTCTCGTGTTGATTATGCCAACTCGCTCTATGTCGGTATTCCGGCATACCAACTCCACCGTTTGCAACTGGTACAAAATCAAGCAGCCAGGCTCATTTTTCATCAACCTAGACATCAACATGTCCGCCCCCTGATGAAGAGCCTCCATTGGCTTCCGGTGGCTAAACGCTGTGCATTTAAATTGGGCTGCACCATCTTTAAAGCCCTTGCCGTCCATGGCCCAGCATTAATTTCATCTAGGATCCATCGCTATGCCCCCTCTCGCGAACTTCGCTCCTCCCATCTGAATCTGCTCACCACCCCCACCTTTAAACGCAAGAAACACGGTGGTCGTGGATTCTCTTTTCTGGCCCCTCAATTCTGGAACTCTCTTCCCACTGGACTGAGGTTAGTAACCTCTTACGCCCAATTTAGAACACTTCTTAAGACCCTCCTGTTCTCTCAGGCATATGAGTAAAGCTTCTGTCATCATACTACTGTCGCCCCCCCGCTCTTAGCGCCATGAAACCGCCTGGTGTTAGTGCGCTCTATAAATATTTTTAACATAACATCCATCCATCCTTTCACTCACTCACCTTCCCACCCTTTTGCGTTAATTATGAGCCTTTGTCTGCTGAGTTGCAGACAGAAGAGGCCCATCAAAACCCCACCCCAGCTGAGGCTGCTAAAGTGGGGGAATGATGACGCTCCTGAGTTCAGGTTAACTGGAGAGCTTGATTCCTGAGTGAAAATGGCCATTTACAAATGCAAACTGGGATTCAGCGGATTGGGTGTCTCAGATGGAACAACCTTGAAAATTATTTTGTAAATGGAAAGAGGCAATGGAGTCCTCTGCAGAGTATTTTGAAAAAAAGTGATAATGAGGAACGCCATTTTTTTAAAGTTTAAAAACCAAAGTTGAAAACCTTCAGCAATGGTACTATAGACTCAGTAGTGAGAGAGGGCTCTTGCAAATTCTGTTTAAGTTCTCTGGAGACTTTCCTCTTGTACATTTTACAGTTGATCACCTAATGACCAAATCCATTCTAGGTTAAAAAGCACTGAATTTTCGGTGATGCACTGCTCACTTTAAAAAACAAGCAACATAATTACAAACTACAGGATTGATCAACGTCTGTTGAAAACAGAGTGCAAGTTTACAGTTATGAAACCCATAGGTTTTAAGAACGTGAATTAAAAAGTGGTGTATAAAAAGGCTTATAAAATTTACTATAGATTACTAAGTGTAATAGTGTGGAGCAGCGTAATTTTAGCTCCACCCTTACATGTCACAGAAACGTAATATATATATGTGCATTTATCATTTGTTATACTCAGTGTGCTCCAACGTCAATAATGAAAGTGGAATATTCAGCTGTACTTCTGACATGCTTCATTTTAGAGCATTAGAGATTTATAACTTTAGTTCTCATATGAAGTTACACCTATATTTCAAGTTGTGCAACATTTATATGAAATTGCATCACATATGTAGCCACACTGTCTTACTTAAGTTACCTTCATCTAATTCCTTTGATTTTGTGACTGTGTGTATATATATATATATAAATATATATATATTTAAACCGAATGCCCTAAAGCAACAAGAGGGCACTCGACGGCGTTCCAAATCCAGTATTTCGCCTCGCTGCCGCTCGCATTCCTGCTTCCATTATTTTGCTTTCCATGCCGACGCGTTTCGAGGCTGTTGCGCCTCTTCTTCATGGGCTGACACAAATGAACTGAGAACTCACCACTCTTGATCACTACCTTTTATTAGCATAATGGCTCTCAGTGGGCTGTGCTTCTTACATTAGCACAAGGGTATGCTGGGACATGTGGTCCTGAGGGTGAGTGTATGACTTTTTCCTTCATAGGTTCAGCGCATTAATGTCCATATTAAAGTTCATATTACCTCCTTTAGTAGGATAGGAAGCAGCCAAGGCGGGCTCTCATTAGTGCAATGGAACGTCGTGCTGTACGGTGCTGACCGTTCCACTCCACAGCCTTTCTGTTGAACTGAAATGGTGCTCCTCCCCACAGCCAGGGCCGCCGTGTGAATATGTTTAAACCAAATGCCCTAAAGCAACGAGAGGGCACTCAACGGCGTTCCAAATCCAGTATTTTGCCTCGCTGCCGCTCGCCTTCCTGCTCCCATTATTTTGCTTTCCATGCCGACGCGTTTCGAGGCTGTTGCCCCTCTTCTTCATGGGCTGACACAAATTAACTGAGAGCTCACCACTCTTGATCACTACCTTTTATTAGCATAATGGCTCTCAGTGGGCGGTGCTTCTTACATTAGCACAATGGTATGCTGGGACATGTAGTCCTGAGGGTGAGTGTATGACTTTTTCTTTAGTAGGTTCAGCGCATTAATGTCCATATTAAAGTTCATATTACCTCCTTTAGTAGGATAGGAAGCAGCCAAGGCGGGCTCTCATTAGTGCAATGGAACGTCGTGCTGTATGATGCGGAAACGTTCCACTCCACAGCCTTTCTGTTGTTCTGAAATGGTGCTCCTCCCCACGGCCAGGGCCGCCGTGTGAATATGTTTAAACCAAATGCCCTAAAGCAACGAGAGGGCACTCGACGGCGTTCCAAATCCAGTATTTCGCCTCGCTGCCGCTCGCCTTCCTGCTCCCATTATTTTGCTTTCCATGCCGACGCGTATCGAGGCTGTTGCGCCTCTTCTTCATGGGCTGACACAAATGAACTGAGAACTCACCACTCTTGATCACTACCTTTTATTAGCATAATGGCTCTCAGTGGGCGGTGCTTCTTACATTAGCACAATGGTATGCTGGGACATGTAGTCCTGAGGGTGAGTGTATGACTTTTTCCTTCTTAGGTTCAGCGCATTAATGTCCATAATAAAGTTCATATTACCTCCTTTAGTAGAATAGGAAGCAGCCAAGGCGGGCTCTCATTAGTGCAATGGAACGTCGTGCTGTACGGTGCGGAAACGTTCCACTCCACAGTCTTTCTGTTGTACTGAAATGGTGCTCCTCCCCACGGCCAGGGCCGCCGTGTGAATATGTTTAAACCAAATGCCCTAAAGCAACGAGAGGGCACTCAACAGCGTTCCAAATCCAGTATTTCGCCTCACTACCGCTCGCCTTCCTGCTCCCATTATTTTGCTTTCCATGCCGACGCATTTCGAGGCTGTTGCGCCTCTTCTTCATGGGCTGACACAAATTAACTGAGAACTCACCACTCTTGATCACTACCTTTTATTAGCATAATGGCTCTCAGTGGGCGGTGCTTCTTACATTAGCACAATGGTATGCTGGGACATGTAGTCCTGAGGGTGAGTGTATGACTTTTTCCTTAGTAGGTTCAGCGCATTAATGTCCATATTAAAGTTCATATTACCTCCTTTAGTAGGATAGGAAGCAGCCAAGGTGGGCTCTCATTAGTGTAATGGAACGTCGTGCTGTACGATGCGGAAACGTTCCACTCCACAGCCTTTCTGTTGTACTGAAATGGTGCTCCTCCCCACGGCCAGGGCCGCCATGTGAATATGTTTAAACCAAATGCCCTAAAGCAACGAGAGGGCACTCAACGGCGTTCAAAATCCAGTTTTTCGCCTCGCTCCCGCTCGCCTTCCTGCTCCCATTATTTTGCTTTCCATGCCGACGCGTTTCGAGGCTGTTGCGCCTCTTCTTAATGGGCTGACACAAATGAACTGAGTACTCACCACTCTTGATCACTACCTTTTATTAGCATAATGGCTCTCAGTGGGCGGTGCTTCTTACATTAGCACAATGGTATGCTGGGACATGTAGTCCTGACGGTGAGTGTATGACTTTTTCCTTCGTAGGTTCAGCGCATTAATATCCATATTAAAGTTCATATTACCTCCTTTAGTAGGATAGGAAGCAGCCAAACCGGGCTCTCATTAGTGCAATGGAACGTCGTGCTGTACGGTGCGGAAACGTTCCACTCCACAGCCTTTCTGTTGTACTGAAATGGTGCTCCTCCCCACGGCCAGGGCCGCCGTGTTAATATGTTTAAACCAAAAGCCCTAAAGCAACGAGAGGGCACTCAACGGCGTTCCAAATCCAGTATTTCGCCTTGCTATCGCTCGCCTTCCTGCTCCCATTATTTTGCTTTCCATGCCGACGCGTTTCGAGGCTGTTGCCTCTTCTTCATGGGCTGACACAAATTAACTGAGAACTCACCATTCTTGATCACTACCTTTTATTAGCATAATGGCTCTCAGTGGGCGGTGCTTCTTACATTAGCACAATGGTATGCTGGGACATGTAGTCCTGAGGGTGAGTGTATGACTTTTTCCTTCGTAGGTTCAGCGCATTAATGTCCATATTAAAGTTCATATTACCTCATTTAGTAAGATCGGAAGCAGCCAAGGTGGGCTCTCATTAGTGTAATGCAACGTCGTGCTGTATGGTGCGGAAACGTTCCACTCCACAGCCTTTCTGTTGTACTGAAATGGTGCTCCTCCCCACGGCCAGGGCCGCCGTGTGAATATGTTTAAACCAAATGCCCTAAAGCAACGAGAGGGCACTCGACGGCATTCCAAATCCAGTATTTCACCTCGCTGCTGCTCGCCTTCCTGCTCCCATTATTTTGCTTTCCATGCCGACGCGTTTCGAGGCTGTTGCGCCTCTTCTTCATGGGCTGAAACAAATTAACTGAGAACTCACCACTCTAGCACTGTGCTAATCCTATGCATAAAACTTTGATAGAAAAGCAGACATTTGAGGTGAGCAAATCTAGAGTGTTGAGGGTGCTCTATACAGAAGCTGCCTTCCACCTAAACTTGGGAACTACCCAGAGTTCTCTTCTTCTTTCTTGCATAATTTATGCATCACTCTATGCATGCAAGGGTATTCTTTTGACTTATACTGGGTGCTCTCTTGTGTCTGGACAAAGCTAAACCTCTCTGAAGAGCTGTAATGACAGCGAAACACGTGTCAGGGGTTGCTTTTATTCATTTCAGGTTGGCTTGGATGGTATTTTGCCAGTCCAAAGCTGTAATACTGTGCCTGGAGTGGTAAATGGCTTTTGTCATTTAACAGCTCGGCATGGATAGCACTGTGCTATTCCTATGCTTAAAGACTTTGCTGTAGAAATGGCAAAAGACTTTGTCCCTTTCTATCTCGGCGTGGATAGCACTGTGCTAATCCTATGCTTAAAAACTTTGATAGAAAAGCAGACATTTGAGGTGAGCAAATCTAGAGTGTTGCTGGTGTTGAGGGTGCTCTAAACAGAAGCTGCCTTCCACCTAAACTTGGGAACTACCCAGAGTTCTCTTCTTTTTTGCATACATATATATATATATATATATATATATATATATATATATATATATATATATATATATATATATATATATATATATATATATATATATATATATATATATATATATATCTAAATGTGAGGTGCACATTTTTTGTTTACTAAAGTTTGCCTGACCAAAGACACTAAGCTTTTGGGCTTCAATGTTTAACCTTCAACTTGAGCGTTTAGCTAGCTTTGCATGTTCTCTCCTCTGCAGGTGCAATCTCAAGGCATCGTTAGTTAGTGAAAAGCATATTGTGTGTTGTAGAGATTGCGAGGTATGGGAGGAAACTTTTGGCAAGAAGGAGACTCGTTAACAAAGTAGGAGACAGACTCCCATGGCTGAAATGGACACTCAAGGTCTCCGTGATGTTCCAACTGGAAGGTGGGAGGAATGGAAGATGCAGCTAATTTCTGCCCTGAGATGATGGAATTGTACTGGAGATAATGATGTAGATTGTGTGTGTTAATTGGTGCTCACATTATTAGTTAGGGAGTAGATACCCTTTGCACTCTCTGAGGTACAGACCTCTTGCTATATTTCTTATTGTGTGGCTTTATGCTATGCATTTCCTCGGTTTGAAGAACTTTTACGTAAGTCTCCGCTATGCTGACACCTTTCTTGCTCCCTTGATTTAATTTAGGTTTCCCAAATCCCCAGCTTCAGATAGGATAATTTTGATGGCTTTAGATATCCTCATGTATAGACAGGAGGATTGAAACCTGCAATCCTATCATCAGATTTTCTTTCTCATATTTTGTACTGCTGCTACTGAATTTCTTGTATGCTTCTTCTTATTGAGACTTAATTTTATTCAACAATTCCTGTTTCCATTAGTAATTCAGTATTTCTACAATATGTTTCTATGACTCATTTATATCGGTCTGGCTTTGAGTTTGTAAAAAAACCTTTTAATCTTACTTATCGGTTTGGACCCTCAGTGTGTAATCGAAAAGATTACTTTGTAAACCAAACATTTGAATTGATGTTTACTCCCTTTTTCCTCTCAGGAAACTACTGCTGTTTGGAGGTAGCTCTATGAGGCACCTACAAAAATGTTTTTATTCTATCTGAAGGGTTTGCGTTTTACAATATCTCCTGGTAGCAGCCCCATATTTTAATATTGGTTAACCTTTGTGTGTACAGATTTCCAAAAGATTCATCATTAGTTTACTCCCAAATTTCTGGGCAAAATTAAATGTAAACCCAACTGGTTGATTAATCCTTGAGCTCCTGGTAGAAAGGCAGGGTGACAAAGAACTTAACGAGTCAAATTGTTATTCCTAGACACAGGAAATTACTTACATTCCCAATGTTCTGTCCTTAATAGAAATAGCTCTAGTCTTACAGGACTAAGTGCCATATGCCATTTAGTAGGTTTTAGAGAAATTTGGCTAAAGGTCAAGATTATGCATACATATAACCAAATTGTCAATTAGGCCTTTAAGGCCATTAGGGATCAGGGACATTAAAACAGCATTGTTGGCATAAAATGAAACTAGAACGGGGATAGAGTGCACCTTGGACATATCTTAACCCTGTGAGATTAAAAAAAAGGCATTAAGATGTACAGCAGTAACAGAATGGGTGCTAAATACAACTTTGTCAGACCCCTCGTTACAACTGAAAGGAGTCAGTGCATTCTCCCTCTGTGTCATATCTTAATGAAGCCGGAACACCTGAATGTAGGGAATGGAGAAGTCAACCAGGACCTGGTCCATACCTATACTGGTTAGTATGCCCCAGAGCTTTGACCGATTTACTCAGTCAGAGGCACTACTGAGGTCAATAAAGAATATTATGAACCCTTTATCACTATTATGTATTTACTAACAAGCAAATGAAGATTTATACATTGCTCCTGAGTGTCAAGCCCTTCTCTAAAACCATTTTGGACCACAGACAAAACATTCCCATCTTCTGTCCAAACCACTATTCTAAATAGAATTATTCACCCACCCATTTTTACAATAAAGTCTAACAGAGTCATCGGCCTATAGCATAGTGAATCTTGCTTATTTCCTTTCTTAAACACTGGAACGATAATTGCAGTCTGCCAGGAAGTTGGTAATTTAGTATTTGAGAATAAGTTTAGAGTATTTTAATAACCAGTGCCCAGAAGTCAGCATTTGCTTTAGAGATGTCCACTGGGACCACATCCGGTCCTGGGGCCGTTCTAGAAGGATTTTGGTTAATGGTGATAACAGCCTCCTGCAGCTCAAATTTAATGGCTAAAGGGAAGGATGGCTGAGGATGATCTGGGGCTGCTCACGAACAAGACGTAAATGATAGAAAGACTGCTCCACTCAGATGTTGGCCTTAAAGTTCATCCTTAATCCTTCCGACTGACTGTTGTTAAATTGATAAAAATTTACTATTTTCCAGAAACGGCTAGTATCTTTAGAGATGCAGGAACCAACCAGATTCTCCCAAGTCTCTTCTTTGATGGCTAGCTTCCTCTGCTTTAATACAAGTTTATAATTAGTCTTGCACCTAACAATATCATCATGGACTCTTGGGTTTGTTACTTTTGGTAGGAACCAAGAGTGTGTTCCTAATATATTGACCCAGAGCAACATAAATATCAATAATTGACAAATCCGGATTATTTTCCAATTGATAAATACACATTAAGCAGAGCTTGGTTAGTTCGTATTGTTGTCATGGAAAATAATGTTGGAATGTCAGCTGCCTTCCACCTGAGCCAGCGCCCCTTATCCTTCAGAGCTAGATCTGTAATACTCTTCCCAGGTGGACTCTTAGCATGTGTAGGCAAGCTAGGGGTTAACATGTTTAGTTTGTGGTTATTGTAACAGTTTTCCTTTGTTCCTCTGACAAAAAAGTATGCAGGGACCATGATACATAGATATAATTGATGATGGTATCCTGTCCACATCCTATAAAAGTTGTGATTTGACTCTCCATCTCATCCAATATTTCTGCTGTAATACATAGGTCAAAGTGTAAAACATATTTGTAGAGTGATACCCCCCTACAATCCATATTTGAGTTATAAGACACAGTTTCCTAGCTAAAGAGGGATCCACCAAACTGGGACTAGATCCGATTTGTGCATTGAAGTCACCCCCATGGATAACATTAAAAATTTCAAAGCTCGGTTGGCTCTACACATCAGCACTTTATGTACAAAAAAAAGGATTGGTGCCTCACCGTTTCTCCCTTGTATTTAAATAATTCTAGATGTTAATAAGAAAGAAGTTAAAATATCTAGAACAGATAATCCATAAATTTGGATCCCTGAATGTTAAAGCGGAACAGGAATAATCTTACAGTCAAGAAAGTCCTGGAAGAGAGTTGCTAGGCCTCCCCTGCCTCTGCCCAAGGGAGAGGGGATGACAGGTAAAGTGTAACTGAGGTAGCCATCCCACATTGTTTTATCAACAAGCCAAGTTTCCTTTAACATTATTCTATCATATTTGTTGACATATGTGAGACAATCCTCATCATATAATTTGGAGGCAATACCAGAAACATTCCAACAGATCATGTTTACACATCAATTGATTAATAGTCACAATGCAATTCGTCTGGCCATTCCTTTCAGTAGACAGTAAAGGCACCCCCATCTTAAGATCCCTTCTCTGTCAACTCATTTAATTTAAATATGGAAGTGAGTGGGAATGGATTTGGACTGGTAACAGATGCCTAATTAGTGGGAGAGGCTGTTTTCAAGTTTCATGGTGTTGGGATATGTTCTCCCTCACTATATGCCTGTACAAGGAACTCAGGGATAACAAGTTAATAAATTCTTTTGAGCAGATCTCAAGAAGAATTTGCAAGAGGAGATTTCTTGCCAGTGTAGGATTTTTACAATTTATGACCACACAGTCCCCTCAAGTTTTTTTCACAATGGCCCTACCAAATCCACCCTTCTCACAAATAAAATATTCTCATATTCAGCAATGTTAAAAACCACATGCTTAGCGAGGCAGCGTCTCACCTTATTCTTTGGCTGGGCAGTTGTTTCAACACCACTCGTTGTTAGCATTGGTACCTTGGCCATGATAGCCACACACGGACAAGATTGGGAGAAAGAATGAAGCAAGAGGATGGAGACGGATGGCGATTATTACCATTAAGGAAGGACCCTGGAGGCCTAGTCTCATTGTTGTTGTCAGGCCTACCAGTTATATCCTGGTCCTTCGCCCCTTATTCAATGACGTTGATAGTGTCATGGGGTTAGGGAGATGAAACATTGGACAGTACTAAGAGGGGATTGGCTAAATATGATTGAGAAGCCAACACAACAGGCAAATGAGGGAAGACACATCATTCCCTCACCTTGGAATAGCAACTTCATAAGATACAAAAAGTTTAGTGATTTCCCCTCCCAATATACATAAATGCTCTATAAAGAGCTTGACACGACACTTAATCATATTCTTTAATTTCTCAAAAAACATATCCCAAGTAGAACCGTCACCCGCAAATCTCATTGTCCCCTTGGTATTTGCCATAGAAGGATTATCCATTCATGCAGTAGGGTCAGGGGCACATTGACCCTTTTCTCTTCTTTGATGAAGTGCCCGCATCTCTTAAGCGTGAGCAGTCCATACTACATTCTCGCCCTGTAGTATCGAAGTAATGACAGAGTCCACCAAGGGAATGGACCACTATTCTCCACCACCAGTAAAGTCCAGAGAACATCATTGGCATCCAGGGACAGACGTCTCTCCGCCAGGTCAATTTCCTTGGAAATTACCCCTACAGCCCATTCCAAGAAAGATTTTAAAGTGCTACTTTTTGACTCTGAGTTCAGTTTGGAGCTCTCAATTATTCTCTTGCACATAGTGGCTGAAAATAATATCAAATGATCTCCAAGTAAGTGTGGCAAATAATCCAATACAGGCCTAATAGCTGAACACTTTTGAAACAAAGGACTTTAGGCTGAGCAAACTAAAATTTAATTAACTGCCCAACATAAATAATGCCCACCTAACGAGATATTAGAAAAGTCTCTTACCCAGGTCAGATTTTTTTCTGGGGGAAAGGCTTAAACACAGAAAACTCAGCACACATTGCTTTTCAAGGGGCTAAGAGGGATGTTCCAACTGTGCCTCCTAAGGGGCAATGATGGGCCTGCAGTCCATGAACCCATCAGAGACCTCCGCCCAGCCCAACTGGCCCTGGCTACCATTCCACGTATCTGCAAGACCACAGCCGAAGGAAGATCCTTCTCCTACCTGGCAGCAAAGACCTGGAACACCCTGCCTCTCCACCTCAGGCAATCACCGTCACTGCCTCACTTGAGGAAGGTCCTCAAGACCTGGCTCTTTGACTGAACCACAGTGCCTTAGACAGACCAGCAGCTCCGCCCCCCCCCCCCAAGTGACTTGAGACCCTTACGGGTGAGTAGTCGCGCTTTACAAACCACCTGATTGATTGATGGGCAAAGACGCACAGCGGGAATGCTGATTCTGTTTTGAGGGTTGTTGTGTAGAGGGGCTCACCTCCTCCAATCTTTCAAAAGTCAGCAAGCAGCCTCTTAGGTCTTGTGGTCTAGCCAAGTATCTAAAGAGCTGGATTAGAAAAATATTAACTGTGGGTGCGTTCTACTTCAGTATAAAACTACTGGAGAACTACCAGAGAGCTGCCAAACGAGCATGGAGATAAGCTGAGCTGACATCATGTCAGCAGAGGAATCAAATGCAATAAAAGTCTACACTGACCCTAGATTATTTTTCAGCCCATGTGTAACACTATATTGTATAAAGACAATTGGTCAAGTGGCAGCAGCTGGTGGATCTCTCCACGACTTAAATTCAGAGAGACTGGTTGCCAAGATTGGTGCGCAATAACGTAATATTGATCCGGCTTGACATACTATCTAAATCTTCTAAACTGTCATTTTCAACGCTAGTTGGCCTACTGGATCATTTTTAAATTCACTATATATCCCAGACTCTTAACAACTATTTTACTCAAAGACAAATGGCAATCTATGCAGAATCTCTGTACAATGTCCCATACTAAAGACCACAATTAACCAGGAGGGTTCCATTAAGAGACAACAACAGGGACACCTGCGCTGCTTTGAGAGATGATGGAGGGGGCACCTTCTGCCACTGGGTCCTCTTCATCGGAGCTGACTCCAGGACAGAGATTAGCAGGACCGGCGGACTGTAGATGGTATAGTGGTAAAGTGCAACCCATCCGCTTGCACTTGGATGTGCTGGGGTCAATAAATAGAGCGAACCCATACCGACAGTGGGCTCTTCAGTAGCAGAGGTACCTTGTGACTCTTGCACTTTGTCCCATAGGTGAAGAGCCAATGCTGCTGGACTCTGGGTGTGGCGTGAGGCCTAAGTGCAAAGTGTGGAAATTTGGATTTCGCTCGCTTTCCTTGTTTTGGCGACCTCCACCACTCGAGCTGTGAGCAAGGCTGGCCTGCAAGCACTAGACACGTCACTCAGGAGCCTGTTACAGGGTGGTGGCGCTGATTTGTTCACCCCCTTATAGGAACACTAAGAACACTAATAATGGGCAAGACAACAGGCACTGCTGAGCCGTGGTACGCGTAATATCGTTCCAGTGACGTAACTGGACCTAATGGACCCCTGGACTGTGTCCTCCATCACCAGGGGTTCCTTTATACTTTCCCCCTTGCTTTTCATTATAGTGGTCTAGCCCATCTCTTCACGTGGGCCAGAGAATAAGGATGGCCAGGTAGGGCCTGGGAGACTACCTGCGCCAGAACCATGTTGAATGACACCGTCTGTCTCTGCGTAATTTGTGCTAGACCGCAATACCTTTTTGCCTGCGGCGCCCCCTCGCCCATCGGAGAGCACCGATGTTACACTGGCGACAAGGATGCCCGTACTACCCGCCCTGTCATCTGTCGGAGCGCGCGTTGCTCGTACTGCGAAGGCTTTCAGCGGGTTAGCACCGCCCTGCTGCTCCATAGTACAGGATGTTTCATGATGGCCTCTTTGTTCCGGACCACGTGTGCAGCCAGGCTGCCCTGAAGGAATAGCTCTTGCCACAGCGCGCCTTGCCCTGACATTCTGCATGCAAGACTTAGTCTGTAAGGGTCCTCTGTCAAGCGGGTAAATCGCCTCCCCAGACCGCATTGGAGCCTGAAGCACCTCCCCTGCTGGCAGCCTCTGGGTGAGTAGAAGTACCACTCTCTCTCTCCCTTTGGTTTTGCATGGATGAAAGCATCTCATGTTACACACACTCAGCCTACATGTGCTGTGGACTGCAAACAAGCATAGCCAGTGCCTCACTGTCAGCACACAGGCCCAGAACGGCGGCAGGACTGTCTCTCCCATCTAAGGGGCCACCTGAGAACTCCAACGTGCGGCCCAAAGCCCCCCTGTCCCATTCAACCCAAGGGGAGGAAAGCATATTTGCCCAGAAAACCCAGCTAGGGCCACTACACAGTATGAATGCATAATAAATCAATCGGATAAGGGATAAAGCCATGGCCACAATACCATCCATTCAACCCTTCGTCATTGAAGGTGCCCCGTCAATGCAGGCACCCAGATGGAGAGACTGGGTTGAACGCGTATTCCTTGATCCTTCACTTAGGGGGCAAGGATGTATACAAGATCTCCAAAACAAATGTGAAAGCCACACCCAACGCTCATCGCAGCCTTTAATGCCCACTTTGAATCGATGGCAAACCAAGATTATGAGAGATTTGTGTTCTGTCAGGCCAGATAGCAGGCAAAGGAGTTGATTGACAGGCTTTACACCAGGTTTATGGAACTGGCCAACATGTTTGGGTTCGCAGACGAAAATGAGGAAATATGGGGCCAGATAAATTCAGGGATGCGCGTCAGCGAAACTTCGTGAGAGCATTCTCGAAGAATCAGGAAATTCGCTAACCAACATCCTGGCCATGGGCAGAACCTAAGAACTTTTGAGAGCTGGCTCATCCCACATGGAAGCAGTAATTAACAAACCAATAAAAACAGAGCCAGTCAACATTGCCCCCCCCCTCGCCTGGCCCAGGGCGATCAAAGAAAAGTGGATAGCCTTTCTGATCCTGTGGCTAATGTGAAGGGCCGTTGCACCACCCGGCAGAGTGCCCTGCAAGAGGGAAGAAATGCGTGGGGTGCAGAAAACTCAACCAATTTGTGAAAGAGAGAGTCTCTCGTGCAGCGGACAATGCTGTTCCAGAGGTACCAGAGCGCAACATCGACATGGACGATGACAATAGTGAAGAACACACCATCCATTCCGCTTTCACCATTGGCACTGCATCCCAAACGCTGCGTCGTCTA
This sequence comes from Calotriton arnoldi, assembly GCA_963921515.1. Classification (NCBI taxonomy): domain Eukaryota; kingdom Metazoa; phylum Chordata; class Amphibia; order Caudata; family Salamandridae; genus Calotriton; species Calotriton arnoldi. The sequence goes on along the minus strand of CAWUFW010006470.1, from coordinate 628,585 downwards.
CCTCAGTGCCAAATACAGATGGGCAATCACTCAACATTAGCCGTCGTGGACACGGGGGCGTCCATAATCATAATGGCAGCTGAAACGTACCAGACCCTGCGTTCGCCACCGCGTCTGCACCAGTCAAAGATCAAAGTGTTTGCGCATGGACAAGACAAGCCACTTGACATGCAAGGAAAAGTCCGAGAGACCATCAGCCATGCGTCACGGTCTGTAGAGGCGCTCATCTACTTGGTGAAAGAGGTGCATGGCATGCTGCTGGGGTACAAGGCTGAGAAGCCTTCGGAGTTGTGACTTTTGCATTCAGAGTTTATCGAGAGGCGATCACCCACCTTTCCGAGGAATTCCCCAAGGTATTCGATGGCATAGGGTGTCTTAAGGGAAGAGAGATAAAACTGCACATAGACCAATCACTACAGCCCCCCGGCACAGACACATCGCTTTCCACTTGAGGCCCCAGTTTGAAAAAGAGTTGAACAAGCTAGAAGTGGCTGGGATCATTGAAAAGGTGACCAGGCCAACACCGTGGGTGTTACCGATAGTGGTGGTCAGGAAGCCCAAACAACCTGGTGAGGTGTGCTTATGTGTTGACATGCGCCTAATGAAAGTGAACGACACCTGACGCCCACGTTAGATGACCTGATTAATGAACTGAGTAGGACTTGTTGGGTTTCAAAACTGGATCTACATTCTGGTTATCACCAGTTGGTCTTGCTGAAGAGTCCCGCAACATCACAACCTTTTCAACCCATGTAGGCCTGTGGCAATATATGCGACTGAACTTTGGCATCTCAAGTGCCGCTAGTTTTTTTTTCAGAATGTCATCCACGAGATCCTCCAGGGAGTCGTCAATGTCAGTGAAGACATCATGATCCATGCCAAGTCTATACCTGAACTCAATGTTATAGCTCAGAAAAGCCCTTCAAAGGATCCAAGATTCTAGCCTGACCTTGCATCACAACAAATGCAAATTCCTCAAACCAAGACTCCAATTCTTTGGCTATGTGTTCTCCTATAAAGGGGTAGTGCACTCCCACCATCAGTGTCTGAGATACGCAGTTTTTTAGGCATGGTAAATTACTGTAGGAGATTCCTCAAAGATGTGATGACACTGACTCAGCCACTTCGAGCCCTCACCAAGTCAGCAGTGCCCTGGCAGTGGGGCCCAGAACAGGAAAAAACTTTTCAAGTGACTAAAGATGCTCTATCTGCTGATATAACATTAGTCTACTTTGACTGCCGCAGAGACACCACCGTAGCTGTTGATGCTGGCCCCAGAGACCTGTGGGCCATGCTGCTGCAGCGGCACGTGGACGCAGAATGGACCCTGGTAGCCTTCGCAAGCTGATCTCTCACAGAGACAGAGCAATGGTATTCGCAAATTGAGAAGGAGACTATAGCAATACACTGGGGGTGTCGCCATTTCAATCTGTATGTAAATGGACATCCATTCACGATCACTATTGACCTCAAACCTCTAATACCCTTCTTTTGAGGAACGGCATCCAAGCCAACTCCACGGATTTAGAAATGGATGCTCCAGGTGGAATATAGGCCTGGATCCCAAAATCCCGCAGATGACCTCTCCTGACACCCTCGTGCTGCCACGCCAGAGGAAGAGGATGAAGCAGACGAAACAGAGGCCTATGACCTATATGTGACGGATCGTTCTTGCGCTCTCCCACTATCCATGGCAACCATCTGCCAAGCCACCAACAACAACGACCGGCTGCAGAAAGCTCTTGAGGCCATCAAAACGAATAAGTGACACATACTCAAGAATCAATGGAGCCAATGCACCCCTGAAGTGCGCTGCATCCTAGAGAGCCTGTACAACATCTGGCACGGTTTAAGCACTGATCCCGATGGATGCCTCCTCCGAGGACATTGAATTGTCATTCCATCCAGTCTAACAGCCCAAGTGGTCCAGCTGGCCTATGCAGGATACCAAGGGATGGTTAAAATAAAGACCTGACTAAGGACCAAAGTATGGTTTCCCTTGATACACAAACAGGTTGAGACCATGGGGCGGTGAATCAATCAATCAATCATGCTTTCTATAGCGTGATTACTCACTCGTGAGGGTCCCAGGGAGTGGGGGGGGGAAACTGTTGATCTCTCAGGGCGCTGGGGCTCAGTTGAAGAGCAAGGTCTTTCGATCCTTCCTGAATTGGGTCAGCGACGGGGCTTGCCTGTGGTGAAGAGGCAGGGTGTTCCAGGTCTTGGCGACAAGGTAGGAGAAGGATCTTCTTCCAGTCCTGGTCTTGTTGATCCGTGGGACGGTGGCAGGGCCAATGTTGGACGGAGCAGAGGTGTCTAGTGGGTACGTGGAATGTGAGGCGGTGGTTCAGATATGCTGTTCCAGCATCGTGGAGGGCTTTATAGGTGTGTGTAAGGAGCTTGAAAGTGACTCTTTTGTTGACTGGGAGCTAGTGGAGTTCTCACAGGTGTTCGGTGATGTGGTTGTGGTGGGGGATATTGAGGACCAGTCTAGCTGCGGAGTTTTGAGTGTTCTGTAGTTCCCTGAAGAGTTTCTGGGTGACTCCGGCATAGAGTGCATTGCCATAGTCAAGTCTGCTGCTGATGAGAGCTTGGGTGACCGTCTTTCTGGATTCAGTGTGGATCCATCTGAAGGTCTTTTGAAGCAGGCGAAGAATGTTTGAAGCACGATGAGGAGACAGCATTTATCTGATGGTTGATTGTGAGCGAGGAGTCCAGTATGATGCCGAGATTTTGTGCATGGTCCGTGGGTGTGGGGGGTGTTCCTAGTTTGGCGGGCCACGAGGAGTCATCCCATGTGGAGCGGGTGGGTCCCAGGATGAGGACTTCGGTCTTGTCTGATTTGAGTTTGAGGCAGGAGTCTCTTATCCAGGTGGCAACTGCCTTCATCCCTTCATGGAAGTTGTCTCTGGCGGCTGTGGGTTTGTTGGTGAGCGAGAGGATCAGCTGAGTGTCATCGGCATAGGAGACAATGTCGAGTCCATGGTTCCTGAGGATGGCAGCAAGTGGGACCATGTAGATGTTAAAGAGGGTGGGGCTCAGGGATAAACCCTGGGGCACTCCGCAGCTCATTTCTGTGGGTTCTGAGTGGAACGGTGGAAGTCTGACTCGCTGTTTTTGACCGATAAGGAAGGAGCGGATCCAGCCCAGAGCTTTGTTATGGATACCGGCGTTGTGGAGTCTCATGCTTAGGGTGCGGTGGAGACGGTGTCGAAGGTGGCCGAGAGGTCCAGGAGGATGAGGGCTGCTGTTTCGCCCCGGTAGAGGTGGGAGCGGATGTCATCGGTGGCAGCGAGGAGGGCTGTCTCTTGCTGTGGATGCTTTGGAAGCCGGATTGGGAGATGTTCAGGACGTGGTTAACTTCGATGAGCTCGGAGAGTTGTGTGTTGATGGCCTTCTCGATGACCTTGGCTGGGAAGGGGAGCAGGGAGATGGGTCTGAAGTTCTTGAGATCGGTCCGGTCGGCGGAGGGCTTCTTCAGCAGGTGGTTGATCTCGGTGTGTTTCCAGTCATCGGGGAAGGTGACAGTCTCGATAACGCAGTTGATAGTGCGGCATAGCTTGGGCGATGTAGGTGGCAGCTCTGTGGTAGATGTGGTGCGGGCAGGGGTTCGAGGTGGCTCTGGAGTGGATGCGTTTCATGGTGTTGACCTTGTCGTCCATGGTAAGTGGAGTCCAGTTGAGCAGGATCTGTTGGGGGCGGCGTTGTTGGGTGCAGAGGTGGCGGGCTTGGTGGGAGAGTCTTGGGTGTCGAAGGTGTCATAGATCTGCTTGATCTTGTGATGGAAAAAGGTGGCAAGTTTGTTGCAGAGGTCTTGGTAGGGTGGGAATCTGTGGTCTCCCTGTTGGGTTTGGCAAACTCCTTGATGATGGTGAATAGTTCTTTGCTGTTGTGTGCGTTGGCATTGATTCTGTCTTGGAGGGCCATTTTCTTTGTCAAGCCTCAGGGAAGGCCAGCCCACCAGCTCCGGTGGTGACTGCAATGGGGCCACAGCAACCATGGGCATGTGTAAGCCTGGATTTTGGGAGCCTGCCAGATGGAAAATTCACCATGGTAGTGACTGATGATGCTTTGAAATTTCCAGAAGTTGAAATCCTTTCCTCTTTCAGTGCACAGGAGGTAATACCCAAATTGGAGAAAGTAATGGCCACTCACAGTTTGGTCAAAGAACTGTAGACCGACAACAGTCTGCTCTTCCAAGAACAAGAGTTTGCATCATACCTCAAGTCCCTTGGCACTATCCACAAGAGGGTCACCTCTCGTTGGCCTCAAACCAACAGAGAGGCAGAGTAGTTTATGCAGACCTTAAATAAGGTCATTCGGATCACTGCAGTCAATCAACAATCGCCTGAACTGGCCACATACTCTTTCATACGTAACTACAGATAGACACCACATTCAACAACCAGACAAGCCCCCAACAGACACCACATTCAACAAACGGACAAGCCCCTGGACACCTCTCAATGGGCCGGGTGATTGTAGACTCTAGCTATCAATAACCAACATGTGTATGAGAAGAGGTTAGCATCCAATGACTGAGCCAGCCGGTATCGGCGGGCCAAAGTATCTACTCTCAAAGTGGGAGATCTGGTGTTGATCAAGGATCGGTCCCCAGGAAGCAATTTCTGCTTGCCCTTCGAACACAGCCCTTGGACAATCACACATCGGCATGGCACCAAAGTGACCCCTCGGTGTGGATCAGAAGAGGTCACGAAAAACATTTCACTGTTCAAATGGTTCAACACCAACAACACTGCACCTCCAGTGTAGGACAGTGCTGACCACCACCTGGACATTTAAGACACTCGTTCTGAATGTGGGGAGAGTTTTCAGTCTTCACCAAGCCCTGCAGGCTGCGAGTCAGATGACTCCAACTCCCCCATGAGCAGCGAAGCTGATACTGGGCTAGCGCAGCCACGCCTGCCACCCAGCCATGACACCCCTACCAGGTATGGACTCTGGAGTAACCCCACGCCATCGAGTCAGCTTGAGACCATCTGTGTGTAAGGCTGTACTCCAAGGTATCGGGTAAACCATGAGCAGGTGTGCTGATGTTTGGCCTACAAGGTTGGTGACAATGAAAATACAATCACTACATTGTACTATTATCATGTTTGTCAGCATGCTGTCTCCACCAAATCTCTGTCTCTGGTGTTTGTGTTATTTTATGTTCATGTCTGTTGATTTCCATATTTGGGGAGCAATGTAATATCGCCCGAGTGATGTATCCAGAACTAATGGACCCCTAGACTGTGTCCTCCAACACCAGGGGTTTCTATATACTTTCCCCCTTGCTTTTCAGTATAATGGTCTAGCCCGTCTCACCATGTGGACTAGGGAATAAATACTTGGGATGGCCAGGAGGGGCCAGGGAGACAACCTGCCCAGAACCACGTTGAATGACACCATCTGTCTACGTGTAATGTGTGCTAGGCCTCAATACCTTTCTTGCCTGCATTGCCCCCACAACCATCAGGGGGGGCCGACGTTACAGTACACTATACAAGTGTTCTACACACAAACATCACCTTTGTTAACCTTGAGGTCATGCAGGACTTGGACTTCTGGGATCAGAACTGCCCAGGCATCAAGGAGGAGGGGAAAAGGTGCAGCGTTGCTTGAGAGCTTAAAAGCAGCCTGGGAACCCGTGGCACTGGATGCAACTAGGTGAAGCACAGGTCAAAAGGGAGACATCTGTGTCTATCCACAGTGATCCAAGGCTGGGTTGGGCCACCCCCTTGGCTTCTCAGTGTTGAACAATATAAGTGCTAAGGCATAGGCATTGGGAAGAGGAAAGCACCTAGCTCAAAAGCTGCTATGGAAACACACGTGTTATGAAGAACAAGGGAACCCAAATAAGGTTGGTCAGGGACCTTGGGTAATCAATTATTTCTAAATGTCTTTAGAAATAATGGAAACACACAGCACAAACTTAGACACATGTCTGGCTTGGGCTGTTGGAGTCATTACCAAAGAAATTAATCTATGAGAAAGGGGCCTTTCATTGGATATAGGTGATTTACCTCATCCAACTACCTTTGCTGATATTCGCTCACTTGAGCAGCAGGTTTTGGTGGGCAGTGTGAACAATGAGGCAAATGATGGTTCCATAGCCAAAAGCCTGACTCTCGCACAGGAGCAATTGGGCCAGAAGAGGCAGCATATGCACAGTCCTGCAATTTAATGGAAAAGGAGAACTAAATGTGTATCTTACCAATTGGAGGTTCTCACCAGTAAAATTCCAGACCCTTCGTAAGATTTGGCTCTGATAACCTTAGACTTGATGATTCAGTCTGGGTTCCTTTATCAGTTAAACTTACAGCAGTATTCAATAACTTTATTGCTCTTCTAATAGAGGCAATTGTTAACTTGGAAGTAGAGATTGTTAAAGTTTGCATGTATAATCAACAATGTATTATTGCAATTCCCTCTGCGATTCCACCCTTCATTGCCTTAGCAGTACCTTCACCTCCGTCAGTGATGGAGCTTAACACGCTTTCTGATATTACTGCTATGACAGCGGTTAACACCCGGAAACCCACTTCACGACTGGCCCCAAGGCACCCACCAGGCCATATCCCTAGCACGGTGACACGTGGTACTGGTTTGCCCAATTCTACACCTACTCATACCACAGGTTCCAAACCATCCCCACCCCTTTTGAACTACCCTCCTGAAATGTACTTATAATCCCCTTGTAAAGTGCACTACATGTGCCCAGGGCCTGTAAATAAAATGCTACTTGGGGCCTGCAGCAGTGCTTGTGCCATCCACTTAAGTAGCCCTCTAACTATGTCTCAGGCTTGACATTACAGCAGTGGCGGCCCGCATGACTCGTGGGTGGCGGGGGCGGGGGGGCGCGGGGCAGGGGGCAGGGGGTTGCGTAATGCAAAAGAAAAATTAACACAAAAAAATACACTTACCTTACCACCGGGTCCTGCGTCTCTGCTTCTGCTCTCCTCGTGGGACTCGAGGAACAGGAAGCTCAGCCTTGCTCCCCTGACCACTCATAATGCTGAAATGCAGCAATGTGATTGGTAAGCACCCAGGCTCCCCTAACAAATCACAACTATGCAATGCAGCATTGTGATTAGTTTTGAGCATCCTGGTTCGATGCTCAGCCAGGCAATGGGGGCTTGGGAATGTTCTCAGTGCAGGCTGTAATGCAGCCTGCATGTTGAACAGGAAAAGTGCGCATGCCTGTTTTGGGTAGCCCGATAGTGCCGGCCAAACAGTCATGTGCACTTAGGAGTGGGCAAACCACTCCTGTCCTGCCCTGCTCCGAGAGCAGAGCAGCCCTGCCCACCCACCCGCCCGCAAAGGAAACATAAAATAATAATAATTCAAAGTTAATATCATTTTAGGTTTCCTTTACTTTGCACTGCTCAAAAGCAGTGGGGTGATGCTCCTCCGCCATAGCAGAGAAGCTGCCACTGCATTACAGAGCCTGTCTGTGTGCAATTTAAACTGCCACATCGACATAGCAAGATAAACCTCTTGCCAAGCCCAAACCTTCCCTTTTTATACATATAAGTCACCCCTAAGGTAGACCCTAGACAACCCAGAGATCAGGGTGCAATGTATTTAAAGGCAGAACATGTACTTTTAAGTTTTACATGTCCTGCTAGTGAAAAACTCCCAATTGTTTTTCACTACTGCAAGGCCTTTCTCTCCAATAGGATAACATTGGGATTACCTTATTACATTTCATAAGTGAAATTACCAATTGGGAAGAGCTAAGACCCCCAAGTCTGGTGTCTCTGGAATCCTAATTTAAAATTCTAACTTATGTTGAAGTCGGATTTTAAATTATAATTCTGAAAATGCCACTTTTATAAAGTTACATTTTCTTACTTTGGCCATTTAGTGCCTGCTGCCTGTCTCTGATCACATGTCTGGGATGGGTGACAGTTGAGCTTTGTGTATTCCTCCTAGAGACAGCAGCACACCATGGGAGCTTAGGTGTGAATTGATGGGCCATCACGGCAGGATGGGAGGGAGGAGCGGGACCCAGCCTTCCTTACACCTGAATAGGCTGTGTCCTGTACCCACACAAAGGGCTGCACAACCCCCTGTAATGAGTCTGGATCCAGGGCACGAAGGGAGGGCCTCTGTGCACTTCAAAGGCACGTCTTTGAAGTCTCCCCACTTCAAAGGCACAGCTGGGTACAATTACTGGACCTCTGACACCACCACTTCATTACACATCTGGACCTGTTAAGACTCTGCCAGGAAGATGAACTGCCCTACTGCTGAAAGGACTGCTGTTTTGCTGTACTCTTGCCCTGCTGTGCAGGCCTGCTGCCCTCTTGCCTGGGTGAGGGGACTGGACCTGCATCACTTGAACCCAGAGTGACTCCAAGGGCTAGCTGGCTGGCCTCCTGATCTGAAGTCTCAGGGATATAAATGACTTCCAACCACCCTGCTTCTTCATGTAGACTCTGCCATCTTTGAGTCTACCCAGCCAAGTGGTTCCACCCCGGTTCTGGACCCTTGGAAGTGGGTGTAAGGTACTTCTCCAGCAGAACAGATGCATCCTCTACTGAGTGACGCATTCCTGAGCAGAACCTACACTCTTCTAGGCTGAGCAGCACATTTTTGAGCAGAACTGATGCATCGCCGCTGTTGCGAGGATTGCACCCAGCGGAAAAGACTTGCATCACCTCTGCATCCTGCATCTGGGACTGATGCTTCGACTTCGGAACTGACACTAGGCAACACTTTTCCTGGCGCAAGCTCCTCACATCTCTCGTCAACAGCAGCCTCATCGTCGAATCCGGACCTCAGCATTGCAGCTTCACCGCTCACCGTAACTGACGCATGAGCTCCACTGCACCACACATTCTCGACACCGGCCTTCGTATCGCAAGCCCCGTCAACAGGATTCTTAAAGCCCAGGTTTCAGGACCTGCCACATTGCATTTCGGAACTGATACATTGCCTCTGCTGAGTGACGCTTCTTAGACGTGGATCCACGCAAGCACTCTGCAGCCGGGATTAAGGTACTTTTGTTCAGCAGGCCTAGCTGGGTCACTTTAGCCGGCCCACATTTCATCACTGTTGGCCCGAACATTTGACTTTGTTCTGGTCCAGGGCGACCAGATAGCCTGTTAGACCTGTCACCCTCAGGATGGTCTTTCCTCCAAATTTCTGCCTTTTGCCTCCATGTTTTGCTGATTCTTTTTGTTGGCCTTAGGACTCTGAGCACTTTACCATTGCTGACAAATGCTAAAAAGCATGTGCTTCTCTCCTAAACATGGTGACATTGGTATATACCGAATTGGCATATTTGTTGTACTGGTAAGTCCCTTGTAAAGTGGTATACCATATACCCAGGGCCTGTACTTCAAATGCTTCTAGTGGGCTGCAACACTTTTTGTGCCACCCACAGAAGTAGCCTTTCAAACTTGTCTCAGGGCTCCCACTGCAGTGCTTGTGTATGCAGCTTACTGCCACTTCGACTTGGAATTTAAAACTACTTGCCAAACCCTAAACTGCCCTTTTATTACATATAACTCACCCCTCAAGGTAGGCCCTAAGTAACCCTAAGGGCAGGGTGCCATGTAAGTAAAAAGTAGGACATGTACTTTTGTGTTTTACATGTCTTGGTAGTGACAAACAGCCTATTTCATTTTTTTTACAGTACTGTGAGGCCTATCCCTCTCCTAGGCCAGCATTGGGAATTCCTTAATACACATTTAAGCTGTAATTTATGATCAAAGAGAAGTGACAATGTCATGTTTTATATGTTTGGAATGGTAATTATAAATCTGCCTTACTGATGAAGTTGGATTTAACATTACTATTTTAGAAATGCCACTTTTAGAAAGTGAACATTTCTTTCTACTTATTGCTCTTTGTGCCTGGCAGCCTGTCTCCAATACGCATCTGGGTTGGGTGACAGCTACACTTTGTGCATTCCCTCCGGACAGCCACAAATACAAGAAGGTGAAGTTCATCTACATTCTGAGCACACATCTGCATCTGATGGGTCTTCCTGGGCAGGGAGAAATGGGAGGGGCTGACACTTACACTTCAATAGGTAGTGTTCTGTCCAAGCACAAAGCACTGATTTGTCCCCCACAGGTAGCCCTGAAGACAGGACTGGGTTGAAAGGAATCCTTGTGCACTTCAGAGAGATCTTTTGCAGTCACCCCCTGCATCAAAGGCACTTTGGGTATTAGTACTGGGTCTCTGATCCCCTAAAATAAGACTCTTCTGGATCTTGAACTGAACCTCTGTAAGAAGGACTGCTGTGCTGCTGGAAGAATCAACTGGACTGCTTTTCTGGAAGGACTGCTTTTCTGCTCGTTTTCCTGCTGCCTGCTGCTCCCTGACTCTGCTGGAAGGACTCTGCCTTCCCTCCAAGTGATCTCCAAGGGCTTTCTAGCTTACCTCCTGTTTTTCAGGGACACAAAAGACTTGCTACAATTCTGCTGGTCCTGCTGGACTCTGCCTTGTGTGAGCCTTACCCTTGGCTGAGGTGCCCCCTCCAAGCTCTGGGCCTCAGAAGTGGGTTCTGCAGCTGTTTCGATCAAACATCAATGCATTGCATCGACTGCATGAGAAACTCAGCCACATCACCCTTCGACAGCGGTTCCACAGCCTGCGCAGCTCGATGACGACTCTGTACGTAGATTGATGACAATGATTTGTATGCACTTCAATGGAGTTCAATGACAATGTGGGTCACCTTTTGCGTGGCTCAACGATGATGCTTTAGACTCTCAATGTCGACAAAAGCTCCATCCAAGGTATTTCTTCAGTGGGACCTGTCTGGGTCCTGTAGCCAGCCTGCCATCGATTGCCGTTGAACTTAAGTTTGAATTTGCACCAGTCTCTTGCGACCTCAAGTAAACTTTTGGACCACTAGTGACTTCTAAGCACTACTTTTGCGTTTAATCTTTAAAAATTCATATCTCGCCTTCTACTGATTGGCTGTTTGTCATTTGGGACTTATTTTGCTCAGATAACTATTCTATATTTTTCTAAACCTGTGTGGAGCCTTTTTTGTAGTGTATTCATTGTGTTACTGTGTGTGTATGTTGCACAAATACTTTACACTTTGCCTTTGTAGAAAAGCCTGACTGCTCTCTGCCAAGCTACCAGAGGGTAAGCACAGGTTATTTTATTGTGTATCTAGGTTACCCTGACTAGAGTTGTGATTCCTGCCTGGCCTGGGTGCTTAACTCAGTCAACCAGGAATTCCATTTCTAACGTATCCCAAATGGCACTTTTTGCTTTTAAGTGCTATATTGCCCTCTAAAGTTTGAAATTCAATATCTCAAGTTCAACTTATTGAATGTTTGTTGTTTTGGTCTTGTTTTATTTATATAATTAAGCTCTGTTGTTCTAACCTGGTGTGGAATTCTTTTTTGTGTTGTTTTTTTAACTGTTTTACTGTTTGAAGTGTTGCACAAATACTTTAAACATTGCCTCTAAAGATAAGCCTCATTGCTCTGTGCCAAGCTACCAAAGGGTGAGCACAGGTTAATTTAGGGTTTTCTTGTGCCTTACCCTGACTAGGATTGTGGTTCCTGCTTGATCAGGGCTCATACCTCAGTCAACCAGGAACCCCATTTCTATCATATATCTACTGAGGTCCGATTTATCAGACAGCCATACCCAGAACAGTTATGGACCTGCTGTGCACACACAAATGTACAGATAATCACTCTCTCAGACACATATACATTCCAGCTCACACACAATCATGTTTAATGCACCCCTCTCAAAACTGCAAATCACAAGATGGTTGGGTGACATCTCTGCGGGGAACAACCTGGCTGCACACTCTGTTGCTGCATGGCCGATAGGTGCTCAGGTGGCAGCCCATCTTCATGTAGCTCTGTACCCTTAGCACAGACGTCATGTGAAGCCTAAGTGTTAGGAGGCATGGTGCAGAGTACAGGCCAGGAGATATGCGTGACACTTTAATTAATGGAAGAGTGGACAGATCTAGGCTGAAAATATTCTTCACTGTCTCACCAAGTCCAAAACCCCTGTAATTTATTGTCTTAGCCTCCCTCACTCTAAGATAGAGGAATGTGACGTGGGGCTGTGCTGACCTCTTGCCTGTTCTCACTCGAAATGCTGTACCACCCCATTTACTGCAAAAAACTGCTAGTTCTGATAGAGGTGCATTTCCTTATTGTGTCAGCTGACATAAAGCTTCACAAGTGTGGCTAACCCAAAATGGGAGCCGCATTCCAAAAAATACTCTCACTTGCATTACATAATCAATCCTTTTCATTGATTTATACTCAGAGGGGCTCAAGGAGGTGCTTTCCTAATGCCTCTAATCCAATGTGTAAATATAATATGGGAAGTCTGAGCTTATAATAAGTGACCTGGATCTGCTTTCACACCCTAAACGAAATCCACAGCCCCCTGACATTCTGCTAGCTATCTCCTTTCATAATGAGCAGCACTGATATTTTTCAGCATCAGTGACCATCCTGACAGGGGGCATTTTGAGACTTAGTCTGACATATCTGAATAACATTGATTGCATGCTAACATATTTAACTTCAAAATATTACCAGCACGTGATTTTTTCAGCATCTGAGTAACACTGAAAAGGATGGGCAATAAGCCCTCACATATGTAGCAGGGAGATGCTTGTACAAAAACGCTACACACCTTCCACCAAGGTGCTAAATGTATATAAGAATGCTGCGGGTACCCTAACACAAACAAGTGGGTCTCTTTATATATAAAGGCTTAGAAACAAGAACTCTTTTTCTTGGGTGGAAGAAGAACTCATGCACAGAGGCTGTTACTGAATAGTTTCTCACATTATTCTGTGAACATTTTAAGTTTGAACTGCTTTCAGGCCAGCTGTGCTGCATTACATTGAGGAGCTGCAAAAAGAGCGAAATGCGTAATTAAGAATTGCATTTAACATATTTTGCTGTGCTGCAATGAAGATAATGCATTGCCACTGGCTACTGGGCCAAATGAGTAGATGTAATGAAAATGTAAAAGGTGAACAGCATGACACATAACTACATGACCCAAAGGAAGGTTAGAAAGAGAAAATTGGCTATTTGAAGCCATGAACTGCATCTTTGATTAGCTAGTTTCGTGACGTGCACTCTGTAGGAAAGTGCCCCTTTTTGAATGGTTGCCCCCCACTTTTTGCCTGATGTTGATGCTCTTTAACTAAGTGTGCCCTGGGTTCCTGCCAACCAGGTACCCAGGGCTTATGTTCTTTCCCTAAAACTGTACTGTTGCAAACCCAATTGGCACTCTCTGGCCACATGTAAGTACCTTGTAAAAGTTACCATGGGTACCAAAGGCACTGTGACCAGGGAAAGCCTCTAAGGACTGCAGCACATTTTGTGCCACTCTTAGAGGCCCTGTACCTTAACACACACACACTGCCCTGGCAGTCTGCATGTTTTGGTGCAGAGAAAAGTAAAGAGTCGACATGGCACACATCCCTGTGTGCCATGCCTACAACCCACTACCTATGGTGTAGGTAAGCCACCCCTCTAGCAGGGTGCACTATACCACTGGTGAGGATACAGGTGCATGAGCCTTGTACCCCGACAGTGTCTAAGTCCATTCTTAGACATTGTAAGTGCAGCAACGCCATAAAGAGTATATGGTCTGGGAGTTTGTCATTACGAACTCCACGCCATCATAATTGCTTTGCTGAAACCTGGGAAGTTTGGTACCAAACTTCTCAGCACATTAAACCTACACTGATGCCAGTGTCGGATTTAATGCCAAATACCCTCAGAGGGCATCTTAGAGATGCCCCTTGAAAAACAACCTGACTCTAGTGTCCCGGCTGACTGCCTGCTTGCCAGCTGCAAACCCCAGACATGTTTCTGGACCCCTGGCTCGAGAGCCTCCCGCTCTCAGAATCCTGAAACAAAGCACATCCTGGGCAGAGGTGCCAAGTCTTCTCCCCCAGGATGGGCAGGGTCCACGAAGGGGAAGCTTCAATGACTTGCCGCCTTTGTGAGCTGACCCAGCAACTGGCCCCCACTGATTCTAACCACTACTTTGGGAGAGAAAATCGGTGGGAAAACCAAGATAGGAGGAGAGGTGTGCCCACCTTTGTCAACCCCACCCGTCAGGTGGGGGAGGCGAGGCGAAGCACAGCTTTCAGTCCCCACCATCTTGAAGATGGGGGACCCAGCCAACCACTGGAGGGTGGTATAATAGGGGGTGCATCCACCCCAAGGAAGGGACCCACTGGTACCAACCTCTACCTACCTGAAACACCCCTAAATTTAGTTTTTAGGGGCAACCCTGAACCTTGCCTTCTCAGACAAGCAAGAAGAAGAAGAAGGACTGAAGATCCATGCTGAAGGAAAAAGAGGAGGACACCAACTGACTTGGCCCTACCCGCCTGTCCCAACCTCGACCTGCCCCATTAGAATCCCGGTGTGTCCTGCAGCCAGCAGCCCCCCTGAACCCGGAGGACCTGCCCTGCCTTCCTTACAAAGACTTTGTCTCCTGTGAGCACCTGACTTGCTCAAGAACCAGACTCTGGCTCCGGCCGAATCCACGAGTCTGCACCATTCTGTACCCAATGCCCACGGCCCGAGTTCGAGTGGCCCAACAACCTGAGGAGGTTTCCCTGGCACTCCTGATCTGGGATCTGGTGATCCCTGACCTACCTCAAGCCTCCCGACGACGCCTGCAGCCTCTATCTGGAGGGTCCCCCCGACTGCGACCGGAGCTGGTAAGGAAAACCAGACGCCTAAAGACGCCCCTGCACCCGACACCCCACAGCCTTGGGTGGCCCAAGTGATGAGATCCAGGCATCTCCCTGCATCCCAACTTACCTCTACAACCAGTGGTCGCCTCCAGAAAGTCTACATGCCCGAGCCTGCAGTGTTTGTTCTGACCGGAGCTTCCCCATTGAAACCAACAGGGCACCCGACGTCGAGCCAGCACCCTGCACTCGGTGGGTGCACCTTGTGTGATATCTTGGATCCCCCTTTGCGCTGAGCTTAACCCTAGGAGCTTTGCTCCCTCAACCTTGTGGCCTGCCTGAGAGCAGCCACCAACCGACGGCCCCCTAGCCTCATAAGCTAACATTGGGCCTCAGCACTCTGCACCCGGCGGCCCTAGTGCCGCTGAGGGTGCTTTTTGAGTGCATCCTTGACCCTAGGGGAACCATTGTTCTAACCCCAGAAACTCAACCCTAAAGACCGTTTACTTACCTGCAAACCGATAACCTCATTTTTCTCCATAGGATTGCATTGACTGTTTTCCTCTGAAAAGCGTTTGTGTTGAGGGCGTTTGTATGGAAACTTAAGAAACTGTGGTTTTATGAAAACTGTTTTACTTACCTTTTATCTAGGAATTGTCCCAGTGTGATAACTAGGCATATCACACTGAGTAGAAAAGGTAATCTAAAAAGTACTCTGAAAAGTAATAAAAAGTATTCCAAAAGTAATTACAACTGTATTTGCATACTTACAAACCTGTAAACAAAGTCATTCTCATTCAGCTTGCTCGTTGCTCAATCTGTCTGGAAAAGTACAATTCTATTTAACTATACCAAGTCCTGCTTGGTCCTAAAAATAAAATATAATTAAAATATTTTTAATACAAACAATTGGTCTGAGTTCAGTCTTTGAGTGTGTGACATCATTTCTTGTCTGATTGTGTACAATAAATGCTTAACACTACCCTCTGATAAAGCCTTACTGCTCGCCCATACTACCACAAATAGAGAGTAAGGTATTATCTACTTTTACCTCTGTAAGCCTTTGGGGAATCCACTGGACTCTGTGCACACCATACCTTACTTTGGGATAGTATATATAGAGCCAGCTTCCTACACACTCCCGTTCTATTGGGTTTTTTTGGGACTTTTTCTTAGATCTTCCTGTGTCTCTGTGCAAACTATTTTGGATGGAATATAATAAACAATGATAATTCAGTAACATTATCGCACCTCCATCTATTTTCTAAACGCTTACTGGATGGTCATAAAATGCGATAGTAATGAATGACCATTACTTAGCTGCCCTAAACAATTACTGTGACAACAACAAAATAAGTGCTTGAGGCAAAGTTGGACATATGTGAGCCACTTCACGGGTAAAGATTAAAGTGGGTCGACAAGGGGTCAAAAATTGCTTGTGATTCATGGGCTAGTCGTGAGCAAAGTAAATTGTAGTTTCTACGGCCATATGTCTGCACATGCCCCTAAGCCATTGCTTTACAGAGTGTGAATCAATGTCACATCAGTGTGTTCATACATTGGCCAGCATTGCGTTCCTCAACCAGGCCAAGTTTAGCAACCTTTGCCTTTGGTTGCAAGCAACCAACCCAGGAGGGCAGATAGAGTCTCATTTACCTTGTTCCAGAACCTAGCAGGATATTGCATCCACAGACTGAGTGGATGAAGCCTCATTCATCATCACGGGCATCTGGGGGATGACTCACATCACATAAGCCACAATCTGGCTAGTCACCAAAAGTCTTACTCTGATCCATACTATCAATTGCATTTAACTAGAATCCTAGCGGTTCACCTGTAGTCCTATAGCTAAAGGACCAACCTCTCACCTCAGTGGCACAGTTAATTCTGCTGAATGTAGGTACATTACACATGAGAGGGGCCCCAGGTAGGACTTTATATTAAAGAACAACCCTGGGTTTTCATATCAAAGAATGCTAGTCAGAATCATGATGGAACAGCTCCTTGCTTTTCTTCCTTTCAGTTCTAACAATCACTTTACGCTGTTTCTTTTCAGCCAAACCAGCTAAAAATTATATGACATCACAGACATGCTGGAGTTTTAGTTGGTCCAGGAAAGTTCCCTTCTGAAAAAGTTAATTGGTTTCACTCTACCAGTTGCACTCCGTTCAAAATGCAAACACAAATGTATAACAATGACTTATTTGACTTGAACAACATATAAAGTAAAATAATAACACTGTATCTTAGTATCACTTTTGCCTAACAACTTTTCTATAATAAATCCAGATTGTATGTAATGGTGTGCGTACATTTACATTAGTAGAAGTAAGCATGCGGGTTAGGTTCTAGTTCAGAACTGGTGTGCAGGATTGTTAGTGGCTGGCAGTTAGAGGACATAGAGAAGAAGTAAAGCAGTAATGCTGTGCTCCTATTGTAGTATTTACTGTGCTTTTACCTGACTTGCAAAGCGCCACTGATATCGAGGAATGCTGCTCACTCGTGCATCAATTTAAAATAATAAAGAACATTTCTTGAATGGCGTTACCTTCAATCATCTGAGCAATTATATCAAGTTCATCTTGATCTTCCCTCTTAATCGACGTTACGATGTGGCGAGTCCGGTCCAACTGCAGGTCCAAATTAGTTTGCCCCGATCATCGAGAGATTGTAGAGGAAGCATCACTTGCAGTAAATCATCAGATCAGCCAGGTAAGTAAATGTTTGTTCTCTTTATTTCACAATGACAGGAGCACAGCGTTACTGCTCTAATTCTTCTGTTTCTCCTCCATGAAGTGCCTGCCACTATCATTCCTATAGAGAAAAAGTAAAGCAGTAAGGCTGTGCTTCTGTCGATGTGAAAAAAAGAGAACCAACATTTACTTACCTGGTTGGTCTGATGATTAACTGCATGTGATGCCTCCTCTACAATCTGGTGACGAGGACGGGATTAATTCTCTTCTCAACCAAGACATTATTGAATCACCGAAAGGATCAACTCCTTAGGTTTCTCCAATAGTGGTGGTACACAAAAAATACTGCAAATATTCAAATATGTGTAGACTAATGGACTACAACCTCAAAATATCACACAGACCAGGAAAGGAATATAATCCTGTGCATTATTTATCAAGACATTGTTGTAGGGATTCTGCACATACACAGAGCTATGCACAGCATAATAGGACCTCGGAGTATAGTGGTGAGCCAACCATACACCTTAGTACCCACAATCCCAACCCGACTAGCATTAGCGTCTCATTAGCAGCGCAGCTACCAATGATTAGACAACCCAGAACACGGCCTCTCTTTCTCAGGACTCGCGGGAGCAAGGACACCCTTTCGTAACTCACTCATACCTGTCCACAACGTGCGTAATAAGAGACACTGTATAGTTTAAATGTTTATTTCAACTATCGTGCTCTAAGATACAGTACACGTGCCAGTACTATCAGCATAATGCATAAGAATAAAATAATAATCATAGTTACAATTCCATAGAATACAAACGGGGACAGCATTTTAATAAGACAGTGGATATAGGGCTAAATGACCTGTCCACCCTCCCCGTGCTAATAACTCATACCTCAATATCTAGATGCAAGGTTTACATCATCAGACAAGCACAGCTCTTCTCTCTGGAAAGGTTTGTCTCCATTTGCCTCTAACAGTGAAAACACAATATTAAAAGCACACGAATTTCTCCAGTGGAGCTGCATTCAGTGTTATGTCTAAGTGCGAGGGGCTGACCAGATCAGCAAGAACAAGGGACATTGTTTTTTGACCTTGTACATGATGTGCAGACGCAACCCAAAGGGAACAGGAGGAAAGGTGAAAGGCAAGCAGTTCTAAAATAGCAGAGGCTGGAAAACAAAGGCACAAAGTAACGTGTGCAAAGAGGCATCATGGCAGCCAGGCCTAAGCTAACTTAGCAATGCAGTCCATGAGTCCACAAACCACACTACACCCTCCCCTGGTCAGTCCATTGGCGAAGACATAGGACGAAGACAGAGTTCAAATAGATGGAGCAGAACGGCAATGGACATGACTGAATGTGTCCAAGGGACGGACAATGAACGGGAAAAAAATAGATAAAAACGTCCAGGGCGGCAGGAACGCTGAAAGCGGAGGCCCCCTAATCCAAAAAAGTGTAGGTGCAGAAAAATGCCACACCTTCCAAGAGGACATCGTTGGAATCGTCAGAAAAAAGAGATGCCATCCAGTCCAATAAATCAAAACTGCATTCATGTTCCTCGCAAGAGGGAGCAGCGAACAGCATTGCGGGACAACTTGCATGATACTCAATATAACTTTGTTGTAGGAGAGTCTGAGCAGCCGCCCAGACATCCCATTGTGCCAGAATTCCAAGTGCAGCCGCACGCGCCATGTAGCCAGGTCCGGAACAGTCTCGTTCATGGGCCTCTAAGGGACCCACCAACTGGACAAAATCCGGGCGAGACAGAGACTTATTGGAGAGGCAGTAATCCAAGGACCAGGAGAAAGGACATCGGATGCAAGACATCACAGGTTGCACGCAAGTGAAATACGCAAAGCGAAAAGAAAGTCTATAGGACACACCAAGTGTCGCCAATGGCAGGACGCCGAAGCCGGCGAGGAGGTGCTCACGGAGCACCCGAAGGCGACCGTGGTCGAGGTGGGCTCCAGGAAGTGCAGCCATTGCGTAGCAAACAGACCAAAAGCAATATACCAGCCGCCAAAGCGAGGATCAACGGAAAACCACCAAAGACGCTGGAAAAAATGGAATGAATAAAAGCCGGTATTACACCAAATATAGTTTGAAAGGAGGTAACAAGGCCAGAACCCACAACTTTAAAAAAGTGCACAAGACCTTCGGTGCGAGAAGCATTGAAAACACGGTGAATCAGTTCACCGAAATGTTGTGGGAGGTTGGTGTTCAACAGGGCCTGTATTTCACTGTGGGTACTCGCCACCTGGAGAATGAACGTCTCCCGGGCGGACGTGAGCATAACCTCCTGATTCAATAATAGTGCCTTTATTCTGCTCAATTTATTGAAATCTGCCTTCAAAGTCGGAATGGAAGGCCAAATGGAACTATCTACGATGCCGTGCGGGGGAGGAAAAAGTACATTTTTGCAGCAGACAACTCTGTGGGAAACTGTTACAATATAGGGAATGCCGGCGAGCATGCCACAGCAGTCCTGATTATTCAGAAGGAGATAGCTACCATTTGCAAGCACGGGGAAGGTAGGAGATATAGCAGGAGCAGGAATGCCTTTCAAAACACAAGCAAGTTTCGGAGCCGAAACATTACAGGCCCCGTGTACTCTAATGTGTTTGCAAACAAGGGAATGACCCACAGTAGGATCGCATGACTCCCCTGTGAGAAAAACTTCCTTCCCGTCCCTAAGACATTTATACATGAAAGGCAGGGACCAAAGTTCATGCAGGAAAGCACTTCCTAAAGGCTGAAAACGGCTGACAGGATAATGTTTCATGCAGGAACTGAACTCAAATAAAGAAAAAGGCAAAGCGATTACCCCGTGTACTAACCACACAGCAGAATCTAATTCTGCCACTGAGAATGGTAAGGGCTCTATTTTCTCGATATGTAACAGAGTGTATTCTGCATCTTTCATGGACATGAACTGCTGTTTCTCAGTCAAATTAAAAGGTAAGAATAAGGCAGATGTGTTCAAAAAGTGCCAAGGAACTTTTCCCATTTTAAGGGTTTGCATAGTCCATGCAAACTGCATTACTGAACGCAATTGATTTTGACCATGATATAACACAGAAACATCATCTTGCACAATATCAACAACAGAGGAAATAATATTCTGTAACGTGTAAATTCGGGAAGACAGGGTATTAATACTGTTGTCAACAACAGCAAGCACTTTTTCTAAATTTGCTTGATCAATTTCCCGAAGACGGGAAGCAGCTTCAATTTGCGAAAGCTTCCAGAGTTCATTATAAGTCTCATAAATGAACCTTTTTGGTCGAGGACCACGAGGCCCCAGAATATGTTGCCTGAGAGGAGGGATAAATGTTGTTTAACAGAATCTAAGGAAGAGTGCTGCAACCACTGTTTACACAATTTACCAACAGAATATGTTGTAATAGTACGAGAGTCAGAAAACCTTGGATCTGGCCTATCCTGTTTATAGCCAGGATCTGTGTCATGAAAACGCAGTTGGCAGGCATTAGATGAAATTGGCCAAGCCAACCAGGGCGACTGAACAAAAGTAGACATATTAAACGAATTGTTCTGGAACAACGCCTGCAAATTAGCAATGGAAATATTGAAAAGCAAGCTTTCATTTGGAGTGGAAGACAATACAGGAATGGAGGGTGCATTCAATTGTTTGGAAGTAGCCAATCCCCAACATGTCGTTTGATAGATGGTCTGATTTAAAAATAGAATTTGGGCCGGGATGAGGCAAGCACGGTGCAAGGCTTCTGTGCCCTGCACCTGCCATGCTTTGGAGCCCCAAATAGATTTCAAGTCAATGGTGTCACGCCAATGTTCATACCCACCCACAGCCAAGGCGTTTAAAAAGGAACCCGAATACAGCAATTTGGTGTGGGTTAACATGATTTTCTGAGGGGCCGTTGTGTTTAATTTAAAATAATAGGACCCAGGGTTCGACCTATCAAAGTCTGTAAAATAAGTAAACTTATTTCTAAGAGTCTGGGAGCTACCTGGCAAAGGGGTCGGACAATGTTCCCATTGGGTATAATTAAAAAGACCCCGAAGGGTACTGGGTTTATGGAGAAAGTGGTTGCCCCAATGCTGGTAACAATATAAATCGGCATAACTGGCAGAATTCATGTACAAATCTTCAGCATTAAAAGCAGCATAATATTTCAAATCAGTGAATAACGATTCAACTGCATGTACATCCCAATCGTCAGAATGAATATTACTTTTAACGACATCACCCATTGAAACACGGAGGACATTTGGCACATTAATAATCTCGGTTGGTCTATGAATTTGGAAATTTACTGCATCCCATACAATGCCATCAGCAACTGGAAAAGCTGATATGTTCACAAATGTGTGGTCACGCTTCATGATGTGAGATGAAGAATGCGGAGCCAAAGTTCCAGCGACACAGTTCACAGCAGAGCGTTCTGGTAAATAGTGACCATTAATGAGTAGAAAAAAGACTGTGACAAAGCCAATAGACATGAACAGAAAAATCAGGAATAGCACCAACCAGATGTATGTCCATGGGGGGATCAAAAAATTGTTTCTAAACCAGGATACAATAATACTGAATCTGGACGGGATAAGTGCTGAGGTGGAACTCGAGTCAAAGGAATAACGTGTTGGGCGCAGTGGCGTTGTTGGTAAATGAGCCACGGACTCGGTGGCGGGGTAGGTGTACTCGGTCTCCTCGTTGCAGGGGGAATCCGGGTCGTTGTGCAGGCGATCAGGCAAATCTACCATCTCAATGGCAACATCAGTGACCGTTCGGGCTGGGGGGCCACAAACATTTGTCCTGGAAATGACTGGACAAGAGACCGCTGGTGTTACACTATTCAGGATCAGATGTTGTAGCTTGACATTTTCCACTGAGATGTATCTGTTTTCCTTGCGACCAGGAAGCGGTGGTAAGATGACTGTACGAGTACCCTTCAAGCCAAGGACTGGAACCGGTGCACGATAAGAGGGGCCAAATTCTTTTTTGTTCTCCACCTTCTCTCGGACCAGGTCTCCAACTTTCGGAAGCCAGCCGCCAACCGGAATCTGCAGCGCAGCGTCTGTGGCTGAAGGTAAATGTGCGATTGCTAGTTTGTCTCGGGCTTCTTGTAAGTCCTATAACATAGTAGAATGATTACCTACGTCAAAGATTGCGGATTGCGCCGCCATGTCTAGACCATCAAGGTCAGGCACAAACATTCTTATGCCAAAGAGCATTTCGTATGGGGTCCACCCACCCAGAGGTCTTCTAGGGAGATTATTAAGTGCACGTTGGACGCTATACAAGTGGGCCAGCCAGTTCCTGCCAGTACCTAAGACTCTAGATGTCAAGGATTGCTTTAAGTCACGGTTCATTCGTTCAACAATCGAATTGCCCTCAGGCCGATACGGAGACGAAAATTTCACCTGCACCCCCAGTGAACCCATTGCGTCCTGGTAAGCCTTAGAGGCGAACGCTGGACCTTGGTCAGAATGGAAGGTGCCGCATGCGAAAATTCCCACAAAGACACACAAATCCCTTATGACATTTCGAGCGTCAGCACTTCGTTGTGGCCAGACCCAGATGAAACGTGTGCACGAGTCTACTGCAACTAAGATGAATTTATATGCAGTGTCAGAAGAAAATGGACTGCAGTGATCCAGGTAAACACACCCAAAAGGTCTGTTTGAAATGCAGAGCGGTGTTTGCAGTGGTCGTGTAACCGTGGAAGGCTTAATTTGTTGACAAACATCACAAGAAAGCACATAAGTACGGGTTTGTTTATATAAACCACGCCACCAGTAACGCTGCTGCAAGATGGAAACCGTCGCAGACACACCAGCATGAGCCGAAGCCATTCCTTCGTGTGCGGCAGTTATCAAGGAAAGTCTGCGGTCCGCGTTGGGAATCAGCCGATCACCAACGTCTGGAATTCTTACGTAAGGAGCCTGTTCTGGACCTAATTGATAAGAGTATTTGGAAGGGAAACCCCGTGGGTAATTCGCTCCTTCTTATGTCGCAGCATTAGCTGCCAAAATATCTTTATCGATTTTAGTCATGGATCTTGTAACTGCTGCTACTGTGCACGTGGCTACTGCTGATTTGGCAGCTTCGTCCGCCAAACCGTTACCGACAGCGTGTGCGCCCACACGCTGGTGGCCAAGGGTGTGAATCACCTGTGTGAGAGGCAGACGTTGTTTAAGATCTGCCACTCGAACCCAAAGCATCTTATGCTTAATTGTGTTGCCTTTAGCATCTCTATAGTCATTTTGTGACCAAAAGAATAGATTGTCATTGAAAGACTGAACACAGTAGTAAG
This sequence comes from Calotriton arnoldi, assembly GCA_963921515.1. NCBI lineage: Eukaryota > Metazoa > Chordata > Amphibia > Caudata > Salamandridae > Calotriton > Calotriton arnoldi. The sequence goes on along the minus strand of CAWUFW010006470.1, from coordinate 604,920 downwards.
AATCACATACAATAAGCGTGGTCACATCAGGATTAGCGAACTCAAGTGCGAGTAATAAAGCACGCAGCTCGGCCAATTGTGCAGTACTGTCTCCTAGTGCCTGAGTGTGCACTACAGTCTGTTTGAATTCACCGTTCACCATAGTACCCGCAACAATAGCACATGCTGCTGAATAAGCATGCTTGGAACCCGTGGCCGGTTGTGCCGAACCATCGGTATAGATAATACATTCGTACTCCTCAAGCGGTAACAAAGACAAAGGAGGAGGATGAACAAATTCATACTGTAAAAACTCCTGTGTCTGAAGAGAGGAATCAAAGATAAAAGTGACATCCGGGGATGTCAGAGATGTAGCCCATTGTATCCAACGGGGGTGCAAAGCCTTAGAGTTCGGTACACTTGCTTTCGTCACTGCCTCAAGGGCATGATATGGTGTTACCACCAAAATGCGTTTTCCTGTGCCAGTGCGCGTTCCTTTAGAATCGCCATTTGCACTGCTGTCAAAACTTTCTCCACAGAGGAAAATCGCAACTCTGCCGAAGTGTAAAGATGTGACTTGTATGCAATAGGTACTGTGTCACCTTCGTTAAAGGTTAAGTACGTGAAACCCACTGTCCCTGGTATTATTCTAATCACCAGGTTGGTGTGGTTGTCACGCGTCAACAAGAATTTAGATTCAAGCAGATCAGACTGCAAAGACTGCAGTATAGAGGAATGCTCGAGAAGCCAGCATGACTTCGAAAAGTTTGGTTGTATCAAGGCATAAAGAGGCTTGATACGCTGGGCATATTCGGGAATATAGGTACGCCCGAAGTTCAGAAAACCCAACAAGGACTGAAGTTTCTTCAGTGTGGTTGGAGGGCACAAAAGTGCACATTTTTCCAAGAAATGAGGGGCTAAGCCCTTACCTTCATTGTTGAGCTCATAGCCCAAAAACAAAACGGTAAATTCAGCAATGTGAGATTTGGCAAAGTTAAATTTGTATCCCAAGACCGCAAACTCGAGAATAATGCGGTCCACTCGGGAAAGATGCGGGTATAATTCGTCGTCTGTCAGGTAAATATCATCGACGTACGAACATGCATCTGGGTCTATGCCGTCTAACAAAGAGACAACACGAGCAGCGAATACACCTAGACTGTGTTTGTAGCCCATAGGGAGATGCCGGAATTTGAATTGTTTACCACCGGAGGTAAAAGCGCTCCATTGGCTACACTCCGTGGCTAAGTTGTGCGTGTAAAATCCATTGGATAAGTCAAGTGTCGTTTTATATTTTTTACGAACAAGACTGTCTACAAGCGCAGAATTATGGGTATTTTGTACCGCAAAGGTCCGACAATGAGAGTTCAAATGCCGGTAATCCAAAACTAGGCGGTACGATCCATCGGGTTTAGAAACCGCGAAAAGGGGATTGTTCATGGGTGATACGCATGTTTCAATTACTCCTTGGTATTCTAACTGTGTCAGAATTTCGGAAACAGGACCTTTGGCTTCCCGCTTGATGGGATATTGGGGTTGTGGCTGTGGCAGCGACCGCAAAGGAATATCATGGGGGGGTGAGTCTTCATCCCAGCCCACGTGGTTGCTGTATAACGCCGGAGCCAGGGACACAGCCCACTCAGCTGCGAGAGCCTCCGCTTTGTCCTTGGGGACATGACGAGAAAAGCTCGGAAGGATTACCTCCTCCCTCTACGCGCAGCAAGTACGAATGGGGGCGGCCAATCCGCCTCCGCCAACAAAATGTCGTAAGAAGAGGTCAGATTCTCCCAAAAATCCCTTTAATAACACGCTGTATGTCACCCTCAATTTGAATGACAATATTATATAGTCTGTCAGGGGGTGCCACTCTGGTGTCTGCTGTCTCGACAGTAATGAATGTTTCAGTTGCTGTTGCCTCCATATGAGGACGTAGTGCCTCCCGCACTATGGTAACTTCCGCGGCGCTGTCTAGGAGCGTCACTGCCCACGTCCAATTCAGGAGTCTCGTTCGCACCGTCTGTGGCATACCTCGCTGTTACAGCGGCAACTTTTTTCTTCTGAAACTGTGGGCGAGAAGGTTGTAATTCTTCTGGTTTCCCTCTGACTTGTTGTCGAGGTTGGTCTCGTCCTGGCGGGGCCTCCGGACCCCTACCTCTATCCGTGCGATCTCCTCCACCAGTCTGTGACGACGTTGGTGCCTGCGAAGAATGAGGAGAACGCGGGTCAGGGACCTGAAATCTCTCTGGAGATTTTATTCTCGCTCTATCGCGCAAATCATATGTGCGTTCAGAAGATACGGAAACTGGGGAAGCGCCTCGCGACCCCTGCTTCTTCTGTTGCTTACCCTGTTTTTTCAACCTCCAGCTCTTTTTAATAAAGAACGGTTTCTCATCTTTCTCAGATTGAGTTTTTGGTTGTGGCTGCGATTGTGTTTGCGTTTTAGCAAAAGGTTTAACTCCCAGGCTATTGCGGCCTATGGTTTTATAAGCTTGTGCAATAATTTTCGGTAATTCGCGTGGCTTGTCCGGTTCTGGGACCAAAGCCAAAGCATTAGCTACTTGAAAGTTAACTGCATCGCCCTTGACATTTGCAAGGATCAACTCAGCCACTACATCGAACACTCCCACCAGTCTCATCCCTAATTCCACAGCCGCCTCAGGGCCATGCTCATCCTGCACTCGTTTAATTACAGAGGGGAGAACTGTCATGGAAGGAGTGCTGAAGCTCTTCGCATATACTGCTGCGAATACCTTACCCCAGTTGTTGCAATCTGCCAACTCGGGAATTAAATCTTTTGGCAAACTAATCGTCAAAATCCTGTGTTTTTCCACAGGAGAAGTATTTGGAAAAACGGCCTCCAGCTGGTCAAATTTTTCTGCAAGCCAATAAGGTAGATCGTCCTTATTTTGTGGGCGCTTGCCCATCACCGAATTAACCATGACGGGACTTATGGTTACGCCGCCAGGCCCAGCTGGATGTGCCGCTACTCCAGGCGGGGCTGCCTGGACAATGCCCGTAACATACTGTACTAAGGCTCTATGCACACGTATCAAAGACGAATGCAAATCACGCAGTTCAGCGAGCGGCAGCGTCATATAACGCGGATGTGGGTATACCCGGCCAAAACAGGCCAAGTGGCCCCTTCAATCGATAAGGGGCCTAAACGAACCGTTGTAACCGGTTGGGGGAGGGCGCCATCAAACCAAACACGGTGTTGCAATGCCGTGAGCGGTACTTCAAGATTCCGATAAGGACTATAAAAATTAGGAAGTGCGGTTTCTGTATATTCATGGAACGTATTGTCAGTCCCATCCACCGCTGGAAAGGTAATCCAAGAGTAAAACACCTCAAAGTGGTAAGCTGGATCTGCTTGTACCACAAAGATCAGATCGACACCCGCGTCAGGCACTCCATACGCTGCTAAATGAGCTTTGAGCGCTGCGCGGCTATGTGCCGCAATTTGGGTAGCCATTTAAGGCTAAAAATATTCGACAACCTAGTAGTAAGAGGCAGCACAATATAGGGTTGTATTAAAGCACCTTTTAACAACTTCAAGCTTGAAAGAACCTATAAAAACGTCAATATAGGAGGTACCACCTTCACACACGCCTCCGGAAGTGTCCGTGAAGGGAGTTGTGGACAAGCACAAGAACTACTCAAGCGTCTCGCAGATAAGCAGCCCACTTCGTTGGTGGCGCCATGTTGTAGGGATTCTGCACATACACAGAGCTATGCACAGCATAATAGGACCTCGGAGTATAGTGGTGAGCCAACCATACACCTTAGTACCCACAATCCCAACCCGACTAGCATTAGCGTCTCATTAGCAGCGCAGCTACCAATGATTAGACAACCCAGAACACGGTCTCTCTTTCTCAGGACTCGCGGGAGCAAGGACACCCTTTCGTAACTCACTCATACCTGTCCACAACGTGCGTAATAAGAGACACTGTATAGTTTAAATGTTTATTTCAACTATCGTGCTCTAAGATACAGTACACGTGCCAGTACTATCAGCATAATGCATAAGAATAAAATAATAATCATAGTTACAATTCTATAGAATACAAACGGGGACAGCATTTTATAAAGACAGTGGATATAGGGCTAAATGACCTGTCCACCCTCCCCATGCTAATAACTAGTTTATTATAAAAAATAGAAGACCTCTGGGCTTTGGCGGGCAGACCCTCATACCTCAATATCTAGATGCAAGGTTTACATCATCAGACAAGCACAGCTCTTCTCTCTGGAAAGGTTTGTCTCCAAGTGCCTCTAACAGTGAAAACACAATCTTAAAAGCACACGAATTTCTCCAGTGCAGCTGCATTCAGTGTTATGTCTAAGTGCGAGGGGCTGACCAGATCAGCAAGAACAAGGGACATTGTTTTTCGACCTTGTACATGATGTGCAGACGCAACCCAAAGGGAACAGGAGGAAAGGTGAAAGGCAAGCAGTTCTAAAATAGCAGAGGCTGGAAAACAAAGGCACAAAGTAATGTGCGCAAAGAGGCATCATGGCAGCCAGGCCTAAGCTAACTTAGCAATGCAGTCCATGAGTCCAGAAACCACACTACAACATCCTTTGATAAACAAAGAAAGCAAACGCTCAATTGCTGAAGAGTATTTGTATTTTCTAATAAAAACAGCAATTCCAGAAAATAGGTCAGAAAAGGAATTACTGGAAACATTCGCAATGGATAACACAATACAAGAAGCATTGTGTTTTCCTGCAGGAGTACATAAAAAACAGTCCTTGTTTTCAAGAATATGCAAAGTGAATTATCTGTCACTTCAGCAGATATGCTATTACGATGATCAAGATTAGTAATCCCACGTACTTTACAACAACAACTAACCAGTCAAATAACTTTATTTTGGCTGCCAGGGCCATGAAGTACAGATGAAGATAAAAATACATAATAAATGAGTAAAACAATAC